>MU204278.1:4194636-4219229 GCA_017309775.1 Paedocypris sp. Pulau Singkep | reverse complement strand
TTTTTTTTTTTTTTTTTTTTTTTTTTTTTTTTTGCACAAATAACGTATAGCAGAATGTGAGTTTAGTCTTGTATACTACATTTGATGTGAGGAGTTAGAAAGTAGTTTCTAGATTTTAGTGTTTAATTACGACTGGACTCGGATTTTGCGCCTGAGATGGCGAGACGTTTAAAGGAGAGAAGTTGAGCGTTAATTCCCCTCACGGCGTCTACCTGACCTAATTAAAGCCGTATCAGTGGAAGTCAAGTCAGTGTCGACTATTAATCATGATCGTGTTCTCCACTCGCACGTTCCACCTCAACAGAACATTGCTTTTCATTTATCAGCGTGTCAGAACCTCAATATTGTTCTTGTTAAAAAATGAGTCTGAAACTTACTCTATTAAGTGCTATATTACCTCAGATTTTTCATTAGTTATTCTCTTTTAATGCGGAACTCAGGGGTGTTGCTTGGTTTTGAACGTTTTCATGTGTCGAAAATAATAGTTTTGTACTTATTTTGAATATCAAATTTGTTTTAGCAGGTTTTCAGACGTCAGACAAGGTAGAAAAGAGTTTTCTTTTTAAAACATGAGGAATTCTGGGATGTGAAGTTCAGAAAACAATTATTCCTTCACATCCATGCAGAGTATATATTTCAAACTTTTGCTGCCGTTTTATTTTCCAATCTAAACTGTCACAAGAGTCAGTGAAACGTTTGAATTGAATCTGAAAATGACGTTTCATTTAACGTTTTTAATTTGACGATCATTTGAAAATGGCGTTTGATTTGCGCCACTTGACACCGTTTGATTCGTCCTCGCCTGTTCGAAAACGGCACGAAGACATCTTTCCATTGACTGTGTCTTTCCTGTCAGTAATCGGTCAATTAATGGTGTAACGGCTTGAGGGTCTCTTCTGCGTTTTAATGGGTCTTTAAAGTGTCGTTATGGAGTCATGCTCGGCTTGTGTCCTCTGTGCTGTCGGGCGAGAAGAGGGCGATGGAGGGAGCTTAAGCTGAAGGCCTCGTCCATAATAGCAGAAGCTTTGAATTAACTTTCTAGAAAGAAGCCATTCAGGTTGAAAATTAAAATAACAGGCTAATTTGAAGAAGCACTTACTCGAGTTAAGCGGGTTGATTAGTGGAGAGCGGAGAACTGCTGGAATAATCTCACATAGTGCTTGTAATTGTCGCAATTGTGTGAACACGCAGGTGATATTTGGAGTATAATAGAGATATATATATTTTTTTATATATATATACATTATAACATTTTGTACGATTTTAGAAGTGAAGATGTAAAATTTCAAATTAGTGTGAAGTATTTCAATTTAAGTAATTCCCACTGCTTGAATTGACAAATTAAATTGTTTTAAATTCATATAAATAGATACAATACATTAAAATTGGTACGGTAAAATATAAATAAATAAATAAACTAGGTATTGACAAGTAATGTAAAAATATCATTATTATTATTATTATTATTATTAATACTATTATTATTATTATCAATAAAATATTATTATTTTATTTTATTAATTCGATTTTTTAATTTATTAAGCAATTTAATTAGCTGTTTCTGTGTTGTTTAGGTTTAAAGCATAATTTAGATTTAAATTGCATTTTGCTAGCAACTAGATTTGTTATTTATTTCCAAATGCACGTACAGCAGTTTTATTTAAATTAAATAAATGATTTTTTTTATTTTCATTTTTTTTTTAGTTTAACATCTACAAGCCATGAGTAGAATCTCAAAAATGTTAAACCGGGACTGTATTGATAAATAACTTTTTTTCCGGCCTGCATTCTGAAGCCTTATAATCTTTTAGTCTGTGAGAGTTTGAAAGATTAAGCTTCCGTCTTCAACCTTCTGAACTTCACGACAGCACTTTTTCTGAACTCATCTAGAAGTGCTTCCAACTATCCAACCTACTTTAACTCCTACTTACTCATGTATCAGCGTGACACGGCCATTAAGCGCCGCCCGTGATTATAAGCTTCATTACCCTGTCAATCATGTGTCGGGAGCCACCCACAGACCTTCCTTCAGATCCAGGCACAATCAATCGAGCTTGAATTAGTTCTTCTCATCGCCGAATCTCAATCACCGCTCACACTTAATTAATTGAGTGCGTTGAACTCCGATGCGGATGGATCAGGCCCATTTATGGAACTTCGAGATAAGTGATATTAACGAGATGCTAAATTGAGCCTCTAATGATGTCATAAATCAACAACAAATAAGCTGTAGGAGCAGTGACACGTTTCTCAAAGTGAGACGCGGGCAGAAGAAGTGGGACTGAGACAGGAAGTGACGGCGGAGGTGTTTTTATCAAGTGCACATGCAAATAACATGGATCCAATCCATGGATTTTATCCAGATCATATATTTCAGCACCAAAAGAGGTTTTTCAATGTTCCCACGTAAAAGGAAACCAGAAAGAACGAGAATGGATATAAAGTGGGAAATAAAATTGCAATAGTAAAAATAATGGACACGTAATGAATTTTTTATATTAGGTGTTTATCTGTAGATTTTAGGTGGCATTGAGACCGTTATCAATATGGAGATAAAATAAGTAAATGTTTTTTATGCTTCATAATTTAGTTTATTTTATATTATATATAGTATAATGTATACTGTGCAGTAAATATAATATACAGTAAATATATTTATGTAGACAGTATATATACCTTGTATATAAATATCATTGTTTGTATTGTATATAGCTATTTAAACATTACTTAACCATATATGTGTCGATGGATGGATGGATGGATGGACGGTCGGACAGACGTACAGACGGATTTAAGATTAGTGTTTATTTTTTTTTTAACAACAACCTTATTTAACTTATATTTATATAACTATATATAGCTGTGTATATATATATACTACATTATATATGTGTATATACTACATTATAGCTCATATATATATATATATATGAAACCTGAACACAGACTTTATATTTAAACCATATACTATAATTGTCTATGGACAGATAGATAGATAGATAGAGAGAGAGAGAGAGAGAGAGAGAGAGAGAGAGAGAGAGAGAGAGAGAGAGAGAGAGAGAGGATGGTGTGCTTTATTTTGTGACTTTTCTTCACCAAGATTATTTTTAGAGAAATGTCCAAAAGGCTTCATCTGTTTATTTGACGCTGGTCCTCTGATGACCTGTCACAGTGTCTAGACTCCAAAGATGCATTGTTTTAATAGGTTTGCGGCACCTAACAGCGCGTGATGGATGTATTCAGGCCAGACACATTGCCCAGAATATTGCCTTAAAATTGTTTCCTTCGGAATCCTTTCCGACAGTGTCATTCCTCTCCTCAAATCCGCTTTCCTTTGGGTGGAAATAATGACAATCCCTTTAATTCCACGTGCTGGTTTTATTTAAGGGTGTTTGACGTTATCAATGGCATTTTCTCTGTTGGTTGATAATATGTCTGGCGTATTTTTTTTTTTGTTCGCTTTTAAATGCTTTGACGTTTTTAGCCATTAAAAATCACGGTCAGTGTCAAAAAAAACCCTCTTCATTATTCTGAGAAGGTATTTGTGAAAATTAGGCGACTTAACGGTGATGTTTTAAAAGGATTTCTTCTTATATTTTACTCCTGCGGAGAGATTTATAACAGCATTTTTGAATTCTAAATCATAATTACAAATCTAAAGAAAAGGAAAACCAGACCAAACGAGAATGGATATAAAGTGGGAGATAAAATTGCAGTATTGTAAATAATAGATTAGACGTCTACTACATATACTATATACTATACATTATACAAGAACTAGAAATACAGAATTAGAAATCTTTAAATGACAACAAAGAATTGAGTGTGGTCAGACTCCGTCTTTTTCTGTATTTGTCATATATAAGCATAAATATATAGACTATAAAGAACAGATTGAGATGAAAATACATTAAAAAGAAACATAAATACCGGTAATATTAATTGCACATTTATTGTCCAGCAGTAGTCATTGCACATTTTAGAGAGTATTCCAGAAACAACAGTTTTGGGCTCCTACAAATTTTCTTCTTTTTTTTTTTTTTTTTTTTTTTTTTTTTTTTTTTTCAAAACAATTAAAAAATTTTAGGAAAATAAAGAGTTTAGTCAAATACAAATTGTGCTTGTCCTGTAAAAGAATTGCTCTCATCCGCCCTCATAATAAAATTAAAAAAAAAATCCTACACACATTTTTAATCATATTACGAGCCTGTCAAAAAAAAAGAAAAGAAAAGAAAAAAAAAGAAGAACAAGCGTGTCAGTGTCAGGCTTGTAATATGATTACAATGTGTGTAGGATTTTTTTTTCTTTTAATTTTGCCATCAGCCAATCAGAAGCGATGCCTGTCCATCAGGCTGTTGTGGTTCCTGTTGTGGTTCCTGGTGTCTCATGAACTTAAAATAAAAAGAGAAATAAATAACACAATTGCACAATATTTATTTCTTGAAGCAGTGGTCATGGCACATTTTAGAGAACATTCCAGAAATTAATTAATTCCAGTTTTAATCTTTTTTTATATATATATATATATATATATATATATATATATATATATATATATATATATATATATATATATATATAATAAGACATTTTAATGAAAATAGAGTTTAGTCAAAACCAAATACAAACTGTGTTTGTCCTGTAAAAGAATTGCTCTCATCCGCCCTTATGATACAATAAAATAAAAAAAAAAATCCTACACACTTTTTTAATCATATTACGAGCCTGTCAAAAAAAAAAAAAAAAAAAAAAAAAAAAGGTGTAATGTGTAGGATTTTTTTTTCTTTTAGTTTTGCCATCAGCCAATCGCAAGCCATGCCTTTTCTGTAAAAACAGAAAAAAATAATATAATCACATGAATAAAAAGCAACAATCCTCTTACACATTCACACGTGCGCTGTGAGACAGTTAAAACCTCAGCGCCTCACAGATGCTCAGAAGTGGAAGTGTCATGTGGTCCATCAGTGAGGGTTGTGGCTGGTGGTGTCTCAGCAGATTCGCTGTTCAGCGGCCTGGGCCTGGGCACGGTGGTGGGTCTGGGCGTGGCCGGCCTGCTGCTGCTGCTGGTGCTGGTGGACATCAGCTGCTTCTTCCTGAGGCAGTGTGGCCTCCTCATGTGCATCACCCGCAAGATCTGCAGCAAGAAGACGGCCACCAGCGGCAAGAGCAAAGAGATGGAGGAAGGGAAAGCTGCGTACCTGTGAGTGTCAGTCATCCCTCCCTCTCTCTCTCTCTCTCTCTCTCTCTCTCTCTCTCTCTCTCTCTCTCTCTGTCTATTTAACCTGCTCGGTAGCTTGAAGAACTTGTTGTCTGTACGTTGACATTTTTTTTTAGTTGACTGTCTGTCTATCTACCTATTTATTTGTTGATTATTTGATCTATTCATCTATTGATTTATCTATCAACTGATTGTCTATATCCATCTATTTATTGTTGCCTATCTATTTTTCTACCTATTTAATTTCTATCCATCCATCCGTCTATCCATTCATCCATCTATATCTGTCTGCCTGCCTTTCCATCCATCCATCAATCCATCAATTAATTAATCTATCTATCTATCTATCTATCTATCTATCTATCTATCTATCTATCTATCTATCTATCTATCTATCTATCTATCTATCTATCTATCTATCTATCTATCTATCATCTATCTATCTATCTATCTATCTATCTATCTATCTATCTATCTGTCTGTCTGTCTGTCCGTCCGTCCGTCCGTCCGTCCGTCCGTCCGTCCGTCCGTCCGTCCGTCCGTCCGTCCGTCCGTCCGTCCATCCATCCATCCATCCATCCATCCATTCATCCATCCATCCATCCATCCATCCATCCTTATATCTGATGCTTGTCTGTCTATCTATCTATCTGTCTGTCTACCTTCCTATTTATTCGTCTGTCGGTCCATCCATTTATCTATCCATCAATCCAACCATCCATCCATCCATCCGTTCATTCATCTATCTCTATATCTGTCTGCCTGTCTGTCTATCTGTCTATTCATCATCCATCAATTAATTATCTATCTATCTATCTATCTGTCTGTCTGTCTGTCTGTCTATCTATTTATCAATTATCTATACATCTGCCTATGTATCTATAATTAATCTGTCTGTCTTTAACAGTATTTGTTTTATTACCAGTTTATTCCCCATGTACCGTATATTAAGTGTATGTATATGCTTTTTCTCTGCTCATCATTTATAAATGTATATTGGTTTTTAAGAATTGTCACTTTTGAATCACCTCATTGATTTACAGGATCATTTATTTACTCATTTTGTCAGTTAAACGACTGTAAATAACTGGAATGTTTATGGGTCTGTAAAGCGATGAATCTTCCGGTTTGAAGAGTCGATGATCACCATGAATTATTACATAAAGTACGAGGAATGTCGAGAAAATAAATGTGATGGATAGTCACTTCACATGTAGTATATATTTAGTCTTTAACTTTCCGTCAGGCTTCATTCCTCATTCCAGATTAAAATCGCCCAGATTATGAGACAGGGAGAACGTAAATGTGACCGGAATAATGAGTTACTGATTTACTCACGGAAGTTCATCGTCCTAATTATGGGTAATTCCTGCCTGGATATGATGTGTTTTGACCCGGGTGGGCTTTCTGACATGCTTCCTGTAGACTTTGCCCTTCAGATCACCTTTTCCACATTTTGCTGAGCTGTAGGAATAAAGATCTAATCTGGATCTCTTGACTGACAGTTTGGAGGGATTAAGGTCCAAGATGCTTGTTTATTAGGACTAAAACATTGGCATTTTTCGTTCTCTCTCACCAAGCACTAACCTGGACTATAAGATCTCATTATAGCAGAGGTGGGCAAGGTGCGGCCCGTTAAACGTTTAAATCTGGTCCGACAAATTTGTAAAATTTAAATGAAAGTCGGATATTTTTTTCCAATGTTAATTCGAAATTAAGGTTTTTTTTTTAAAAGCCGAACCATTAACACAAAATGTACAAAATAGAATTGTAATAGTATATTTTTTACATTTATTTTTACATGCACGCCTCTCCTGGCTCCACCCAACTCTGCGTCACAACACGCGCCGATCTTTCTCTAATTTCCTTCTTTAGCTCAATGGTTATTTTACCATAATTAAAAATGCTCTCGCATTCATTTCTGCACATTTTCATTTATTTCATTCATTTTGGGGTTATACTCAAACAGGTTAATTTTTGCGTGAAAAAAAATCATTGAAAGATTCTTCACGCTACTCGCAGTACAATACTCAAAGCAAATGGATTGTGAGTAGATCGCATGGCAATGAGAAAAAAATGGCGAAAAAAAAAAAAGTTCTACCACCCGCATGATCTTAATCCAGCATTTACACGATTCTGCCAAACTCTATCATTAGAAAAGTAGATTGTGAACCCAAAATGTGTGTGCACCACTGACCTAAAAATAGCATCAAATTTCTATCTTTCTATTTCTATTTTTCATCTATTTCTCTCAAGTCCGGTCAAAAATTAGAACCCAATGTGGCCCACGAATCAAAATATTTGCCCACCTTTGCATTAGAGTGATGATGATGATGCTGTGATCTTATGCTAGTTCCAGCCAAAGTCCTGCGGTGTGATGAAGAGCCTCGCCGGGGTCTTTTCAGATTAAACTCGAGTGGATGTGAGCGAGTCTTAGCGTGTCTCCGCGGAGGCTGCGAGAAAGAACACGCATTGATTTATCAAGCTTAGGTGACTTTAAAGTCAACTTAGATTGCTTCTGTTAGCTTTAATGCGACGCTTTCCACAGGGACGGAGAATATTTGACGAAGGCCTTGATTTTCATCCATCGTGAATTACTGTGTAATTGAGTCATTTTCTTCTCTGTAAGAAACGGCGTTCGCTGATTTGCATTTATGCATTAAACAGACGCTGTTATTCTGAGAGATTGACTTGATCTTACAGTTTAATATTAATTCAACTGTAGATTTTTTTTTTATTTTGCCTCATTGTGCTACAATATAATATATTGACACTACAACAATGCTGCGTTTCAATTTCTACAGAGGTGTAAAGAGTGCCAGAAAATCAAACTTGAGAAAAAGTACGAACACCTTACTGTAAAAATTACCCCATTACACGTTACTAATGTGAGTTTTACTTGAGTAAAAGTATAGTATCAAATTTTAAAAGAACTTGTGTATTTTACTCGAACTGAATTTAGGCTCCACAACAAGAAAGATGAAAAAAAAAACTAATAATTTAGGGGATTTTATTTCCTAAAATAGAAAAAAAATTTGACACCTCAATGTATCAAAATGACAAAAAAAAAAAATACAAATATATTTCTGCCATTAACAATGAATGGTGGATTTTGCCCGTTGCCACGCCCCCACGGTGAAAGTTACAACCCTGTTATGATTGGCTTTTCTGCTCAGTATGGCCTGCTTAAATTTTCCAGCAATTTTGGTACGCCTGCGACAAACTAATTTTGGCTCCTCCCATTCAAAATTTTTAATTGTTGCACAGGTGGAGCTATAGCTGTGAATTGAAAATTTCCTTCACTTTTGGATTTAGCATGCCGGGGCCTACATTTCATCAAGAGACTATAATCGCGTCCGATGTAGCGTGTGCGAATGGGAGCGAATGTGGGCGGGGTTTCCACTTTTTGGCACGAACGAAAAAGAATAGTTCAACAAAAAAAATCTGTCTGTTAAACTCAAATGTGCAAAAAAGTGCAGCCGCTAATTGTCAAAATCAAAAAGTACAAATTTATAAAAAAAAATACTTAAGTAACAAAGTCCACTTACTCAAGTACTTCACACCACTGGATTTCTCCATCAACATTTTGTCACTGAATCAAACCCATCATGTTGGTGTTGGAGTATTTTTTAATCGCGGTGAGTTGTCGTACGTACAACCTAACCAACCCACTGCCCTTTCCTGCCACAGGAAGTTGCCACTGAAAGAAGAAAACGGAAAGGAGACGCTGAAGCCGGACACGATCGAGATCAAAGTTCACGGGGACAACAGCCTTCACATGACACAGGAGGACAGCAAAGCGTAATGTCGGCCATGCCACACGCCACAAGAACATGCAAAGTGCGCCGCCCAGAAACTCATGAGAAAATACGCAAGAACACGCCAATCAATTGTAAGATCTTTTATTCGAGACTCCGTGTGGGACGAGGCCGCACGACGCTTCGCCAAACCTTTCCAGATGTCGCCGCCCAACAAACAGGTTGATCTGTGTCCGTTCTCGCTTGTTCCGCCCCCTCCAGGTGTTTTTGTTACTCTACCGTCTCGCTCGCTCTCTCTCCCTCCTTCGTTTTTTTCCGTAGATTTTCCACGTAGCTTCTGGAAGACCAGGCGGGGATTCGCCGTTACCCACACGCGACTTTTTTGCGGTCCGTTGTAGTTTGGAGTGAGTGTTTGTTTTCGAGTCTAGACTCTTTGCCTCTATGTCGATTCAGGTGTGAGCGCTCTATCTCTCAGCGGTCATCGCTCCTGAGAGGTTGGATCTCACTTGAACCCTAATCCGAGTCGGGTCCGTGTGTGACTTCTCTTGGTCCGATAAGTGTTTTTGTGGATTACGTCTTCATGTCCTGCTTCATCCGAGCCAGCAAAACACACAGCCATATTTAGTTCTGCAATATTTTGGAAGGGAAAATAGTTTTTTTTTTCTTTTTTAAGCATGTGTGAGTGTCTTAAAGACTTTTGATTGTGCGTGAGGTGTCGGAAGTCAAGCGACGATGGGAGGATTTTCAGAAGAGTTAGACAAAAAAATATCTATTCAAGCGCATCTGTGTAAATAAACTCATTCTGTGCGAGCGTTTCGCGAAGGAAGAAGTCGCTCAAGGTTTTTGTGTTTGCATTCGATGGGTTTTGCGCAGACCGATGTGAAGACGTTCCATTTGCTTGGTGAGTGGCGGAGAGCAGGCGACATTTTGTCTAAAAACAGCGCAGACCACGAGGAAGACGATGTGCGTCCTGAGAGGAAGACGATGTGTCCGCTGCTTAGACGCATGCTTCATTTGCCAATTGAAGTTTTGGTGTTCGGCCTCATGCTCAGCATAACATTGTCGTTACGTTGGTTTGGGCGAATTCCTTCGAGTTCCCAAATGTTTTTTTGTTTTAAATTCTACATGAAGTTTCATTCGATTCATGCTCGCCCGACACCCGACAGCGCAACAGGGCATTGTGGAATGTTGCCCGTGTCTTTTTACCAGTCTTTAGGGAGCGCTCCATAAGCCCAACTGTACTTGTGGAATTCTTGTAATCCAGTGTAATTTCTCTTCTGTAAATAAAAAGTGTCCAAGTATAAAACTAAGCCATTTGAAATCACTTTCTTACATCTTTTCACTGACGTAGCTTTCCGAGGAATCGTCCTTAAACATCAGTTGTGTTTGGCACGTGGCAATTTGTTGAAGCTAAATGTAAGGCAACAAAAGGTGTTTATGCAGGAAAAAAAAGCCCCACTTTTTTCCAATTTTACACACTTAAAAACTTGGAGGGTGCTTAGATGCGCGTCAAAAATGCATGTAAATATAAGAAATAAAAAAACACTAGCCACACAGTGATGCTTGGCTAAGCTTGGCACAGTGGCTAATACAAGTGATAGAAATAAAATAAACTATAAAACAATAATTAATATTGGAACAGACAGATACGACAAACCAACTAGCAGCGAAGATCAGAGTAACGGAAACAAGTCCAAGAAACAAGAGATTAGTTGAAAACAAAAAACACAGGCAAGGAGTCAAAACCAGGGAACAAACACAATCAAAACGCTCGGTCTGCTGCACAGGGGAAAACAAGAGTTCGCAATTTGAAGCGTCTGATAAAGATTCACAAGTTAGGTTTGTTAAAAAACGGATTTTGTAGTATTTAGGATTGGAAGTATTTTAAAAGAAGCATAGTATTTAGCCAGACTCTACTTTAGTTTTCTTTCTTTTTGGAATGTTTGTTTTGTGCCTGATAAATCATGAGGATGCTTATATTTGCATAAATATTGTAGTTCAAATAAATTGTCAGTTTTGTCTATACTTAAATATATTCTGTGTGTTTGTTGGTAGAGGGACTCGTGTTTCTCACCATAGTGTAATAATAGTGACATTTTCCAAGGAATTCTGCTCAAAATTCCATTTACATAATTCATCATATCTGAGAGGATCTGGCAACTAGCTACTGTAACAGCCGCAACCGTGAGAGAAGACAGAGAGAAGCTGACTTTGATTTACAGCAAAAATTACAGCGTTTCAAATTAACGAAAAACAAGCACTTACATCTTTTACATAAAAAGATAGCGTAGATTTCGTGAGGATTTCGATTATAGCAACTATACTGTAACATCAGACCCTCAAATGTTGCCATTTCATCCCTCCAGTTGTGTTTCCTTTGAAGTTGTAGATTTCTCTTTGCCATAAAAAGTCATTTAATATGTCGTGGGCGATGTAATTCAGGTTCAGTGATGCTTAGGGGTTCTGCTCCTGGTCCAGGAGCCGCTGATCTGTGTGAAGCTCACAGGAGGTTCCTCTGGGGTTCCTGCTGGGATGTGTAAGTACTACAGGCCTGTCCTTGGCCTTGACGTCTCTCTGACCACTCACTTCTTAATTAGGGTGGGCACACGCTAGTAACTGGCTGCCCAGCGAAGGACGGTTTTCACGGCGCCGCGTTCGCTTTCCGGAATGTTCCGCTCGGATCTCTAAGGACTTCCTAAATGGGTCTGCGGTGATAAATGAGCCGAAGAAACGACATTCAGCCTGGAGTGACTTTTAACATCTTAAAACTTTTAGCAAGCGTGTTATTATTCTATGTTGCGTGTCTACATTTTGATTCATCAATCTATTTATTTATCCATTTATCACCCTATCTATCCACCCCATTATCTATCATCTACCTGTCATACATACTTTTTAAATATGAGCCATCTAACATTCTTATCTATTCTATCTTGTGTTATATTTAAATCGTTTCTTGCGGGGTTTTTTGGACCATATTTTAATATATTGCTGTTATTTAAATTGGTTATTCAGGGTGTATATTTTACCATTATCTCATCTTTCTTATCTTTTCTTTTTGCACCAAACAGAGTAGCAATAGTAATTCCGTAACCCTGTGATACAATGACAATGAAGTAATTCTATTCTATTTTATGCATTTGTTTACTCTATCTTTTCATATGAATGTATTCTTCCATATATCCTTCATTTCTACCCATTTACATGTGTGTACTTGTATGTGTAAATGGATAGAGCTTTCCTATCTTTCTTTTTTCATTATTCTGCCCTTATTGTCACATAAATCTTTCCATTTATCTACATTTAATTATCTTGATTTATCCATCCATTTATCTAACCTACCTATATATTTACCAATCTATTAATTAATACTCACTTATATATCACCTATGCATCCACCTATTTGTGTATACTATCCTATACCCTTCTTCATTTCCAATTATCCATCCATCATCTTCCTTTTTATCTGCATTTACCCATATTTATATACATATACACTTATGTACCATTCCATTCACCAATTTGCCTTTTTTATCGCATTTATTCATTCATTTATTGACCCTTCTAATATGTACATTTACAAATCTATTTATGAATAATCTACACTTATATAATTATGTATATCCATATTAATCTATCATATTCTCTTCTTTATGTACATTTGTATCCATATACCTGTCTGTACATCACATTCAAATTTTAATATACACATTATACACGGTAAACCATGCAATTAATTGTATTTGCAATTAAGCGTACGTATTTACATTTAGCATTTGTCTATCCATTCATCCGACTTTTTTTCTTTATCCATTCATCATGTATTTCTGTCCATCATCCTTCCATTTATGTGTATCTGTTCTGTCAGTATGTTTCTGTGTGTGTGTGTGTGTCATCGCTTAAAACACATGCAATGTCAGTGTGTCTGTGTGTGTAGGGGTGTGTGTGTGTGTGTGTGTGTGTGTGTGTGTGTGTGTGTGTGTGTGTCACTGTTCAAGATGGCACCTGGATTACTGTGGGATCGGTTCTCTCGTCCTAGTCTGATCGCTGGGGAAATCGAGTGAGTACAAATGTTTCTTTGGATTGTGTTGTTACTGTGTAATTCTCTGTATCAGCGAATCCCACACGCCGTTCAAAACCAGCTTCGCTTTCCCTCTAATTACCGTCTTGCCTCCTGCAATTAGCCAAAAAAAGACTCACACACACCTTTGCCTAATGACTTTTTTAATTAATTGTTTACGGCTTTTAAGAAGTCGTTTTGAATTAATTCTCCTTTTCCTGCCACTAGTTTGCTACTAAAGGAACGATTAAGATGTTTCGTCGCTGCGTTTGTCGAGTAAATGATGATGATGATGATGATGATGATGACACATGATGGCGTGGGACGGATTATTTATCACCCTTCTCCTGCTTTTATTTCATGTTTGGACAGAATTCCGGAACGCGATGATTAAACGACCTTTGTGACCTTGCGTTTACTTCCTGTCTGGCTGCGTAATGAGTGTATATATCAGGATTTAATGTCAGATGTTCGTTTCGTATTTTAAATGCAGAACAGGAACTGGGCCAGTGTCTTTTCTCTTTCTGTCGTTCTTTTATTTTTTTTTACTAATCATTTCTTCTTTCCATCCCTCGGCCTCAGTTTGGCTCAGTTGTGAACTAAAGATTCTAACACAGACATGTATGTTAAGTTAGATTAGATTAGTGTGTGTGTGTGTGTGTGTGTGTGTGTGTGTGTGTGTGTGTGTGTGTGTCTTCACAAGCATATGTAGGTTATTTCACCAACTTAAATTCTATCTCATTCTGATTTTCTTTTCATGACTTTCTCTCTTCTTTATTTCTTTGAATCTTCTGTTTATTTTTCTCTCATTGATTTTCACATTCTGGGTGTGTTTATATTGTTTTTTTCATTGTCTTTTTTTTCCTCTTTCATAGTTTGTATATTTTTTTATTTTATTCATTTTCTTTTGTTTTCTTCATCCTTGAATTTTCCTTTGTTTTTCATACTTTTTCTTAATTTGCTTTTTTTTTCTTTCTTCTAGTCTTCTCTCTCTCTCTCTCTCTCTCTCTTGTCTGTTTTGTCTCTACTTCCCTTCTCACTCTTCCTTTTGCTCTCTCTCTTATCTTTTTTATTTCCTCTCTTTTTAACACTTTTTCTTTTTTTCTTCTTTCTTTTTTTTGTCTTCTGTCTCTCTACTTCTGTTTGTCTGTTGTCTCTACTTCCCCTGTCACTTTCTCTTGCGCTCTCTCTCTCTCTTTCTATCTCTCTCATATTTTGTGTTTCCTCTCTTTTTAATACTTTTTTACTTACTTACTTTCTTTTTTCATTCTCCTTATCTTTTTTCCATCTCTCTCTCTCTCTCTCTCTCTCTCTCTCTCTCTCTCTCCCATCAATGATGTGTGAATGGGATCAATATCACTGAGCGTTTAAACAGATTTAAACATAAATTAAAATGTCCATCTCCGACACTTCCATCACTCACCATCACCACCGTTAATCCTTTCACTCCTCTTCGGACCGACACGCTTGCAGACACAGTTTTAGTCTCTTAGCTTCTGCGTGTGTGCGTGTGCGTGTGTGTGTGTGTGTGTGAAGCGTTGCGAGGGTCCTCGTAGACTTCACTGAGCAAATCCAGCAGTAAGCTTATTGGCAGAAGCTCCGCCTCTCTAATCTGGCGGCTCTCAGAATCTCCCATGATGCCGTGGGTTGTTTTGCACACCTCCTCACCTGTGATAAGGACACCAGGGGGACACGCCAGATAAATGTTTAATAATTAAAGAGTCAGAAGGGCGTGTCGGGGGCTCGTGCCGCTTCTCCTCATCCTCTCTCTTCATCTTCCCTTTTCTTTTCTTTTTTTTATTTTCTTCTCTTTCACTTTATCTCACGCTTTCATTCTTTTGATTTCACATTTTATTGTGTCTATTTTATTCTCTGGATTTTCATATAACCTCTTTAATTCCTTATCGCCTATTTTCTCTTTTGCACTCTTTTTTAGGTCTTTTGTTTCTTTCTGTCTATATTTCACTCTTTCTCTTTATTGTTCTTTTTCCCCTCATTTTACATCTTGTATTCTTTCTCATCCTTATCGCTTTCATACTTTTTTATTGTTTCAATGTTTTCTTTCATTCTTTTTATAAAGTTATTCTCTCTGTAATATTTTTGCTTCTTTTTCTTCGTTTTTAGTTTTTTTTATTCACTCTCACACTAATTTTTATGTATTGTACACTTCACACCCTTTTTTCCTTTCTTCCTCTCTCTCTTTCTACATTTCTCTTCCTCTCTGTCTCAACCTTTCTCTTCTTCTCTCGCTCTCTCTCTCTCTCTCTCTTTCTCAATCTCTCTCTCCCTCTCCCTCTCTCTTCCTTTCTCTCTCCCAATCTCTCTCTCTCCCTCTATATCACTTTCTCTTTCTACACCCCCCCACTTCCTTTCTCTCTCTCCCAATCTCTCTCTCTCCCTCTTTCCCAATCTCTCTCTCCCTCCCTCTCTCTCTTCCTCCCTCTCTCTGTGTCACTCTCTCTCTCTATCCCTCTCTCTCTCTTTCTCTCTCTCGCCCCCAATCTGTCTCTCTCTCTCTCTCTATCCCTCTCTCTCTCTTTCTCTCTCTCGCCCCCAATCTGTCTCTCTCTCTCTCTCTCTCTCACCCCCAGTCTCTCTCTCCAAGGTCCTCAACATCAGTTTGATTTCTCAAAAGTTTTTAAATATCAGTCTTTGTTGCTTTTAAGCATCATTAAAAATAATTTATAAAATCCTTATCTTTTCCGGGGCCTGGTAAATGTCAGCCACACTATTAATTACTCGCCCAGTGGTTATCACTTACCGATTAAAGCAAACGTGTTCTGAAGCTGCTGTGATGTCACCAACATGAAGGAGGTAGATGAATCAGACGCCGTCGTGTTCATGTTCACCTGTTCATTCTCGTGATGATTGGTCCGGGCGACTACGTCTGAGCAGCAGGACACAAGCACGAAAATAACGATTGACGTGTTTTGAGGAAATGAAAACGGAAGAGGTCTAATCTAGTAATCTGGGCCTAATGAAGAGCTATTCATCTGAGCCGAGGTGGACGATTATCACCCGCCATCGTGTGAAAAGGTGTGTTGTTTTTGGCTTGTCGTTGCCTCGGTGATGAAATGGAGTGCAACGCTTATCTTCAATTATGGGATGGTTGCGATGTGATAATGAAAGATTATATTTGAAACGAGGCAAGAAATCATTTATGCAATGCGTGCAATCGATGATGTCATGCTCACAATTACTGGCGGTTGATGCATTTTCGTTCCATTGTTTCACTTTAATTTGTTTTATATGAACACAACACGCGTGTATTTTCACCAAAGTGGGTTGTTGGCACTTTTGTCTGGGCTCCATATATTTAAGAGTGTGTGTGTCTGTGCAAAGTGTAAAAATAAAAACTTTTAACTGTTAACTGTTATTAGTAACTGTTAACTGGTAACTGTTATTTTACTTAGGTAGAATTTCGGCTTTTTTTTATATTTATTTTATTACTTTGTTTTTTAATACTTGAGTAATTGTTTTTTTACCTACTTTCCACTTCTGATCCTTAAATTTGTATGCATATACGCGTACTTTATACTCCTTAGATTTTAAAAATTCCCACGTTACTCACGTTTTATTTCGGTTAGTCTTATTAGCGTGTTATTATCGATCAAAACAAGTAAACATCCAGATAAATCATGCCACCCGGTTACAACAAAGTTGATTGTGGTTTAATGAGACACACATATCATTCCGACACCCTATTATTTATACTTGAGTATTTATTTTTTCTCCAATGTTTCACTTCTAATCCTAAAACTTGTATGCATATATGTGTACTTTCTACTCTGAAAATAACACGGTAATAAAACTAACCAAAATGAAATAGGAGTAACACCGTTATTTTTAAAATGTAAGCAGTAGAAATGTTAACGATTAGAAGATAAAAGTAGGTGAAAAAAATTACTCAAGTATAAATAATAGGGTGTTGGAATTATATGTGTTATACGTCTTATCCGACCATAATATACACGGTAATGAAACTAAACTAAGTGAAATGGTTAAAAAATAAAACATTCATTTAAATCGTGCCACCTGGTTTCGTTAAAGTTGATTGTGGTTGGATGAGGCGTATAAGCACATATTATTCTGACATCCTATTGGTTTGTACGCGGATGTATGTAGTATGTGACTGGCGTGTCCCCACTTTGATATATCCGCGAGTGTGTGTGTGTGTGTAGAAGTGTGGCCTGTTTTTAACCAAACTTGGGCCCTTTTCCTCAGTAATGAATTACTATTGTACTCAGCAGCAGCGATACGGTGTGTGACGAACATTATTTGAATTTGAATACACATTTGAATTTGTCGGGGGGCCGTCGGCACCGAAGCCATGATCGTTCATCAAGTCACCATTGCTCGTGTCCCAGCGCTTCACACTTCACGCCGTCGGAACCTTCGTGTGAAAACAAGCTCGCTGGAAAAGTCAGATCTGGCGTCTTTAATGTCAGCGCGGAGATGCTGTGTATTTTTGGTGTGAAATGAATGGAGTCAGTCGGCCATGCTTTGCTAATGAGACACAAGGAGCAGCCAGAAGACAGTCCTAATTAATTATCTGCTGGCATTTATGGATAATAACCTTATGGTGGGCTTCAGGCTTTATGAATATACATGGCTGCACGCACATGAGCAGAATGACACACGGCTGCTGTATGTAACGACACACGCATCAACAGAAAATAATGGACTTTCAATTAAGGACTTTTAATTCAATCCATTCAATTCAATGAAAACCTCACAATCTCAGCATCAATATTGTCCTTCATTTAACTATTTATTTTCTTTGTATCTGTTTTCAAGTTCAAATTCAAGGTCAAGAGTCCCTGTTTTAGTTTATTTATTTTGTTTTTTTTATTTTAAAAACTGCTTTATTTTTACATCTAAAATCCTGGTTGGATGAATTTAAAGGGCCTAATGCAAACAAGTTGACTAATTAATGTGTTTCTCAAATACACTTACAGGATGTTTTTATCCAATGCAATGATTTTGTTTTTGTTTTTTTAATCAAATGTTATTAAACATTGTTTCAAAGATTAATCAAAATCGTAGTTGCCCCGCCTACTGATTATTTTACAAGTTGACGAGTTTGTCTTTGTTAAATAAAAACAAATTTATTTCCTATTGACTTTCCGTTATGCAAATCAATTTTCTGCAAATATTGATGGGTACATAGTAATATAGTAATGGGTCAAATTATAATGTCTACAAAGATTAATGTTTAAAATTACAAGTCAAATGATTAAATATGGGAAAATCCAGGCATGGAGGTGGGACACACCCCCTGGATTGGTGGCCAACCAATCATATTGCAGCAAGTAGGGCACAGCGAGATGAATCAAAATTGTAGTTGCCCCACCCACCTTACAAGTTGACGAGTTTGTCTTTGTTAAATAAAAACAAATGTAATTCCTGGGAACTTTCCTTTAAGCGAATCAATTTTATGCCATATTGATGGTACATATTCATTTAATAATGGGTCTATTTATAATTTGATCAATCAAATGATAAAATATGGAAAATTCTAGGCATGAAGGTTGGACACACCCCCTGGATTGGTGGCCAACCAATCATATGCAGCGTGTAGGGCACAGCGAGAAGGACCCAATCAATATTTAAGTTTGAGATCCAGTCTGGTATTTTCTGTGCAGAGTTTGAATGTTCTCCGCGTGCTTGCTTGGGTTTCCTTCGGGTCTCCGGATTCTCCCATAGTCCAAAGAGCTGGAGATCCAAATATAAAACAAGGGTTTTCCCTAGGCCGTTTCAAACTTTTCAGAACATTTCTCCATCACTGGATAGTTTGACTGGTCTCGACCCCTTTTATGACTTTTTCAAAGGACGTTTTCAACCGAATTCCTCAGACGTATTGTGGTGTCAAGTGGTCATTTCCCATTCTGCACCCAAAGGAATCTCTCACATGCCAAAAATAATTCAGCGGGTCGTTAGAAGCAGGAAGTTCTCAATCATTCCTTACCTGTGCTGTCAGGATGACCAGTTCCTGCAGGTCTGGGGTCAGCGCCGAGGCTAATGGAGGCGAGCCGCCGCTATCAGCTCATTAGCGCCTGCCGCTCCTAATGAAGAAATCTGCATTCCTTAATTAGATCCGAACGCCGCAGTCTGACTGATGCGTGGAAGCCGAAGTGTCGTGATTTGACAAGACGTCTTCTCAGTTTGTCATCGTGTTCACGCCGACAATTGTCATTCTGTTAGCCGTTGGATTCCAAGACCACCAAAAGCCTGATGAAGACGTGAAGATGTTGTAAATGTTCTTACAGCTAAAAAATGCTTTTTTTTAAGCTTCTGTTGGAGATTTATAAAACGTCACAATAATTTTGGAGATATTTTGCTTTTCTAACAAGTCACAGGAGCCTTCTTTAGAATAAATAAAAGGCACATGGGTTGTTACTGTATGCGGTGTAAGAGCTGTCATGTAAAGATAACCCACTAAACCACCTTAAACCTAAGTTGTCTCCAGGGTACAAAGAGGAAGAGAGGGAGGGATGAGTTTAAATGATCACTTTGTGTTGTTGTGCAACATATTGCAAAAGCGTACATGCTTGAAAAATACATTAAAAATATACAACTGTTATTTGGACTTTTTTTTGGTTCATGTGTGTTGTACAATTCATACAAATTGACTGTCCTTAAAAAAAAAAAAAGTTACTGTGTATACAATAAATTTAACTACTTGAATTAAAACGCTAAATTTAACATTTACCCCTGTGTTTTATTTAAGATACTTGCTCCATCTTCCAATCTGCATCATGTCTGTTTTCCTTTATTCAGAAGTGTCCAGTCAAGGACCAATCAGAGATCATTGAAGATAATAAAATAACATTTACTGTCCAAGTGCAAATAATGTAACATTGTTAAACATAAACAACATTTGTTACGTATAAAAAGAGCAAAGAGCGACACAACAGCAGTGACTTAATCAAAATTGAGATTCAACCTGTCTTTATTTCAAAATGTATTGTAAGATTTTTATCATTTAAATTAAAGTAAATGAAAAAAAATGGAAACAGATCCTTTAAACTAACCACGTCTATAATGAGCAAAATACAAAAAAGGTCATTTCAAATTTCAAACTTAATTTTCAAATTAAGACAAGTGTAAAGCTTTATTCTGGTTGTGCTTACAGTTCCAGAACGAGAGGCGAGTTTTTTTGTTTCAGTTCTTGTAATTGGTTGGTTGGTTGACAGTCATTTCCTGCATCAGCGCGACACCGTCGATAAATCAAATAAATGAGGCTGTTGCCGAGGTTAGACGTGTTCCAGCGCCGGACTCGGACTCGGCTATTGTCTGAGATTTCTAACAAACACTCCGCCATTGATCTGTTCACAGAACATCGATAACTAGGAGGGAGGAAGTAGTATGTAGTTCGTTCTGTGCACGCAACCACAAAAAAAAAAAACAATTTCCTTTGCTTTTTAGATGCTTCCAGAAGATTCCTTTGCTTCTTAAAGCTCGGTTGCACATTGAAACCATCGACGACGTGTTTAATTTGTCCGATTGCTATAATTAGCCAAGCCCCGCACATATCAGACACACAGGAGTGAATGTGTGCCATCATCGATGCTTTCAGCTGGAGAGGAATCGAGCCATGGGTGTAATGGTGTAATCCCTGTAATCTTACTCTCTGGCCTCCTCAGCATCTAATCACTTGTGAAGTCAGTCGTGGCTCCGCGAGACTGTCAGTCTTGAGTCGCTCAATAACAACAGAGAGCTTGATTACACCAGGCCTCATTTATCCCACGGAAGAGAAGCACAGAACCATCCAGAAGCAATGTGACACACACACACACACACACACACTTCAGGGTGTGTTTGCCCCCTGCTTTTTGTTAATTGCTTTTTTTTTTTTATTTCAAATATGTGATAGGGTTTTAATGTTCACCAGGGACTTCTGATATGTTTCTTTTTAATTAATTAATTATGTAATATATATATATATATATAAAGGTTCAATTATTATTATTATTATTGTTATTATTATTATTTCTTTTTTTTTTTTACATTTTCACGCAATTGTTTTTGATGATATTTGAAATATTTATTAGATTTGAAGGAGATATTTCAATACAGTGTTGTACAGGCATTTAATACAGAGTAGGGCTCTGAATGCAAGAAACGACTTGTGGTGACCTTTGACCTTTAGTCCCACAACTATGTGTGCGATTATGTTTATTGGATCATAAAAAACGACAGTTGTTCTTTAAGAAACAAAGAAAATATATTGCAGATTGAACCAAGTCTACTAAATTACATTGCAGTATTTCAACGTGTGTTTATTTAGTGCTGAGCAATTCATTTGCCATTAATTGAGATTAATCACGGTTAATTTGGTCGGGGTAATGCGATTAATTAGTTTTAAAAATTAGTCGTTATGACAGTATATACTCTATATATACTCTATATAATTATATTTAATTTTCTTTTCTTTATTTATTATTTTATATATGTATTTATAACTTTTTATTTATATATTTATACTCTCCCGTTTATTTAATGATTGTGGTCCATACGCCCTTGAAACGACAAATTATCATGATGAATAGGAAATTATCCTAAATTCTTCTTACACTCTGGAGAGATTGGAAGGAGCTGGTGAGTACAGTAATTACAGTAACTAATTTCACAAGTTGTGGATTATTTAAACTAAACGGTGGTAGTGTAGATTATGAAGACCAGCACATTAAAAATCAGCTTTATTCTAGCAAGAAGTTCAGAACATCTTCTGAGAGAAACGGCTCTTTCGTCTTACTGACACACACACACACACACACACACACACACACACACAATCCTAAAACTCTTTATCTCAGATTTTCTCACCAAACGCAAAACGATCTGTCCTTGATCCAGAAGAAGAAAAACATTCTACTAGTCGAGGCACTATGTGAATATATTTCTCGAACAGCCGTCTGCTTCACTTACATTCCACGTGAAGCGATCACACTCACTACAAAAATCCCTTATTATGTGTCTCTTTCATAAGGACAATTACAGTATTCCTCCTTTCAGAAATATCACCGGTTGCTCCTAAAAAAAAAGTGAATGTATATATCTTTTTTACATTCATATTATGTCTATACTTTGTAAAATTGAATGGTAGCACAATCTGAGAAGCACCACAATTTTTTAGATGAAATGTGGACAAAATGTAATAACAGGCTTTACAGAGAAAGTCAATCTGGAAATTGTCTGGTTGTGATGCAACAGCACAATGTCTAAAATGGGAATAACGTGTGAAAATACCACTTGAGCGCATTATAGAATATTCAATGATGTTAATTGGTCGTTTAAATTAGATTTTAACACATTCGATCTTACATTAAGCACCTGGATTTTGTCTTAGCAGATGTTTATGTAGTATTTGGTTTGGAGCTTTCACAAGCCGCAGTGTTTCGTCTAATGGGACTAACCACAGGCCACTGTCGGCATCTGAAAGCTGCTCATGATCTTGTCAGAGATCTTCCACTTGGCTTACTGCCGTCTTTTCATTGCATCCTTCTACTTCCCACCCCATCAATTAGGCTTTCAACTCAGTCACAGTCTTCATCAAAATCATTGCTGTGGATTGAATGTTTCCTAGAGCATAAGAATTCAAAGGCACGTGTTTCTCAATATCAAAGTGGTGATGAAGAATTTGTCACAGACACAAGATGAAAAACACGTTATAGAAATGTCTATTCTTATTGCGCGTCTGAAGAAAAAAAGGTCTATACTACACAAGGTATGATGATTTTCACGCAAACGTACACCCTAAGTTCTCGTACCTGTCGCGTTTTAAAAATGGCGAAGAAAAATTTGCGTCGTTTTAATTATTGTACTTAACATGAACAAAATTGCAGAGTGACCAAAAACACGCAACAGCGTTTGCAAACTCAAAACACAATGATTTAAGAGACAAACACTGTAGCGACCGGTAAATAGGGTAAAAAGGGTGAAATAAATAGGGTAAAATGGCTGAAAAGGGTAAAACGAATAAAAACCTTGTTTTTACCCTTTTAAGAAATCCAGGTGCTTAATGTAGGAATGAATGTGTTCAAATTTAATTTAAATGACTAATTAACATAATTGAATATTCTATAGTTCATTAAAATGGTATTTTCACACGTTATTCCCATTTTAGACATTGGGCTGTTGCATCACAACCAGACAATTTCCAAATTGACTTTCTCTGTAAACCCAATGCCGAACCGCTATCTGCAATAAAAAGCTTTTGCTATTTTAAATGAGCGTACAGGAAGTCTCTTGATGAATTGATAAAAAGCATCCAGTACCTTCAGCATCCTGCAGATGGCGTTATCGCCTCGTCCGCCCAAGAAATTAACCGCGGTAGAAAAAGATGCCGACTTGTCGTGCACAATCACAATGTAACGAGTAACGGCCCATTCAAATTTAGAGTAAAGAGTACAGATACTCATTCAGTTGCTTAAACTTTTGATACTCAGTACAAGTACAAAGTAGACAAAAATACTTGAGTAAAGTAACCAATTACTGGTTACTTTAGTCCAAAGACCTTTTACTCAAGAACTTCACACCACTATTGACGTCCGATCAGAGATGTAATCCAAGCTTTCAGGGAAGACGTGTTTGTGTTATTATTCCCCAGTGCTTCGTTCCTCCCCCCATGGAAACGTAAACATCTAGACGTGAGTTGTGAAACCTCCGTGTTGTCCTCACCGGTGTTTAAGAGAAGATCTGATCTTTGCATCTCCGGGCATGTTTGCGAGTCAGGCGACTGTGTGGGAGTCAAAGGTCCGGGCGCCTCGGTGCTCCTCACGAGCAGCTGAGAACATCTGCTCCATCTCCACGAGCCTCGGGGAACCACAGCTCCAGCTTTATGAGTGACGTGGTTCTGGCAGCGGCCGCTCTCTGGCTGCTGTGGGCCGTATGGTGGAGGCCGGGTCAGGGATGGGGCGGTCACTCGTGACAGGACCACCTGCTCATGGCCGGGCTGGATGGACGGCACCAGCTGTTTCTGAATGTTGAGCGTCTGGATGAAGCCCCACGAGCTGCCAGTGTAAAGCCTCGCTCACTTCCTGTCACCCTGACCTCCGGTATTAACTCATGCTAAGAGTTGTAATCTTCTAATCTGTGTCGACCTTTCCTCACGGCTTTCGCTGATGTGTTTGTCTGCAGTTGTTTTCTCGACTAGTGCAAGATGTCGGAAAGTATAGCAAGTGTCGATTGAAACGTGTTGTACATTCTGGACCAGCCAAAAAGTGTTGAATTGAAAAAATAAACCTATTTTTTTTTTCTTACAAGATCAATTAATTATCTTAGACTTAAGAGAGAAAGATGAATTTCCTTGTTTCAAAGATGAAAATAGGTCTTGTTTTAAGCTAATTCTACTTGAGTAAACTTTTATTCATTTTGTTTTTCATTTTCTTTATTTCTAATGTGGATTTTTTGCATTGCAGGTTTTTATTCCCACACAAACTCAAATTTACAATTCAACTTCTGAAAAAGCACCACCAATTATTTCTGTTTCTTCTTTTCTCCCTCTCTCGCTCTTTCTCTATCTCCCTTATTGCTCTTTTTGCATTTCTTATCT
>MU204278.1:4148986-4194536 GCA_017309775.1 Paedocypris sp. Pulau Singkep | reverse complement strand
CTCTCTCTCTCTCTCTCTCTCTCTCTCTCTCTCTCTCTCTCTCTCTCTCTCTCTCTCTCTCTCTCTCTCTCTCTCTCTCTCTCTCTATTCTTCCTATTATCACTCAAACTACTCAAAGTTTCTCTCTCTCTCTCTCTCTCTCTCTCTTCTCTCTCTATTCTTCCTATTATCACTCAAACTACTCAGTTTCTCTCTCTCTCTCTCTCTCTCTCTCTCTCATTACAGTGTGTACACAATATATTTAGTGGTTTTAGCTGTGAACGCATTTTTTAAAGTAAATCCTATTTAAGTGCTAATTGTTATTAGGGCTTTTTAGCTGAATAGATTTTTCTTGTTGCCATTTACATTTAAATCACTGCAAATGTCCCTGTGGCTCAATTCAAGCTGATGTTAATGTGCAGAACGAAGCTGCAAATTGGCTGCAATCTCCGGCTCAGGGACGTCCAGTCATCTGAACACAAGCAAATGTTGTTTCAGGTCTTTTTTTGGCGCTGAAACAGAAAGCCGGATGTGTCTTCTGCTGGAAATTGGATTTTCGTGGAGCATTTCGTCACCTTTCTTAAATGGTGTTTGCGGCAGAAAACATTGCTACCTAACATTTAGTTGCAAGATTCCAAACCAGTCTTTGCTTGTTGGAATCGAGAGTTGTAATTTGCTTACAAAAGTGTGATTGGGCAATGATGTTGACAACTTCTCTCTCTTTTGTGTTTTCAAGGGTTGAAAACAACACCATTCTGAGTTTGATTCCTTACTAATTTTCTTTTTTTTTTAAAGAAGGCCTTAAAATTACAGCTCAATCACACACACACTCGGCAAGTCAAAGCAAATTATAACTCTCAAGTCCAACATGGTGAAATGTTTGACATCATGAACTAAACGTGAGGAGTAAGTTCTGTGACAAAATAGCATTGGAACTTTTCCGTATTTTTGTCTACTTTGTACTTGTGCTATCAACAATATAACTTTTACTCTCTACTTGGCTACATTTGAGTTTGAGTATCTGTACTCTTTACTACACTACATTTGAATGGACACTCTTAGCGTTACTTGTTACATTGTGATATATATATATATATATATATATATATATATATATATATATATATATTTATTTTTTTTTTTTTTTATATCATTCCCTTGGACGAACAAGGTGATATCGCCATCTGCAGGATGCTGAAAGTACTGAATGCTATTTATCATTAAATATTCTGTTTTGTTCTGCCACTTTGAGGTGCTAAATTTCATTCCCATGTTAGGAAATCGTTCACCAAAGGTCTGAATAAAGTGAAATGTTATTTTTAGAGGCGGCGTTGCGTGATTCGCCACATTGTTTATATTAGTGACGAAAAAGGAAGTGGATAGTCGATGTGCTAAAATGATCACATTCTAATTCAAAGCGACTGGAAATGATCGTAGATTCCCCTTCGCAAGCGCTTCAATGGAGTTGGCACATCAGAAGAATCTAGAACTTCCTCATTTAAGTCGTTCTCCACCGCTCCTATCTTGACCCGGGCAAGATTTAAGCGCTTCTTTAACCTCGTAGCAAATTGGTAAGTTAACCAGCTGACAAGAGGTCTGACTGTGGATGGGAACAGCGGACCCTGTGTCAGGTGGTGGTTTTTTGTCTCCGATAATGAAAATTACAGCGATAAATCTGCGCAGAGTATCGCAACCATCTTTCAAGGTTTTAATCCTACAATCCGGAATTGATGTTCCGAGGCGATAATGAGGTGAAGGAGTGTTGTAGCAGTTTAGTTTTTTATCCCCGCATCACATATAAATTTGCTTTGTTCTCAGCTGGAGTCTGATGGGCCTTTTAGAAGCTGAGATCTCCAGGTTGGAGCGTGATATTAAAGCCCAAACTATCTGTAATTACAGCTGCTCTCTTGTCTTAGCATTGAGTTGGGTTTTTTGACAGAAGGCGTCTTACCAGTCTTGGCTTTGCAGAGGTTGTTGGGTTCCATCCATTTATTTTCTATGCTTATTCCAATTTTGGTTCACAGGAAGCCAATACCAGCAACTCTGGGCCAACCAATCACAGAGCGGAACACACATTTACACTCTTACTCAAACCTTTTGGCAAATTTACATACTCTTTCCATTATTCCAGGAATGTTGGAAGAAATCCATGACCCAATACTACCCACTGTGTCAAAAAAATGACAAATAATGTGTCAAAGTGCGTGTCATTACTTTGAAAACATTTTTATACTTGATCTAATTCACAGCGTTTCATTTTCTGTCCAACCATCAGTCTAATGTAAAATTTGTGGTTCATCCAAACTAAAAGTAAGTCTTTTAGTGTAAAGTAAATACATTATTCAAATAAGTTGTATTATAAAGAGACTCAAATCAGCAGAAAATCTGCTCTATTGGTCCATTTAACAGACATGCAGCAAATGCAATAGAAATCCATCCGAGTCTCTACTCACATATTGAGACACATTGATGGTTATTTACATAATTAACTTATTTAAACATCAATTGTTTCCTTTTAAGACAAATTGCTTCAATTGCTTCTTCTTACAACTGAGCACAATCATGTACACTTGTTTTTTTTTAATGTTTAAAAGAGTTTTAAAAATTGCATACAGCACATGCAAGCTTCTCATTGGCCAATTCAAGAAACAATGTTTTCTCATCACCATTTCCGGCTCCCAACCATATTTTTACTTTACTTTAAAAAAAATGTATGTACTCTACACTAAAAGACTTACTTTTAATTTGGATGAAGCATCCAAATTTTACAGTACACTGATGGTTAGACAGAAATCGAACACGTTTTGGAATTGTTAGAGGAACCCGGAGGAACTTTCCAGAAGAATGGACAAACTCTACACAGAAAGACCGGGTCTGGAGCATGAATCTTGCTAAAATAGTTTTAAAACAGATTTGTCAAAATTCTTACGAAGAGTGATGGAAGTGAAATAAGGAAGCCCAAAAATATGAAAGAATTTCTGTTGTATTACACAAAAATAAACCCTTTTCAGAACACAGCCCATTCAATTTCTTTGTGAATGAATGAAGACTGTATTACTGATCTTAACACCCTGGGACAGGAGCACATGGCTTGAGCGTTCAGTGGCGTCCTGCCATCAGTGTCCTGACATGTACTAAACGGGGACAAGTCATCACCCACTGCTTAATGTCCACCTCGCATCTGTTCTCCAGTGTCCGGACAGACCTCGAGTCCGGTGGTCCGTGTGGTCTTCTGCACATCAGCCAGATGTTTTTTTTTTTCCTGAAGCTCATAGCTGAACGCTTGGCGGATTTGTGATAGTGGAAATATTTTATCTTGTTTGCCATCGAGCTTTAATCCCCAAACTTTTTTTTCTCCACTAGGCCTCCAAACGTGATTTTTTTTTTCTTCTTACTATTATTTTTTTAGGATGAATTAGCTTTCCGCAAAATAGTTCTTTGATGCTTCTGGCTGAACAGAAAAGGGGTGAAAAGCAATTTCAGATTGAATTCAGATTTGAGAGTTTGCAGTTTGATGGCGGCGAGTAAAGAAGGCGAGTAAAAACACGGCGCCGCTCCAGAAATACCTGTTGTAAGATGATACCTGCTTTATCGCTGTTTATTTACATGTGTTGCTCAGATTGTATCTGGATCAGAGCTGCTTATTTCCAGCAGCTCGACTAAACTCTTCAGTTTAGATACATATTTGAATTTTTTGGCCTCACTTATTTATTTATGTATTTATTTATTTTGCTTGATCTTTATTTCTTTGGGCATTTGAGTGAAAAAAGGCAACATGTATAACCGAGGTAGTGCAGTCTTGAAACGTCAATACATGTCAACGATGAGATATAAAGATATTGGTAGAAAAAAAAATACATCCAAACATTCATGCTTTTTCCATTTATGGGTCACGGGGAGTTGGAGCCAACCAATCACAGAGCAGTACACACAGACTCTCTCTAGTAATGAGAATAATGCTGGATTGTTTACAAAAGATTATAATGTGTTATTATTATTGTTTTCAATATTGTATATTGTAATTAGGGCTGTAATAACATTAGTGTTAATGTTATTAGCACATGAACTGCAACAGTTCCTTTGCATTGTGTTAAAAGTATTTACTATAATAATAATAATAAAAAAATACATTTTATTTTTGGTGCCTTTCAGCACACAAATACAAAAAATGCATAATTTCAAAAATGCATATAAAGCATAAAAAATATAAAACTATAGCATATAAAGAATATGTAGAACATTTTAATTTATATACATTGATGCGTTGATTTGTTAGTTTCCTCTTTTTTTCGCTGATTTAAAAAAACAATCTTGTGTAAATTGTAATATAAGCATGTCTAAAATACTGTACAGTATGTGTATGTAAGTTAACCTAAATACATTTTTTATAAATACACACCTAAGCACTTCAATGTCCACATTTGTACATTCTTCCAAAAAAAAAAAAAAAAACGGTTTCTTTGACATTTACCAGTATCAGGACATTTTTCTTCTTTAAAGACCATTTTTTCCTCATTCCGCATAGCGACTTTGCGTTGGTCTGAAACTAAAAAAAATTCAAAATTTTTTTTGAATATTTGCTATTGTGAAAGTGCCTGACTTCACAAGAATTGTTTTGCTCTTACAACATGTATTAAAATATTATGTAATTAACACCTTCGAATACATTTTCTGGTATGTCAATAAAAGTTTATTTGAAATTTGCTCTATTGTACTTTAGAGTGATTTACAATGACTGGGCGCGCACACACACACACACACACACACACACACACACACACACAGTAAAATGTCTACTCTACTCTACAGGAAGTGAAAGGAGATGCTGGGAAAACACACAAATCTATAAGCGAAAAGTCGGGGGTTGTTTCTTCTCCATTCCAGACGCGTGGGTGAAATGTCCCAATCCTCTGAGCTAACGACAATCAACAAGCGTTAGCCGTTAGCATTAGCGTCAGTCAGTTAGGTCACGGTGGCACTTAACATACACTACATGCTTCGTCTTCAACGACCTTAAACTGTCATGAAGCTTGCGAGAGCCGGTTCCTTCCCCGTGTTGTGGTGTCCTGATGCATCACCAGGGCTGTGGCGTGTGACCTCCTTCCCCATCACTCTCAGCGCTGTCTGCCGCTTATTTTCAACAAGGGCAACTTTCCCATTCATCATATGTGCAGCTTTTATCCAGAAGTGGCACGGGAGATGGATGACTCCACTTTAGCTATAGTGCTCCTCTCTTTGGTTGGGAGTCTGCGGGATGGATGAATCTACTTGAGGAGTTTACCTCCACCCGGCTGACAGGACTCAAGACCTTGCTTTCTTTTGGGTGGAATCCCTGGTGTAATCCCTGTTTCAGACTATGACTATGACCAGTTGAGCAAGTTGTAACTCTATTGGCTATAGTTGTCACATTCATTACTCAAGTTGGAAGTATAGATCCTTCTGTGAAAGTAAAAGTATCGTTTCAATGTTTTTTTTACTCAAGTAAAAGTACTGGTCTGATTACTTGAAGTGTAAAAGTTTTTAAAAGACAGTAAAACCTGCCAACTTCTTACAAAAAACAATAGTGGTTAGGCCACACTAAGCCTTGTAATTTAAAGACTACATTGTCCAAACTAACTACTAGGCCAAACTCAAGTTCAAGTTCATTGCATTTGTAAGGCGCTTTTCACATTTACAACTGTCTCATAGCGCACAAACTCGATTGTGTATTTTACTTGGATATTGTATCTAAGTCAGAGGTGTAAAGAGTACTGGACAGCCATACTTGAGTAGAAGTACAGATGCTTACTGTACTTGTAGTACACGTACAGAGTAGCAAAAACAAACTTAAGTAAAGTAACAAAGTCCATTTACTCAAGTACTACACACCTCTGACCTAGGTTGACTTTTCTGGTAGTTGTTGACTTACGACTTATGGATGATCTGACTTGTGGTTGATCGACTGTACAAGGCGTGCAAGGGTTTTGGCCAGAATCCTGCCATCTCTCAACTCACCAAGATATCACACCAAACATATTGAGAGCCTCAACTAGACTGGAAGCCATTTAGTTTCATAGAGAGATGTTGGCGGACGGCATCGTGGTGTGATTAGGACACTATGTCTATTGGTCATGGGGAGATTAAACTACTACCAGCGAGTCTGGGCATGTAGGCGGGACACGCCCTCTGGTAGAACAACCTTATTTGGTGTGAATTGACCATTGACGGAGCGGGAGAAATGTAGGAGTCGAGAGAATGTAAGCTAAATGCAAGAACTTTATTAACAAAACGCAATTCCCTTTGACTTTTCAGTCTGTCCCTTATAAACACCACCATACCTAATCAAACCTTGCAGATGGTCAAACAGTAATCATTCTAATATTTATTAATATCTAACAGCTCCTAATTTTTGTGACTGATCAACTTGAAAACATCTAATCTTCATTACTGGTCAACCTAAAAAGTTTTTATTACTAGTCAACTTATAATCCTTATGGTCAAGCGGAAGCTTCTGGTACTTATTTACTGATCAAACATTCCACACTTTATGAACTACAGAACCGAAAGTGTCGTGGTCTCCTGCACACTGTGCATTTCGTCATACCTACATTTCAAAAGACTGTAGAAACTAACCCATTAAAAAACATAGTATAGCAAACTACATATTTATATAAAAATCACCCATAGAACCTGTAGACCTGAGGAAACCCTCAGAACAAGGAGAACATGAAGATGGACAGTCCCTAATCTGTCCTTGTGAGTTTTTGAGCCCGTCCTTCTTGCCATAGCTCCGCCCATACGTGACCATCCAAAAATCCTTGTCTTGTGACTTATCACTAGAATCTGCAGTTTTACTCAAGTCGGGAAGATGTCTTCTTCCTCCACCGCTGATTTTAACACGTGGACTCGAAGACGTAGAGAAGCTACTGTGTGTTGTCAGAGTTAATGGAAGCCATTTCAGCAAATTCACACATTGGGTTTTCTTGTCAGCAGGTGGCAAACGATGGTGCCAACCGCATCTTCACACGTTCGCTTCCTCTTCCGTTTTTCTCTCCCCGATCACAACTCACGGGGCACCATCTCTGAACTGTTGGAATAACTCACTAAGCGCTAGGTGCTAATCGCTTAATGATGAAAACCCCTTCAAGCTTGTAGCCTGATCTCAGCCGCCTGTGAAAGTGAATTTAACCGCTGAGCCTCCACACCGGAGTCGCCCGCCATCCAGACGCTGTAATTCATTAAATGGCGATGAGAATTAAAGCCGGCACATCTCCAGACGTGTGGTGGAGTCGAGAGCGGCGTCTGCATTTCAAAGAGCCAATTCCGCCGCCTGGATCTCCGCGGTGAAGCGACGCCGCGCAATTAGCATAACACGTCTGTTGGGTTTGAAGTTTCGAGTTGTTTTCGGCGTCACGCGTAACCTTAAGCTCGGCCTTAAAAAAAGTCGTGCAAACCGATGATGTTCGATCAGGATTGGTTCATTTGTTTGATCAACTGATTTGCATAATTCCATCTCCAATATTCACTGTAAAAATGACTTAATTCTCTGTATCCTATAGCTGATTCTTTGTCGAGTAACTTTAAATCATTTCAACTGACTAGAAAACTGTACTTTATGAAAGAGGTTAATCTAAATCTAGACAATTGTTTTATGACACATGCTATATTTAATGTGCAATACCTGTACACAGCAAACTTCAGTACACATAAATATGAAAAATATTTGTTACAATTCTTTATATTTTTTGTAAACTGTATTTAAAATATAATTATACTTTACAATTGTTTCTTATTGTAAAACTTTCTACTGTAAATTGTACTGCTGCTGCAACATTAAAATCCCCCTCTTGTGGGGACAAATAGAGAACTTTCAATTCAATTCGATTTCAATTCAATATTTATTTTTGTTTGGCAACATTAAAGGTCTCTTTCTACTTGTTTTTACAGTATGGCTTATTGTTATACATTACTGTAATTGTGACAGTGGTCTGGAAAACAAAATATTTCATGTACGTATCATCTTTGTATCATGTTTTTATCATCTTCGATTCTTTCTCTTTTATTGCATTTCCCTTTGCGCATTTGGACATTTGAAATAACACATTTCATCTTTATATCTTGTTTTATCGCACTTCTATTCTTATTTCTTTTGCACATTTTGTTGCGTCTCCCCCATCCCTACGTTAATGCTGGAACGATCAAAAACACATCTCACCACATGTTGTACCGCGTAGAATCTGTATGTGACAAACACAATTTGAGCTTTGAAGTGTTCGGCATCAGCATTCCAAGAGTGGCCGTGGTCCCGCAGAGGTGAAGCTCTTTCAGATGGAGAGAGGGGTTGTGGGAGATAGAGGTGTATTTAAGGATTGAGCTATGGAGTTGTAAGCTGACAGCGCCGAGGCCTGGAGCTTGTGAAGTGACAGAGATGGATGTGGCTGCACTGCAGAGCTCACGTCCTCAGCCTGCGGTCAGTGGAGAGCAGGGGGACAATCCCATCAACCCTTCCTTCAGGGATTGCAGACCCTAAAACCACTGCCAATGGGAAGACCCCTGGCCTTTAGCCAAGACTCCAGACCCCCAAAATACAATTACACTTACAAACCCGTCGGCATCCACAGATCAGAAGCATCTCTCCCAGTGTGAGAAGATACTGAAATACCTGGTGCATTTGTCATTTTGGAGGGAAACTTTCCTGGAGAAGAAGTTGGAGATCTGCGGAGCTCGAGAAGTGATTGACGACCAATGATGGAAGATTGCAGCCATGTTTCTCCTGCCATTAAAAGACCATTATGCCCAGAATCCAGTCGGAATGCGGCCATCTTCTCTAAACAACGGCGTTTATCTGCCTAGCTTTTCCACTTTGGTATAACAACAAGCTAAATTGCTTTCTTATCTGGTGTGTGCGTCCGTGGATTCGCAGTGGCTGTTCAATCTGAATCGCACGATGTGTGTTGCGAGTTTTCCGTCTTTAAAGCGGTTTCCTTATTTACTCGATGTTTTTCCAACTATTTTGGTTTCGCAGTGAACATGCAATATTCCTGCCCCTGCAGTACAGTCGAAAATACACATTCGGCTGGATTGAATATTCCTAAAAGGAGAAAATAGTTTGAAGAGTTGGGGCATTCCACAGTTCAAAAAAAATAAGTAGAGAAAATTTGAGTTTGGAAAATTGGGCGAGTAAGAGTGTGTAAGTATGTGTCGCCCTCTGAGATTGGCTGGTTACTGATCCAGAGGGCGTGTCCTGCCTTTAAGCCCAAAGCTGCAAGGATTGGCTCCTGCTCCTTGTGACCCAGAAATAGAAAATTGGTTAAAAAAAAAACTGGATGTATTAAATAAAATTGGTTTTAACTATTTTATTCATTTATGTATTTATAAGTTATAGAAATATGTATATATCATTTATTTATATAGTATATATAATTATATTTGTATAAACATATGTATATGCATTTTATTTATTTATACCAAAAACCGTATATGTAGCATATTTATATATACATGTAAATATTTGTTTTGGGATTTTTTTCAATATAACTCAACTTAGTTTTTTAGTTTTTAGAATACAATATCCAGGTTTTTTTTTTTAGTTCAAAACAATATTATATGAAAGTTGTTGATGTGTGTGTGTGTGTGTGTGTGTGTGTGTGTCATCAATAAGCTTTGTTTTTCATTCTATGGATGAATATATGATAAAGTCGGCGCCTTGTCACTGCATTTACAGGCATCTATATCGAAGTGTGATATATATAAAACCCAATTCCAGAGAGAGTCTTTCCCAATGATTCTAAAAGTTTCTAAACACTAACAGCCTCTTTATGAGAGATCATAATTCACAAGCGCATAACTGCGATAAAACCACTCCGAGTCGGCGATGGATTGAAATGGAAAGTGATGTGATTTCTATTGGTTATCTGCCGCATGACGAATGGCGTTGCCATGGTTCCTTGAACTTGCCTTTTTGGTTGATCCCCAAACACAAGTAATTACATTCCCATCTGTCCTTCCTCACATGCTCCATTCATCATCATCGCAACAATTTCATTAGTTGGCGCAGCATTAGGAGCGTGCTGCTGTAATTGGACAGAAGGAGAGAGATATGAGCGGATCTGCACTCTAACTGTGTTTGACAGGGTTAATCTCTCAAAACTTTCCTCTTTCTTTCCTTCCCCTGGTCGAAATCAAACAGAATCTGATGCTTGAACCGCCGCTGAATCTTTCTCGATGATGCTCTTCAGAAAATGGACCCACTTATCTCCAGGGTCTGTCTGAAGACCCCAACGCGTTTGTGCAAAGGCCAGTGGGGAGGAGATGAAGCTCCTTCTCTTTCACTGCTGAGCTGATGCTGATGCTGAGCGCTTTGGTGTGAATAAAGGTAATCATTTGACCAACTGGATTATTTTATGGTTTATATGTAAAGTTTGACATTTCTGACTTAATTTGCGTGGGAAGATCTTTGCTTTGGTTACTCTGTCTAATGCTTCAGCATTTCACCATCATCTTATTGTTTCTGTTGTTATGGCAAACGTAATTTTGACGTAATGTAATTCTAAAGTTACTTACGTACAGAGTTTTCACACATTTTTTTTTTACTCTAATATTTACATTTTGAAACATTTTACCTTTTACTGACAACATTGTTTCACATTATTATGCGAGACTCATAATGTACAAGACAATTTTCCTTGTTTTCATTCATATTTTATCTCTATTTCATTTGTATTTCTATCTCTTATGTTTTTATTGTATCTCTTTCTCATGTATAATGTCTATAAGACAATTAAAACTTGAATTTTGATTTTTGAATTTGACCATTTGTATGAAGTACCTGGTTTTTTTTTATGAAATACTAAGTCAATATTCTGAGACAATAAGTCAATATTATGAGATAATAAGTCAATTATTTGAGTTAATAAGTCAATATTACAAGGTAATGAGTCAATATTTTTAGATGCCAAGTCAATAAAATGAGACACTAAGTCAGTAATTGGAAATACTAGAAAATTATTATGAGATATTAAATAAGTATTATGCTGAGATACTAACTCATTTTTATTAAACTACAAATGAACTAGATTCAACTCGATTATTAGTTATTACTAGGAGTTGCTAAGTCATTATTATGAGATGCTAAGTAATTAAGTACTGTTTTGTTTCTCTAACTAACTGTTGTTGTTATTATTACATTTTATAGATACAAGACACAAACTCGGGGGAAATTTGCGCACACACACACACACACACACACACACACACACACAGGGAACAAAAATTAAAATCAAATCATGCAATTTCCATTTGTAATAGAGTGTAATAAACAGTAATAAAATGTAGTGATATCAGTAAATAAACACTTGTGCGGAAATGTTTCCGACTTTATGGCATGAATATATAATCCTGACCCTGCTGACTTTCATGTAAAGTGGCTTACAATTTAATCTTGGTTTATGATCTTGTAAAATTACAACTTAAGCATTAGCTAATAGAATACAACATTTCTACACTATGAAGACATCGTTTGATATTTTGACCTTACAGTGGCCGACACGAGCGCTTTTAATACTTTTAGGACTTTATGAGACGAAACTGAAGGTTAGTGATTCAGTGTTTCTAAAAAATTGATGATGATGATGATGATGATGATGATGATGGTTTTTGACTATTGTTTGTTTTCCTGACAAATACAGTTTGTTCCTGCAGAACTTTCTCCATTGACGTTCTACAGAAGTTTTCACGACGCCATCCACGTGAGCACGTGTGTGTCCTTGAGAATCTGGTGTGTAAACACGTGGTGAGATTTCGGTTTCACCGGGCCTGACGTTCTCGTAACTGGATCCTGGCGTCTTCAGGAAGTCTTTCAGATGAACTAAAGCTTTTCCCTACAGGGACGGAAATCATTCTTCATTTCTCAGCATCTATTGTGACGGTTACATAAGAGTCTGAAATCAGTGTGGCAATAACAAATATAATGGACCCCCACATGCCCCCCAATCAGAGGTGTTAAAGTATTATTAAATATTTTTAAATACTAAAATATAAAAATAAATTATAATACAAAAATATATATTAAAAAAATAATACTAAAATATTATTACATATTTTTTGTACTTTGAGTGTTTTTGGCTATTTTGTACTTGTAATAAATATATATTACAAAAATATAAGTAACTTTTACATTCACACAGTCCTAATAAATTCACGCAAGCAATAAAGTACAAGTACTTATACAAGTACAATTACTATGCTCAGTGTTTCAGTGTGTAAAGAATTTCTTTCAGTTTCTTTACGCGTTCATCATACTTTGTTTTTTAGAATCAATTGTACTGTACATACATATACATATTGTATGTTTACGAAATGTATAAAAATTCCTAAAGTGTACTCAAGTATTTACAGCTGCCCACTGCTCCGGATGCGTGTCTCTTCACTGTGTGTGTTAGTAGATGGTTAAAAGCAGAGCAAAATTTCAATACTGCCTCTAGTGGCCATATTGACAAACTCACTCACTTTAAATTGACTTTTACTGTACTTTCACCCGTGTGATTGTTTCTTCACAGGAACGTGTCACGTTCTTTCACTCGCTCGCACGTGTCGCTCGACAGGTTTTACAGTATTTGCAAGACCTTGTGTTTTTGCACACGAAACACGATTATTGTTCTTATCAACGGTTCTATCCTAAACACGCTTATGATAAAAATGCAGGTTTTTACAGTAATTCATGTTTTCAACTTCATTCAACTTCATGTTTATTGTGAAAATCAAACCAATATTTTTTGGTTGCTAGGACGATATTTTCTGTGGCGTATTTTTAGTGCCTTTATGTTTATTCCCCACTTTTATTGGAAAAGTAGTTCTGAAAATGGAAGGATTATGTGGGTTTTTTTCCCCGAGTCTTTGTTGGATCCTCCGTCCTCTTGATGTCTCCGTACACCATATATCTGCTCCTCAAGGATTCAGTCGGGCCTTAGCAAGTAGAGAAGCAGTTTCGCTTTCAACATCACGTCTGTGCTTCCACGTTTCAGTTCAAACAACAACCAAATATTAATAAAATTATTAAAATAGAGCCTTATTAAAGTCTTTAGCAGTCTACTGAGAAACATGTTTCGCCATCACATGTTCTGCCGCCTCGACGTGAGACTTCGTGCTTCACTTCAACTGCCAAATCCCCTTCATTAGCCCGTGTTAACTGGCGGCGTGAGCTTCATCCATCATGCAGACGCTGAACTACGGTTTTTTTTGGGGGCCATTAGCGCAGTCGACATCAATCACAGATTTGATATTAATGATGGGAAATCATTTGGCACGTCGTCCTCCAAACACACTGATCAGAATGCATGTTTCTGTTCATCCGGAGACGGAATGTTTCACATCTGGTGGGTTTGGGAAGAGCGTTCGGTGGTCCAGGAGAGACCCTTAGAGGCGGACGGAGGAAGAGGAGGAGAAAACTGCCTCTCAATGAGAGAATTACAAACGTGTGGTACGCAGAGGTGTAAAGTACTTGAGTACATGTACTTTGTTCATTTACTTAAGTATGTTTTTGGCTATTCGTCCTTGCAGTGAGTATCAAAAATATAAGCAACTTTTACTCTCTACTCCACTGTATTCGTGATTGAGTAGCTGTACTTTTCACTCCACTACATTTGAATTGACACCGTTTTTTACCGCGGTTAATTTCTTGGGCGAATGGGGTGATTTTGGCATCTGTAGACTGGTGAAGATGCTGGAAGCTGATTGTGAATTAGACACCACATGAACGTGAATTTCATTTATTTATTTTGCACATTTGAGTTTGATTGAGACTGACTTTTTGTTCTTTATTTAAATAGTTTTACCATTTTCGAAACATGGAGGTGTTAGGTTCAGTTTCTGTATTAGAAAATAAAATCTAATTGCTAGAGCTTTTTCCACATCGCTTTGTTTTTTTTTTTTAGTCTTAATTTGGTATGAGTAAAATACTCAAGTTCTTTTAAAATTCGATACTTTGCTACTTTGACTCGAGTCTTTTTTATAGTGGTGACTTTTCACATGTATTGAAATAACTTATACAGTACATATCCGTACTTTTACTTAAGTATGGCTGTCTGGTACTTCTTACACCATAGATTGCCAAATAATGATAATTTTGTTTTATCGGAAATATTGGTAAAATAATGAATAAATCAATGTTCCTTATTTGTTCATAAAACTAGTCTGTGACTAAAGAGTGTGTGCATTTGACCATAGAAACTCAAATAAAATAAGTGTCGGTTGTATATAGTGACGTAAAGTATTTATGGATGCTGATGTCAATCAGAATTACAGTATATAATGGACTTCCAATCCAATCAAAACAGAGGTGAAAGGTCGAGCAGACACGACCAGATTGTTCCAGGATGGTGAACGCATTTGATTAGATGGAAAGCTTTTAAACGTAACTTTGTGGTTTAGTTTGATTGAGATGTTTGTTGGTTTTAGATGAATTGCCGTAAGGAGTTTTACGAGAGACACAGTCTAATTCTGAATGTCACGAGGCAGGTTTGACAGAAACAAGCAAACTAACGGTTATAATGTAAACTTGAACATTTAAGCCAATTGCCCGGTGTCTTTCATCAAGTTTGAAAGGTTTCGGCCTTACAAGTTCAAGTTCGAGTTCTGAGCATTTATAGTCTTACGTAAGACTTATTGCGTTTGGTGAAGTTTTGACTTTGTTCCAACATCCTTTTGCCTGCAGGATGCAATGCAACGGCTGACAGAAGATAATGACGATTTCTTTAATCAGGCTAGAATAAAGTTCAAGTTTCACTTAAAAGTCATACATTTTGATTTCATTTAAGGTACTCTGTGTGTTTTTAGTTATACAGTGTGTTCTTATGTAACACCGGGGGAATCTGAATCACTGACTGTCTTTTCTTGTGTGTGAAATAAAGAGAAAAAGGAGTTTTGTAAGATCAGGCTCGCAAAAAAACAACGTGGCGTTTCATTAAATCTTTTTTAAAAGTTAAATCTAGAAAAAGTAACAAGAATGTAAAAAGTAGGGTGTTTCTAGAAAATGTAAAAATAACAACATCTAATAATATAAAGTTACAAGCATCTAGAAAACGTCAGAGTAACAAAAAGAAAAACTCCGAAAAGTGATTGTTACTAGAATCTATAAAAGATAAATACATCAAGTATCTGGAAAATTAAAATGTATCAAGTATCTATAAAAAGTAAAAGTTACAAATATCTAGAAAAGTGTAATGTATTAAGTACGGTATGAATAAAAAATAAATGTGTCTAGAAAAATGTAATGTATCAAGTATATATAAAAAGTCAAAGACACAAGAATCTAGAGCCCTAGAAAAACTATTTATAGATACTCGTTACATTAAACATTTGTAGATACTTGTAACTTTTACTTTTTATAAATACCGTACTGGATACGTTTTATTAGAAAGTAAAAGTTTCAAGTATCTGGTAAAACACATGAAGTTTCTACATACGAAGAAAGTTACAAGTATTTTAAAAAGAAAAAGAATGGCGTTTAGAAGCAGTGTCAGTGAACAAAACAGTCTAAATAACTAATAGTGATGTAATTTTTAGTAATATAATTTGAACATTTCAAAGTCTACAAAGTTAAAGCACTGTACATAAACAACAATAAAGCACTTGTCGTGAAAATAAAAGTCCTTTACAGTAAATTTTGTAACTATAAAGTAAATCTGTAAATCTAAATCTTTAAATTGTAAATCTAAAGTGCCGTATCGGTCTGAAGTATTACAACTATTTAAACTATCACACGCTTTACATCTTCTGAGTTTCTTTCACTTTCGGTGTGCTGCAATCACAGGGACTTTCTGTAACACGAAACAGTTCTCTCTCTCGATCTATCTCTCCCTCTGGATTAGTGAAATATGCACCAGAAAATAGCTGCAATGACGTTACTTCACTACATTGTGACCACAATTCGCCTGTTTCCGCAAGTATAGAACCTGTAATCATTAACAATAGCTTGTCAAAAAGATTCAAAGGTTCATTCAGGTGCGTAATCTCTCTTTCTCTCTCTCTCTCTCTCTCTCTCTCTCTCTCTCTCTCTCTCTCTCTTTCTCTCTCTCGCTCTCTTTACATTCACAGCCTCTCTTTCTCTTTCACACACTCTCTCTCTCCTCTCTCTCTTTCACACACACAAACTCTCTCTCACTCACTCACTCACTCTCTCTCTCTCTCTCTCTCACTCTCTCTCAGTTATCAATAACCACACATCTTGTTTTGAATTGAAATGGACTATAAAAGCATTGTGTTATTGTGAAATGAGGATGAGTGAATGAAGAGACATTCTAGGTCATTTCGCTTCAATCTCAATGTCAACAACATACCGACTGGAAACACTCCACTATCGTCTTTTTTTTTTTATTATTATCTTTCAGAACGCGGCTGGTGTTTTGTCTCTTCAGACCCTGATGTTTCCAAGCACTGACACGTCAGGTCACGGCTCTTCACTCTCGATCAACTCGGTGCAATTCACCAGGAAACAACATAACGATGCAATTCTTCGCTCGCCTGCTTAAAAGTTCAGTCAAAATATTCCTTTCATGTTAATCTATACAGTTAAAAACGAAAGAGATCTGAATCGCCGCACCTGCAGATTTCATTCATGTTTATGACAGTGGAGAGTTCAATCATGTTCAGTCAAAATCAGTCCACATACATTCCTGTACAAGTTTCATGAAAGTAGTTCATTAAACTTTAACACATTTCCTTTCACTTATTCCACATCAGTCATTAGAGAATTAACAACACTGAACTGAGAGCAACTGTTCACAAATTGTTCAAAAGTTCACACTTCATAGTCTATCATTTTGTCACTGTAGCTTTTAAGTCAAACACCAAAAATGTTCCTTAAGATTGTGGAAGTTTATTGCCCAACACTTCTATTCATAGACTTTATCTTTAAGCCAATAACTTCACCTTCAAATCAAACTTCTCTTCAAGCCAATGGCTTTATCTTCAAATCAAACAGCTTTTCTTTAAGCCAATGACAACTTCTTCAAATCAAACTTCACGTCTTTAGGCCAATAACTTACTTCATCTTCAAATCAAACTTATATTCTTCAAGCAATAACTTCATCTTCAAATCAAACTTCTTTTCCTTAAGAAAATAACTAAATCTTCAAATCAAACTTGTTTTCTTCAAGCAATAACTTCATCTTCAAATCAAACTTCTGTTTTCAAACCAACAGCATCAAGATAATTAAACTGCTCTGCCACAACAAACTTCAAAACAGCGCGGCTTGATTAGCATTAGCTTAGCACGTACCAGTTTGTGTGCCAATGCCATGCGGTCTCCACGCCATGCAGCTTCAAATCCAATATTCTCCACTTGCAAGCAAAGAAATGATGTTTTGGCGTTTGCAGAGCAAGTTTTTTGACGTAATGTTGTATTTTTGTACAGGTGCCTTAATATTTAAAAGTCCTGACTGAAAGTGAGGTTTAAGAGGAAATATGCTTTGCATCCAGGGACTTTTAATATTTCTGTAGATTCTTTCAGGATCTCGGAAACCTCTTTTTTTTTTTTTAAAGAGATAATAACCAACCATTATAATCAACGATTGTTCTTCACAAACATTTACTTTTTATAAACTTTATTATGATTTTTTTACACAATTACTACATAATAAAAGTTTATTTGTTTGAAATTCCTGTTCTAGTTGAATCTCCAACAAAAATGTACTAAATTGCACAAATAGGCACCAAGGTGTTCAAGTTCAGTGCATTTGTAAAGCGCTTTTCACAATTACAAACATCTTTCAATAAGTACAAAATGTGAAATAATGCAAAAAAAAAATTATAAATTTTTTTGTTTTTCACAAAAACTATTTTTGGATTAACTAAATGCAGTAAAAAGTACTTAAAAGTATAAGAAAAATATACAGTATGAAAATATATCCCATAGGGAGCAGCTCAAATCTCTTCCTTAGAAATGAAAATTAGATATAAATCAACCCTAGAGAGCTAGAGTGAGTAACAGTAGGATTAGTAATATACAAGGGATTTTAACTGTAGGATAATTCTGAGTGAAACTATCAACTCTTGACAATGTCGTGTAGTGTGGACCAACAGTAAAAGTCCCGCACTCGTCCGGTTTTACCTGTTACCTGAACAATAAAAAGATTACTCAAGGAGAAAGTTGCCTTAGAATTATAAACCTTCGAAATTCAGATTCCTGTTCACTGGCTGCCAGAACTGATAATATGACAATGTCTGATATTCACATTGAACTTCTCCAGGTTTCACAGTCCAAGTTTCTTCTGGGTTCAGTTCCTTAAAACCCACTTTCAGTTCTTCAAACTCTTTCCTCCGGCTTGGATGGTTCATCCTCATAGTCGGTGTTTGGTATCTAAATACAAAAATCAAGAATCAAAGAATTGAATCAAATCACAAGAATCAAATGGCTGAATATACAAGTTATTGTTACATTATAATGTTAATTTACATTATAAAATTGACAATGTAGTGTGTGGTACAATGGAAACAAAGGTCTGATATTATTACATTGCATAAAAGTCTTAAAACAGCATAGCTCATGCTTTCAAATTTTTCTTTTTTTAAATCGATAATTGAATTGAAATCTAATCGATCGAGGATTTGGAGGATCGTGATTCGTGACACACTTACTCACTGATAACGTTTTATTAAAAAGGAGGAAAAGTTGCAGATGTGAGTGTAACAGTGTGGATTTTCCTCTTCCATTGTCTGTCGTCAGCGCTATTTAAAGAATTTGACCTTCCAATTGGGTCATTTCCTCAATAAACATTGTAGCACAATTTAAACGTAGAGTATAAACAACCAGACATTCTCAAGAACTTTTCCACTTCTAGGTCATGGGAAGCTGGAGCCAATCCCAGCAACTCTGGGCCTGAAGGTGGGACACATGACCTGGTTTGGCCAACCAATCACTGAGTGGGACACACAATCACACTCTCACTCACACTTATGGCCAAATATTCCAGATTTCACTTTGCTGAAGACATGGGGAAGGAAACCAAAGACCCGGAGGAAATCTGTGGGTCAGGAACGGGTCATTCTCGCTCTCGTGACGTGATGTTCTTATGCACGAGAAGATCGTTACCCTGTTTCTGTTATTTTGTTTTCGGAAGCGGCGAGTGATGATCCAGCCCAGAGCCACGATCAGGGCGACCAGCAGGATGGGAATCCCAACAGAAAGTTCATTTTTTAAATCCACGCCAAATTTTTCAGCCGCTGTAGGCTCATCAGACCTCTTCTCGATCACTAAAACGTAAAGAAAAGGCAAAAAAAAATATTCTGATTTGAATTTTAACATTGGACAAATATAAAGTCAGGGCCTGACAATGACCAGATTGACTTTAACCAGGATACGAAGATATGAAAAAATTACAAAATAATAAAAAAAACAAATATTATGATGTTTTTTATTTTATTATAGAGTATTTCCAGAGTATGTGTCCATGTATATTCAGTGCATGGACACAAACCCTACTGGTTTTGCATGAACTTGAAAAACCTCTTATAGGCTCATTTATTTTATTCACTTACATGTTGTGTACATCATTGAAATCTTTGCATTGTTCTGTTTTTCTTTGAGAGGAAAAAAATGACATCTGCCTACAATAATCTATTATGCTCTCAGGCGTGAGGTTTTCAGTTCTCTAAATCTGAGCAACTTATATGTTTCTGCATTTTTTGTGTCATCAAAATGTCATCGCCTACACACCGATAGTGGGCAGCCAAAAAAACGGTCATGGGTTGCAGTTTGTTTCTACGATAGATGCAATAGAACTCGAAAAAATAAACAATAAAGTTAAGTTTGATTCAGAATGGAAAAGGTACATTTTTATCATTACTGATTTCAGGTTGGATTTTTGTTTAATAGTAAAGGTCAAACTTACCAGTTAGATTCACCTTTGCTCGTTCCGGGGCATATGCAGCTTCATCGATATACTGGATCGTAATACAGTCATAAACTCCTGAATCCACCAGAGAGATGTTGCTGAGCCACAGGGAACAGTTGGTTTCTGAGACAATTTGAGATCTGTCCTGGTACTGCGCATACACTTCGTTTCGATCTTGAGAATACACAACTTCTTTCGACTCTGAGGTTTGCCATATCACTGTGTCGTACTGACCGGAACAGTTGCAAGGTAAAAGCACGTGTCGTCCAGCATCTCCAGAAATATCGTGTTTCACAGCAGAAGCACAACAACAACAACACACTGTGGAGGAATAAATAAAGACGCGTAAATACACAACGCACGTGCAACATCACGCCGAGACCATAATAAAACAAGGATCTATAAGCTCCAAAGATAAAACGTGCAATATAACTGATGTCTGTATAATCACTTAAAGTACATTTACACGTCTTTAAAACGATACGGTGCATTGTTTTTTGCATTATTGTTTAGTTTTTTTGTCAGTTACATAAAATTATGCAATTTCGATTCTCGCTAAATTGTAAGTAAAATGTACAATACAGTTGACTGAAATAGAAGAATACACTTACTAGTGGTCAGCAGAAGGGTCATGTAAATCATCATGGTCCTGGACAAAAGGGCGGTGGGTTTCTGAGCACCTACTGCTGTTACTCGCCACATAATTATCTAATAATCTCATGTACAACTTTGGTTTGAGGTCGACGGCTGGCAAACAACCGCACACACGCTCGTCTGAAACGCGAAGACAACAACAGTCCGCAGACGGCGAAAGTGAAAATATATTGTTTCCTTTTTATCACATGATAAGAACCAGCCAAACAGTTTCTGCTCAGCGCGTCATCTGACCTCACAGTGGATCGCGGGTTCGAAACAGTTGAGCTCAGAGACAGTTTAAAAAAATGCGCTCCTATTTTTGATAATAGTGCCACCTACACTTAGCAATCGCATTTTTTAACTATACAACTAAAAAGAATTCGTTTTTAAATATATTATTAAAAGCCGCATATATACGGAGCCTCGGAAGGGACATTGAACTTATTTTAAGTTGCGATATCTCTCTGTAAGATGAGGGCAAAACTATTAGAGTAAAAAAAAGTTTAACAAAATGCGTTTTGCTCACCTTTATAATGGCCGTTTATTTTAACCGTTGATGAAACCGAAGTGATCGACCATTATCGCATTATCGCCAAAAATAGTTTTCCACGAATCACGTGTGTTATTTCGAAGTAAAGAATCATCATCCGTGAATTTAATTGTCTGCGATTGTTACGCGTGACGGGATCAAGTCGTAATGTTTTTCGTGCATAAATAAACAAATAAATTAATAAATAATATATAAATTCATAAATTAATAAATACGAATGAATAAAAAGGTTGACTGATGGTACGCAAATGAACGAGATGATGCAAATTTAAAATTAACCCTATTGTACATGTAACATTTCTCCCGAATGAGTAAAGGAAAACAACAACAACGAGAGAACTAGCGCAATAACCCCGCTAGATGGCGCTAGAGATCTTTGCCAGGTTATCCTCGAGCTCTTTTGTATCCTTTGTTCTTTTGCCGCAGTTCAATGACCTTTTTGTGATAGTGTTTATTATAAAACACTGTACGTGATACGTGACAGACTACACATTTCTTATCTGTCTGTCGTGATACGCGCTGTCACACTAAACACTCACTTTCTGGAGTTAATCTCACTGACATAAACACTTTTATGTACTGCTGTTATTTTAAAATTATAATTCTGTGTATGTAAAATAAAATAAAAAAAAATACTAAAACATATGGTCAACGTCCCACTACCATACAATATTCAATCGGCCTTGTGTTGTTGTTTTCTTTCACTTGGAAAAAATAATGGTAGGTAAAACACAAGGACCGTCACAGAAGATACTTTCTTTAGTGAGACTTAATGGGCCTTTTACTGAAACTTGTTCACAAGTTCCATACTAGTATGCTTTTTTTCTAGTGCTTTTAATGTTTTTTTAATTGCTATCTATCTATCTATCTATCTATCTATCTATCTATCTATCTATCTATCTATCTATCTATCTATCTATCTATCTATCCATCCATCCATCCATCCATCCATCCATCCATCCATCCATCCATCTATCATTGTCTATCTGCTAATCATGTCTATCTATCATCCGTCTGTCTGTCTGTCTGACTGAGGTGATTTTACATTAAAAACTCCATGTGCATAAATTAACATAAATGCAAACATTCTAAATAATTTGTTTTGTTTTTATTTTATGTATATGTTTTTTTTGTATATGTTTTTAATATCTTAAGCACGTATACGCAATTCTAACCCGTTCTCCCCTCAACATTATTTGCACATTGACGTATATTGCACAAAGTCTGGCACAAAATGTCGGACTTGTTTTTAAAAAGAAAAAAGGGGAAAAAAATCCCAATCCCAATCTGGAAAGTCTCGTTCCCAGCATCGATCCGATTCTGCGTCTTCCCGTTCCACCGCCTGTGATGATGATGATGATGATGATGATGAAGATGATCTCGGCTCTGACGCGCTCCAGACGCGCAGTGGGTCAGCTGACTTTCCCCGGAGCAGCTGTGGGCAGTCGCGCACTCTCAGAAAGCACAACCGCGACAGGGAACGACGATCCAGGCCGGACACTTCTCCATCAGGACGTCAGCCATGGACACGGAGCGCACGGGCTTCCTGCTGCCGCTGCTGCTGCTGCTGATGATGATGATGAGCGCTTTGTCCCTCGCCATCGAGGTAAGAGCGCAGATTGTGTAATGGAGACGGGGCTTGGTTCTCCTCTGTGTTTGAGAGGCGGCCTGGAGGAGGAGGAGGAGGAGGAGGAGGAAGCGCAGCCTAAGCCCTGATGCGGACGGGCGATTTAAAGGACCGATCGCGCGCTACTCTGCATCTTCCAGGAGGAGAAGCTTCTCCATCCATGACGCCATCAGTCGTTTTAATAATAAAGCGTGTTAGGCGGCGTCACACAAACACATTCACAATGAAGGATGTGTGGCGTGTCGTTCCAATAAACGCGCAGACGAGGTCGTAACGTGAGCGCGTTTCGCTCCGTCGTCACGTTGTTTTGATGGAAGACGCGGCGTTGAGGTGCAACAACAAGCCGCACGACGGAATTGCTGATCGGGGGTTTTGTGGCGCGTGGATGCGGGGAGAGGGAAGCTTGTGTCCGGATGCGGGGAGAATCACGGCGGTGACGCGCCTCAGTGTGCGTGCAGACGATGCGATTCATTTTAGAAATCGATTCACGAGAGCGTTTTAGTGCGTGGATGTGAATTAAAGGGGTGTAAGCTCGGGCCCGCGAGGCGCAGATGTGCATGTCGGGGTGATGAAGGCTCGCGCGTGTGATCCGCTCCAGCATCCGCGGGACCGTTATAGCGCGTGATATTCTCACCAGTGGGTTTTTGTGCTCACGCGGCGTGGCTTGTGTTCGTGTCTGTTTGAAGTGCTCGTATGATTTCTCGCTGATGTGTGCTCGAGTGACTTGGGGAGAAAAGCTTGACAGAAGCAAGATGGCGTCCGCAAACTGCGGCTTTTCTTTTTTTTAACCAGACAGCAAAAAAACAGCTACGTCTTATAAGGATGTATGTAAGCATATTGCTATAAATAAAAACAACAACCACACACATTGGCTGTGTTTTTCACTTGCACCACAAATAATGATGATGATGATAATAATAATAATAAAATAATAATACTATTTTATTACTCAATTGTGTTGACTATTGGTTTATTTATTTATTAAGAAGGTCAAAATGATGTCCAAAATGATACAAACCAATGAGATGTTATTATAATCAGATATTTTCAAAAATAATAATTTCAAAAACTGATGAAAGCAGGTTTAACAGATGTCAATCGACCTGAATTCATTATTTCAATATTTTTTAATAGAACTGGGTCCTATTCTGTTTATCTACAGTAGATAGATGGATGATAGATAGATAGATAGATAGATAGATAGATAGATAGATAGATAGATAGATAGATAGATAGATAGATAGATAGAACTAGAAGAACTAGGCATTAAATAGCAACAATTTGAACAAATTTAAACAAAAGTCTGGCCATACTTTTTATGTTTGTTATCCACATTTATATTTTGACATCAGTATATTTATAAGAACATTTTAAATCTTGATTTTGAACTTAATTACTTTTAAAAATTAATTTAAAATGAAAATTAAAAATTAATATCAATATTTCGAATGAAAGGAAAAATCAGAAGAGAACAGAAAACAGATGGATTTAAAGTATTAAGTCTTGGATTCACAAATCCATGACGGCCGGCAAGGTTTAACCAGATAATCTAAACAGCAACACTTGCATTTTTTGTGAAAATGAGTTACTGTGACTTTTATTTTGAAATGACGATAATACGTTGCTATAGTGCAGACTTGGGCATTGTGTCTTTGGGGGTCTTTTGTCGATGTTAACCGGCTCCTGAAATATTTCTTGTAAATTGCAAAATTATATATAAAATATCATTCACACAAAAGAAAGAAAAACACACATTAATAAATAGTGTCTATGCATTTTTGTTATTTTATGCAAATACAATTATTATTCTGCAGGATTGTGTTCAGTCTGATATATTTGTGTTTGATTTATATATATTTTCTTTTTCTTGTGTGACCCGACACGTGAAATACAGCCCACCGCTTGACATAGTGATTTAATTTCCTTTTTATTGTATTTGCCAAGCCTTCTCTTCTCACAACATCTGTATATATAGATTGTCTCTCTCTCTTTCTCTCTCTTTCTTTTTCTCTCTCACACACACACACACACACACAGAGTTTTTCTCACTCATTATTATTGCTATTGATCTGCGGGTCTCTCTTGTGGTCTTTCACTTCCAATGTGTTTAGCAGAGGACAAAGAGAGGAAACAACAATCCCTCTCTTCCTCTCGCTCAGCACAGACTGGAACCTTTGTCACACTCAAGATGCTAAATTCCCTGGTTCTCTTCCTTTTTTCTCTCCTTTTCGTGTCTCATTTCTTCCCCATCTCTCACCCGTTTTGTGGCATTTTTATAATTTCATTTAATCCTGCAGCCTGTTTTTCTTTCTCATCACTCGTTTCTCTCTCTCGCTCTCTTTTAAACGCCTATTTAAATTTCCTGCTTTTAGCCGTGAACAGGGAGTGATGTTCCAGATTTCAGTTGCGTAACAGGCGTCACGTCCGTTCAAGCAGATTTCAGATGAGTCAGTTTATGAGTTTCTGATTGGCAGGAGAATATTGATACGTTGGTAATGATGGATCGGTGCTTTCGCAGGTTCCGTCGGATGATTCCGTGGGCTTGTTGGCCGAGCCGCAGGTGGCCATGTTTTGTGGGAAACTCAACATGCATATCAACGTTCAGAGCGGCAAGTGGGAGATGGATCCAACTGGCACCAAAAGCTGCATTGGCACCAAAGAGGGCATCCTTCAGTACTGCCAAGAGGTAAACAGACGAGATGGAGAAAGACTGACTTACCAGCATCAGCACCAGTCACGTCGTAGATTAGAAGGCATTATTGTCTCTGGATTACTGAGTGATTAAAAGTCATTTATATAATGACGCTCGCCATAACAATTAACATTTAAGGTGCTTCTGAGCTTTACATAAGGATTAATGCTCTTTAGCGGTAAATATGATGCTAAATATGATGGATATGAAAGAGGGTCCTTTGGGATTTATATTCAAAATCCAAGTTTTGTTTTGGATGAAATGACACTTTTATACTAAAAAAATAACAAATTAGTCCTGGAGAATTCTGGAATGTTTCCAGAAATAATAAACATATTTGTGGGGGGAAAAAACAATCCGAATAATCCCAGATAATACCAGAAATAAATATGGTTATTTATCTTGTGATAAAATTTTTATTTCACTCTAAAATTCAAACTTACCAGCCTGAAGTGCACATTTTTGATTATTGGTTATTTTTGTGCTTTATTTATTTTTGGTTTTATTTTTTTTTGGCGCAAAATTTTGTAAATAAATTGGAAAATAAATGATACTTCTGTATACATTTTGTTGTCGTCACTGCCACTGTCACTTTTTGTTAATTATTAAAATTGTTAAGCTGACATGTAACATGTATTTATATATCTATAAGTATCATAACTACGTATATACAGTTGATAATCATTAATAAATCAACAAATCGTGATTTAAATAATTTAAGCATAATATTGATACAAATACACAAATATGTTTCTTTTTTATTACATTTTGTATTTTATTACATTGTATTTGTGATTGTGTGTTTCACCCAGTCCTGATCAGATTTAAAACCCGTCTTGACCCGGCAGGTGTATCCAGACCTCCAGATCACCAACGTGGTTGAGGCGAACCAGCCCGTCACCATCCAGAACTGGTGCAAGACGGGGCGTCGCCAGTGCCGCAGTCACACACACATTGTGGTGCCGTACCGCTGCCTGGGTACGTGTTCACACACACACACACACACACACACACACACACACACACACACACACACACACACACACACACTCCCGGTATTAACCCGGATTTGTGAGACAATTAACTAATGCTTGTGCGATTTGAGAAGAGGTCAGACTCATCGGAAAAATGAAACCGTGATGCAGTACACTGGGAAAAGTGTCTCGTGGCATTAAAGTAAAAAAATTGCGTCAATTGATTACACCTAATCAGTTTACTTTGGTTCAACTTAAAATTTTACTTGTAAACAGGTAAAAATGCAGCCGAGTTTCTACTCACATAACGAGACACACTGATGTTTGTTTACATAATTACCTTATTAAAACATCGATTGTTTCCTTTTAAGACAAACCGCTTCAATTGGTCCTTCCTACAACTGAACACGATCATGTAAACGTGTTTACGATTTATTTTAAAGTTTAAAAGAGTAAAAAAAAGTGTACAGCACGTGCAAGCTTCTCATTGGCCAATCCAAGAAACAAGGTCTTCTCTTCTCATCTCCAATCAGCACATTTTTACTTTACTCCAAAGCAATCTATTTACTTTACACGAAAAGACTTACTTTTAATTTGGAAGAAGCACACATTTTAAACTGATGGCTAAATATGCTTGTGTGTAGTTGGGGAGTTTGTGAGCGATGCCCTGCTGGTGCCCGACAAGTGCAAGTTCCTGCACCAGGAGCGGATGGACATGTGCGAGAGTCACCTGCACTGGCACACCGTGGCCAAAGAGGTCAGAGGTCACAACATACCATCTCACAGTCATGTTAACTAACCAATAGTTGTACTTTTAGCATGGAAATTTATTTGAATTGAATTGAATTGAAAAATCCTTTATTAGTCCCACAGCGGGGAAATTTCACGTCACAACAGCAACAACAAATCCAACAAATAAATATTTATTGTCTTGTTTGCGTTGTTTGTTAACCCAGGGCCTTAATAATGCCAACTATATTTAAAAACTCATTTATAATTTTGACAGTCCTGGTGACTGTAAAACATGATGAAACGCCACAGTAAATATCACATTGGAGAACAGGACTTTCTAAGGGACAATCTGGCAACCCTTTTCGATTTTTGTATTTTAGAATGCAATCTGGCAATGTTTGCTGACTTCCTTGGCAAATACAAAAAAAAACATCATGGTTAAAACTGCTCTGATTTTTGTGAATACAATTTTAGGGAAAAAACTAGACTTTTTAGGAAAAACCTTTGTGCGCTTTTGTAAATGAGCTTTTTTTAGGATACAATCTGGCAACCTTTCCTGACTTTTTCTGGCAACATTTTGTGATTCTTGTAAATGCATTTCTAGAAGAAAATTCTGCATTTACTTACGCAATAGTTCTAGCATTTACGTACGCAACAATATTTGTGTCATTCATTATTTCTGCTAATAAATCGTTGTCTTTATGTGATATTTGTGAACCTAGGGCCTAGGGACAACATCAACTATATTGTAAAAAAAAAAAAAAGAATTTTTACCTCCCTGATGACTTTATGACTGTGTAACTTTAATCAGTTTTAAATCTGATGAGTTTTGAACCTCTTTGAGCTATTGTGGCATAATTAGTGGATAGAACCTAATATGAAGACACATTTTTAATGTAATTACTGCAGAATAGCGTTGTGTAGCTCTTCTCTGTGGAGCCGGTGAGAGTGATGGAGGATGACACGTCTTCTCATTTCTCCTCACCTCGTCTCTCTTCTGCTCTGCAGTCGTGTGGCGATCGCTCCATGAATCTTCATGATTACGGGATGCTGCTGCCGTGTGGAATCGACCGCTTCCGTGGCGTGGAGTTTGTGTGCTGCCCCGTGGACGAGCAGAAGCAGATGGACAGCCAGGAGCAAGAGGAGGCGGAGTCAGACGTGTGGTGGGGCGGGGCTGAGGCGGAGTATACAGACAGCAGGTGAACAAACATAAAACAACACACACATATAACAAAATGTACACAAATCTGCCCTGTGATGTTCTGATGCTGATGTTGATGCTGATGATGATGCTGATGCTGATGCTGATGTGTCCGGCAGCGTGCTGAGAGAACAAGTCCCCACCAAACCCGAGCCAGCTGTGAGCGACAGTGATGATGATGATGATGAAGATGACGTAATGAATGAGGAAGAGGAGGTGTGGGATAACGATGAGGACGGTGATGGCGAAGATGACGATGAGGAGGAAGATGATGAGGACGATGCCACAGAAGACACCAGTGAACAAGCCTCCAATGTCGCCATGACAACCACCACCACCACCACCACAGAGTCCATTGAGGAGGTGGTTCGAGGTGAGAGGCTGTGATTGGTCAATTCCCAAACGGACCGCCCACTTGGATCTGGGTGTGGATACACATACACAGCACATGGACAACTCACAAGATATATATCATTATTAACATAATCGACTGTATTTATACACATTTAAAGTAGCTTATTTTTATTTGTTCATTATTTTATTATTTAATGTAGCTACTAGAGCTGCACGATGCTTCTTTTAGTAAAAAGCTTCTTTTAAGTTTAAAGTGCTAATAATTTTGTCCTCAACTGTACATAATACTGTACTTTGGAATGTTTATTGTTAATTACGTTTAATGGTGGTTGTTTTTCTTTACAACATTACTTTGACATTACATGATATTTTTCATTCCATCTATTTCAATTTAAAGCAAAGAGTAATGAGTGTTGTCATTATATTGCTGTCTGACCACCTGATTTTCAGGGTTGAATATTTAAAACAATAAAATCCCATTTAGAATCGCGATCGTAATTCCAAGCAAAAAACAAATCCTAATTCTCATTTTATCCAGAATCGCGCGGCTCTAGTAGCTACTAAAAAAGATCCCGCCAGTGGCCGATTCCGTCAGCCAATCACAACCGGCTTTTCGACCAATCCAAGTGTGTTTCTCTGCCAGCGGTGTGTTGGGCGGCGGCTCGGGCGGGGTCGTGTGGTGCCAAGCTGCCCCGCTGGTACTTTGTGGCAGAGACCGGCCGCTGTGCCCCCTTCGTCTTTGGGGGTTGTGGGGGCAACCGCAATAACTTTGAGTCGGAGGAGTACTGCATGGCTGTGTGCAGCAGCAGCGTGTGTAAGTCCAGCGTCTCCCAGCAGGAATCAGCTTCTTCTAACTGCCTCCGTCTCTGCTTCACTGGCACCAAACCAGCCATCAGACGGCCGGATGCTGCGGCCAGCATGGAGAACAGGTCCTCGGCCAATCAGACGGCCGCGTAGTTCCAACGCCTCTCTAGAACTTTCCCTCAATCTCTCCTAATCGCCCTCTGTGTCCTTCCTCCTACGTCTGGTCTTCTGTTGCTGTCTGTAACACTAATGAGAAGAATTATTGTGAAGAGCAGTGGTGTGTAGGACCAGTGAGCAAGTCGGATGGGCAGCAATGGCTAGGGGGGAAAACAGCACAAAAAGATTGGAAGAAATCTCTTCTGGGCTGTTTTTTAGTAGAAGGTATATTCACAAATGTTAGATAAGGTTGCCAGATTTCATCCTAAATAGCTCCTATACACACGTCAGGAGAGGTTGCCAGATTTATTTTTTTTTTATGTTGCTAGAAATGCATTTATTTTACAAATGACGGAAAAGGTGGAGATTTTCGTTCTAGAAATGTAATTACAAAGACAGGAAAGATTTCTTTGTAGAAATGCATTTTACAAAAGATAGGAAAGGTGGCCAGATTTCGTTCTAGAAGTATAATTACAAAGACAAGAAAGGTTGCCAGATTTCTTTCAAGAAATGCATTTACAAAAGAAGTCAGGAAATGCCAGAATTTGTTCTAGAAATGTAATTGCAAAAGTCTGGAAAGGTTACCAGATTTTGTTCTAGAAATGTAATTACAAAAGACAAGAAAGGTCGCCAGATTTATCTCTCAAAATGCGTTAACAAAAGTCAAGGAATGTTGCCAGATTTTATATGTAGAAATGCATTTTACCAAAGACAGGAATGGTTGACAGATTTCTATCTAGATGTCTATTTATAAAAGCCAAGAAAGATTACCAGATTTCATCGTTAAAAAAAGCTGCTTTACAAAAATTAAGAAAGGTTGCCAGATTTATTTCTAGATGTTCTCACAAAAGTCAGAGCAGCTTTTTACCAGTATGTTTTCTTGCAAGGATGTATGTTTAGCAAGGAAGAAAGGCTGACAGGTCTTAGAACTGTTGTTACTGTTCTGAATAATGTATTTTTAGAATTACCAGATTTAATTCTAGAACCTCTTCACAAAATCAGGAAGGGTTGCCAGATTGCCCCATAGAAAGTCCTTTTCTCCAAAGAGGCATTTACGGTGGCGTTTCGGCCATGTTTATACATCAGTTTCCCCCCGGCTGATGCAGATAATGAGTTTATTTAGTCCCCGTTGACTTCCTGAAGCCACCAGCATGGCCTTAACCTGCTGAGCGTGTGTGTCGAGGTCTGGTCGGACCGGTTTATGCTCGGCTAAGCACAGAGCTGGAAAGTGAGAGCGGAGCAGCCCTCATCCTGACGGGGCATATTCCTCACAGTCGCTCCCGCATGTCTGATGTCAGGAGGTGTCACAACAGCCCCGCGGGAGGCGCTACGTGATACACAAATGGCCTTTTCTCAGCCCGTGTCACTGTAACGCGTCTGGACAGCCGAGCCACCGCTTGCTGCCTCGCTAGCTTCCAACCAGAATTAAGAGCTCAAGCGTGATGAGATGGATCTACACTGTTGAAGTGATAGCAGTGGTGGGTTTTGTTGGTATTTGTGGTCTAGTTGGTCGAGAGCTGGACTTGCTTAAGGTTGCTGGTTGGGAGTCCCCACTGGCTGGTTATTGAACTGGCTGCGTGTTTGTGTCGAATGTGTAAAAAGAACCTGAAAACTGCTTAACAGTACGTAATGTGTAAAATTATGGTAAAAGTATGGATACATTACTGTAAAAATGATTCAAGTTACACGTCACCAATAGAACACTTGAATAGAAGTTGTAAAGTATAAAGAACTTAAAATTGGATACCTTTCACTTATACTGTACTTTTTATTCCCTAATATAGAAAATTAATATAAAATTAATAAATAAAATTAATACTCAATGTAGCAAAAAAATATGTACAGAACTTAAGTAAAATAACAAAGTCCATTTACTCAAGTACTTCACGCCACTGGTTTGTGTGTGTGACATTAGCATCAAATTTTGGCCCCAAGTACTAGGTTTTTATAGAGATGTCCCAATTCGAAGTAATGTCCCCATGAAGCATGTTTCAAATTTGGTTATTCTGGAGTCATTAAAGTAATAATGTCACAAAATAATGTCCAAAAGTGTCTACTAAAACAGGGTGAAATCAAGACTGTGACGACCTGTCGTCTCCACATCAAGTTCAGAGAAACGTGGTCCTGATGACTCGAAAACCATCTGGCTTAACACAATAATGATCTTTACGATAATGAAATCTCGAGCGAACATTTCCACGAGGCGAGTGATGATTTAATAAACCAGATTGATGCATCAGACACAGTAACTTTGCTCATCTTTATTTTACTTTATTTTGTCTAACTCGAAAGCAACTAAAGAGCGACTGCAACCTCGTGATTGGACCAATCTGAACCAATCACAGGTGCTGCTGCTAAGTTATAAAATATTTACTAGGTTATCCTGATAACTTGGTAATTAAACCAAAAACTGAAATCGGAGCATCCCTACATCTGTTCCTATTTTTTCAGTGTGTCCCTATGGTGACTCATGGGGACATTTTGTTGGTCCTCACAGCTGTGAAGGTCTGTTAGAGGGTTGAGATGGGTTTTTAGTGCTTTTAGTTTTGGTTGGTATTGGAGATAGTTACACATCTGCCTTGTGTGGTGGTTAATGTCAGGGTAAGGGGTCGGGAACGTGATGTCATGGTGTGTCCCCACCTTCAATGATCTGCAGTTTTGGTGGGTAAAATACAGAACACTGTCAATTTCCCCACTGTGTGACTCATCAATTTTTTAAATCTGTACTACTTTACTAAATTTCTCTAATTATAGCACAATATTTAGATGGACGGAAGGACTTTCACACTGTTTTTTGGCTGCACAGTGCGTCTCTAATCCTCGATGTCTTTCACGCATGAAATGCACTAAAACCGAAAGCGTAGGTCACGCTTTACTGAAAGCCGCCGCACGTTTCTGTGTCGTTGCTGACTAACTGAACCCGCTTGCTACAGAGTGTGTTTGTGTCCGGGCTTTTCTGTTTTAATCACACACTCTTGCTGTGTGTAGTGCCTACGATGGCTCCCAGTCCTGCTGATGCTGTGGATCGATACCTGGAAGCTCCAGGAGACGTGAACGAGCACACGCGCTTCCAGAAGGCCAAGGAGAGTCTGGAGGCCAAGCACCGGGAGAAGATGTCGGAGGTGTGTGTGTGTGTGTGTGTGTGTGTGTTTTAGTGGCTTTTCTGTATTTACGTGCGCTGTAAATTACATGTTTGCAAATGGGTGTTCGACTGATTGTTTCTATGTGTATGAACGTGTGCGTGTGTCTGTGTGTTGTGTGCCTGTTTGTATGTGTATTTGTTTGTATTTTGTGTGTGTGTGTGTGTGTGTGTGTGTGTGTGTGTGTGTGTGTTTGCATTTAAAAAATGTCTGTTTTCACGTGTGCTGTACTGTGTGTTTTCATTGAAGTGTGTGTTTGTTTGATTGATTGATTGGTTGGTTGATATATTGATTGATTGGTTGATTGATTGACGAGTTGGTTGGTTGGTTGATTGATTGATTGTATATGTGTATGAACTTGTGCGTGTGTGTGTTATCTATGTTCGTATTGTTTGTATGTACGGATATTTGTGCTATATACTCTGTGTGAGTGTACTGACTTGGTTGTGTGTGTGTTTGTGTGTTATTTTTTTTTTTTTATGTGTGTATATACGTATTTGTTTTACACTTGTGTGTGTGTGTGTGCTTTTGAGGTTTTTGTGTGTTCTTGTACTGTATGTGCGTTGTCTTGTGTGTATGCACATGTGTATTTTTTGTGTGTTTGTATGTGAGTATGTAATTGTTTTTGTTTGTTTATGAGTGTATCCGTGCATTAATGAATTAAGTGAATGGGTTTGTCAGTATGGCCACTACTCGTATCAATCCTGCGTTTAACTATCCAGTGAAGCTACACACACACACACACACACACACACACACACCCGGAGCAAGTTCAAGTTCAAGTTCTGAGCATTTGTATGGTGCTTTTCACAGTTTTAACTGTTTTAACCGGAGCAGCCTTAGGGCGTGGCACCCGAGTGACATGTTGACGCCCCCTTACCTGATTGGCTGTGTTTTCAGGTGATGAGGGAGTGGGAGGAAGCCGAGAGACAAGCCAAGAATCTTCCTCGTGCTGATAAGAAGAGCATCATCCAGGTGAGACCTTCATCTCCAGCAGCTGGACATCAGTCACGTTTGCTGTCAGCGTGATGCGTCGGTGATTGTGTAGAAAAACCTACACAAATTAAAACATGTCACTTGACTGTTTATTATATACATTTGTTTTACACACGTCTTGTATTTGCTTTAAATTCCACTATTTATACATCAAAAATAAATCAACAGTGATAAGATAAACAGGATGTTGACCACTATCTGCAAAAACTAACACGTCACTATTTATGCATGTCACGACTATTTATTTTAGTTTTACTGATGTTTTATATTCGTTTTATATGCAACTATTTATACACAAAAGTTATTTGATTTCAATAAATGTAGTGTCTGTCTTTAAGATCATCAAAAAAACAGTGACAAGATAAACAGGATGCTGACCACATTCTACACAAATTAATGCACGCCACTCGACTATTTATATTCATTTTACACACGCTGTATATTCAACTGTTTATACATAAAATTCGTTTTATTTCAGTAAATGTAATATTTATTTATACGATAATCTGAAAAATTGTGATAAGATAAACAGGAGGTTAAACTATTTATATTTGTGCGGTCAAATCTCGTCAATTTAGTAAGAAGGATTGTTCAAGATTTATTTAACGTCCGTTGCCTCCATACAAATATAATTCGGGGTCTACATCTGTATTTAACCCACCAACCACCAATGTCCTTACTAATGAAATGAGTAACAAAATCTACTACTACTACTTCTTTTTCGGCTTTTAAATAAACATATAAATCATTGTTTTTTTTTTAAATATGAAGAGTTACAGTATATAAAATAGAAATAATAGATAGATAGATTAAATATAAATTATTATTCTTTTTACGAAATATAAATAGTTACATATAATAGAAATTATTTATAGATGATAGATGGATGGATGGTTGGATGGATGGATGGATGGATAGATAGACAGACAAGACTAGCAGGTAGACAGTTATGGATGGATGGATGGATGGATGGATGGTTGGATGGATGGATGGATAGACAGACAAGACTAGCAGGTAGACAGTTATGGATGGATGGATGGATGGATGGATGGATGGATGGATGGATAGATAGATAGATAGATAGATAGATAGATAGATAGATAGATGGATAGATAGATAGATACAAAATGATGCATCGCCGCGAAAATTCCGTCCCCGAGTGATTATATAAAAGCACTTAGTAAAAGCACTAGTGAAGGGATTTTCGCGGCGCTGCTTTATTCTTGGCTTATGAAGGCTGTTTGTGGGTGTAAAGCGCTTCCAGGAGCGGGTGGAGGCGCTGGAGAAGGAGGCGGCGGGCGAGCGCCAGCAGCTGGTGGAGACTCACATGGCGCGTGTGGAAGCTCTGCTGAATGACCGCAGGCGTCAGGCCCTGGAGAGCTACCTGAACGCCCTGCAAGCTGACCAGCCCCGGGTACACACACACACACACACACACAACCACTGGACAAAACACTCACAGATGTGGAGGGGAGAAGTTGGATTGTTGTGTAGCGTGGTTCAAGCGTTATTTACATGTTTAACTAAAGCTCCACTGGAAGAGGAAGAGGAATCGATTTAGAATATTTTAAGCTGTTTTCTCGTTTTTTTTTTTTCAATATACATCCCTATAAAAACAGTGAACTCCTCTTTATCCATCCATTAGGGGTGTAAGAGTATCTGGAAATCATACTTGAGTAGAAGTACCGATACCTTACTGCAATTTTTTTACATGGAAATGTGTAAAATTAGTCTAAAAGCCAACAATTCCAAGATGACTTGAGTAGAAGGTGTAAAGTATCCAATTTTAATCAAACTTATGTGTTTTACTTTAGACTTTAAATAGCACAAAGTGTTTTTTTTTGTTTGTTTTTCACTTAATTCATGAGGTTTTGTTTCCTAATATTGACACTAAATTTAACACCTCAATGTTTCGAAATGGCAGAACAAAAAAGATATAACAAAGAACAAAAAGTCAGTCTCAGTCAAACTCAAAAGTGCAAAAATTTGCAACTGCTAATTCACATGATTTAGCTCATAAACGGCACTAAGTACCTTCAGCATCCTGCAGATGGCGATATCGCCTTGTCTGCCCAAGAAATTAGAAAAAGATTGTCGTGCACAAGCACAGTGTAACTAATCACAGTGTTCATTCAAATGTAGTGAAGTCAAGAGTACAAATACTCAAAAAGGTAGTCAAGTAGAGAGTAAAAGTTTATATTTTTGATACTCAGTACAAGTACAAAGTAGCAAAAAACACCTACGCAAAGTCCATTTACTCAAGTAGCTTATGCCACCATTTACTCAAGTACTTTGGGCCCATTTCTGATAAAAATCCAAGTTGTCCCTTTCCTCTGACGTCTTAGACAGATTTTCTTCTCACAGTCTCGACAGGTTCTCAACCTGCTGAAGAAATACATCCGCGCGGAGCAGAAAGACAGGCAGCACACTCTCAAACACTTTGAGCACGTGCGAGAGGTCGACCCTAAGAAAGCCTCGCAGATCCGGCCATTCGTAAGCCTCAACATTCGGATTTTCAGACAACAAGTGTGGCATTCGTGACCCTTCCCGTGTCCTAGGTGATGACCCACCTGCGAGTGATTGAGGAACGTATGAACCAATCCTTGGGTTACCTGTACAAGGTTCCTCAGGTAGCAAGTGACATCCAGGACCAAGTGGGTGAGTGTGATTTGTGGCCCCGCCTCCAGGGGGCGTCACCCCTTCTGCACTTGTACCAATGCAGCCTTTCACCAGTTTCTACCAGACAGAAAAATGCATTTGAGGAAAATTAAGGTTATCAATATAAACCTTAAACTACGCATTGTACAGTCACAACTTGTACAGTATATACACAATCTTTGTTTGAGCACAAGACATGATTTTTTTTTTTTTTTTTTTTTGAGGTTTTAGTCAGCGACCACCAGTCTGAACCACATGAGATCTTGTCTCAGATTCTCTGTTTGATTTGACAAAATTTGTTTGATTTCAGTAAATGTAGTATCTATCTTTATGATAATCATCGTATGTGATACGATAAACAGGAGGTTGACCACCATCTACTTAAATTAAAGCATGTCACTTGACTATTTATATAACACACGTTTTGTATTTGTTTTAAATTCCACTAATTATACAAAAAAAAACAGTGATAAAATAAACAAAAGGTCGACCGCTATCTACACAAATCAGCGCATGTCAGTTGCCTATTTATATTTGTTTTACACACGGTTTATATTTCGACTATTTATACACACAATTCAGTTGAATTCAGTTAATGTAATATTCATTTTTATGATCATCAAAAAAATAGTGATAAGATAAACAAGAGGTTCTACCATTTATATTTGTGCAGACAAATCTCGTCAGTTTAATCAAGATTCAGGATTATTCAAGATTTATTTAAATTCTACCAGCTTCATACAAATAAAATCGAGTTCTACATCTTTATTTAACCCATTATCCACCAAGTATAGGCTGGGCACACATAATGTTGCTTTCAGCTATAGCTTTACTGCGTTCTGTATCAAATTTGACACGCTTTGTTTATTGTCAGATTACAGGGCCTTAAATTAAAATAATTTTTCAATAAACTTGATCAATTCAAACATACACTTGTAATACATAATTTGATCACCAGGTGGCAGCAATTATGTGCTCCATTGCTTTTCCACAGCAGTGACCACTAGGGGAGCCGCTCCAAATTTTGAAAAATGGATTGATTTTTCCGATTTTTATAAAAAACGTTTTTGCTCTCATTTCTAAGAGAAGGGTTGTCTGGTGGGTTGCTTGAATGTGGCGTGGTAAATTTTTGTGATTGAAATTGGAACCCCTTCCTTTATTACACAATGTATCTTCTGGTGATACGTTTAGAAAAACTTTTAAAATTATAATACTTTTTTTTTTTTCTTTTCGTTTTTTTATTATTTTTACTAGAAATATTACGTGGAATTGAGGAAAAAAATGTTTAAAGTTTACCATCTGGTAGCCTGCAGTAAAGGATGAATTGGTTTTTACTGTAGTGTTTGCTGTAAAAAAAAAAAAAAGATCTCACCTCGTTCCTCAAGTCAACCATGAGCTTTGCTGTGCAGCATTGCTGGTCCAGCGTGACCAGGCGGAGGTCACCCAGCAGCTGTCGTCTCTTCAGAGTAAGATGAGAGTGAGCTACGGGAACGATGCCCTGATGCCCGACCTGCCCGACAGCACCACCTCCCCGGACCTTCTGCCTCCTGAGGTGGACGGCCTGGGCTTCATCCACCCCGAGAGCTTCAACCAGGCCAACACGGACAACCACGGTGAACACACTGCTGGGAAACACGTGGGAATGTTTAACAAGGATTCAAAGTGTGAATACAAGACATTCCTATATAAATACTTGATATTTACCGTATTTACGTGAATTTTTTCGCATTTTCAACGCTCAACTACTTGGGCGGTGCTTAAAATTTCAAATATGTGCAAGAGCCTGGTGCAAAGGCTTTTGGGAAATGAAGTTCTGACCACTAGAATCGACTTTTTGTTATCTAACATTGAAGTAAAACGATATAAAAATGAAACGAGTCACAAGTTAGGATTGTTAAATAAAAAAAATATATATTTTCAGGAGGAAACATTTTTTTTTTTTTTAGAAAATCAGGGAGGTGCTTATATTTGCAGGGTGCATAAATACACTATATATTTTTGATATAATATGAAAGCATTATGTAGAATTTTATAAAAATTGTAATACGCATTGAAAATGTCATATATCTTCTATTATTGGCCTGTCTCTTTTAAAATTGTTGAGTATAAATTAATATATACATTTGTATTTACGTGGAATCAAACAAATGTATAAAATGTCTAAACGGCTGGATCTAAATTTGCAATTGAAAATATTCATCTAAAATAAAATAAAAAATCATTATTTGAAAACAGGATAATAAATCTTACAATTAATATTGAAAAAAACATACTTTTATAATTATAATTATTTTTTTTGCATAGGTTTTTATTACAAAAAATACACATTTATACTTATCATATACAGTACTTGATTACAACTCTGTCATCAGTGTCTGATTTTAAGAAGTATTGGTATCTTTTTCAGTCGAGCCCGTTGATGCTCGCCCGGCTCCAGACAGGGGTCTTCCTACCCGACCCGGTCAGTGTGAACTCCCCTCGTTTCCTTCTTCCACATCTGGAACGGTGACAGACTTAGTAACGTTCTTTATCTTTATTAGAAATTCCAAAGGTTCGTCTGGACATCGAGGAAAGGCATAACGCTGGATACGACGTCCGTGACAAGAGACTGGTACTTGTATATTTATTTCATGGACATGTGTCACCAAAGACTCAGGAGCTGATGGATGTGTTTGTTTAAAACCAGATGTTCCTGGCAGAAGACATGGGCTCGAACAAGGGGGCTATCATCGGGCTGATGGTGGGGGGCGTCGTCATAGCTACAGTCATCGTGATCACCCTGGTGATGCTGAGGAAGAAGCAGTACACCTCCATTCATCATGGAGTCATTGAGGTTTGAACATATTATATACAATGTACAGGGCCACGACAATAAAACAATCAGATTAAAAAGTTAAAATATAATTAAAATAAATAAATACATAAAAAATAAATAAATATATATATATATATATACACACACACACACCTAATTAAAAAGTACTACATTTTTAGAGAAAACGTTTATATACACAATACATATACGATACATATTGTAATGTATCTATACAGTACATGTGTGTATATATTATATATATATTTATATAAAGTACACATAAAATATTTATGTATGACATTTAAGGTGAAATATTACACACATTTAAGTAAAGTACAGTAATAAGGTAAAATACACAAATACAAATTATATATTATTTCAATATACATTTTTGCAAATATACCGTAACTAAATATCATTAATATAACAAATATCCTAAAATACAATCTCTCCAAATATTTAGCACATTAGTACATATATAAAATATTTATGTATGACATTTAAGACAAATAATTAAATATATTAAAGTAAAGTAATAAGGTAAAATACATAAATAGAAATTTGATATATATATATTTTTTTTTAAGAATAAATAAATATAAATATCAAGATAACAAATATCCTAAAACATCCTAAAACACCTAAAACAAGTAATTTGAGCTGTCTTGTGTCGACATGTTTGTCATAACTGTTTTACATTATCGGACCATGATGAAAAAGCCCTGACGTAAACGTTCCTGCCCCTCAGGTGGACGCGGCGGTGACCCCGGAGGAGCGCCACCTCACCAAGATGCAGCAGAACGGATACGAGAACCCCACCTACAAGTTCTTCGAGCAGATGCAGAACTAGAGAAGCTCCTCACGACCCCTCCAGCTCCGCCCATCACATGACCAGCCCACACCAATCGGTTTGCACAGAGCATCCATCACAGCGAACGAAGCCACTCGGCCCGCTCTTTTCCCTCCGCGCTTCCTTCGCTTTACTCGTCCACTTCCGTCCCCTAGAAATGTCCTTTTTTTAAGCACACTTCCTCCTTCCTGTCCATTCCTGGGCACTGAGATGATGTTATGCCGTGTTTGGATCCACCACGCCTGGATAACCTACTCATCGCTGAGCTTTCCATTTCGGAATTCCGCGTTTTCTCTGGTGGAGTAAAAAAATGTAAAAAAAAAAAAAAAAAAAAAACGACAGAGATAGTTGAATGTTTGTTTTTCATTTTGTGAGTACTATGTATTGAATTAAGGCAGAAACTAGCTGTATCTATATAGTGCATGGCATTTTTAACCGAGAGAAGGTTCCGGATCCAGACTTCCGGCCGCTCTCTCATGTAGAGATTTTAGCTGGATTGTACATTTTATCGTCTTCTCGTGAACACTTCATTTTAAATAAGTGGAAAACTGCTTGGCTACATCGTCACGGAAACATGCTTACTTGTTTCGGAACCATGCCACACACGTAAACGCTTGCATGGGGCGGGAAAAAAGATGTACGTATCGTATCAAGTGTGATGTCAGCCCTTTGATCCAAGCACTTTGCGTTTTTTTAAGGTATGAACCCCTTCGTTTTTTTTTTTTTGGGTTGGTTCCGTGTCGGGATTTGGGATGAGGGACGGGGGGGGGAAGGGAGGAAGCCGCCATTTTAGATTGTGTCATTTCCCGCCACCCCGTTGGTTGTTTGTGATATTCACGAACACTTTTTTGGGACAGAAGCACCTCACGTTTTCGCCCTCCTGATTGTTTCACGCCAGCGCCGACGGGTTGATGAATGAATGAATGCCGATCCGTGAAACGATTGAGCTGAATGTGGCATGAAAAACAAAAAAAACAAAAACGTGTAAATTACATCGACGGATTCAAACCTCGTGCCGTCCTGTCAGTGCGCACCGCTCATTACGTTCCTGTATAGAATTACCGTAGAGATCTGGTGTTCCGGTGTCCGTGGGGAACAGGGGAAGCTCTTTCCGTCTGTCTGTGCGGAGCGGGGAATGGCTTTCTACACTGTATCCCTGAATAAAGTTTTGAATGTACATACCAACTCCGCTTCACCTGTTTTTATTTATAGACGGGGTTCCTACGGGCGCATGAAATCCTTGAAAATATTGTGTTTTCCAGGCCTTGAAAGTGCTTGAAAGTGCTTGAAACTTTAATTGTGTAGAAACAAGTCATCTTGTGAGCGCTGAAAAAAAGTGCAACTGCGATAACGTGCGCTAAAAATAAACATCGCTATTAAGAATTATTCGCATGCGTTAACGCGTTAATTTTGACAGCCCTACTTTAAATATAAATTTGACCACAAATGTATGGTGCTGGAAAAACTTGAACATGTACCTTGAAAGTGCTTGAATTTCCATCTTTTAGAAAGTGTAGGAACCCTGTATAGAAGATGGACCTTGTGGAAAGACCTAATGATTCAAAAGATTCCCATTATGTGTGCTCGCGAACGACTGTTGTCAAGATGGTAGTGATGTCATGAGATGGACGGATAGAGAAATGGAGATAGACCGATAAAGTATCTTATGGATAGTCATAACTGGTGTCATTAATGGCATAGGGATGATGTCATAAAATAGGGCGGGAATGACGCCACGACTAAAGTTGGAACGATGCCAGAGGAGTATGTCAAGAATTAAGAGACGAATATAGTATAGAACAATTTCAAGAATGATTTCATTGAGTAGGAATGTCATGAATTGAGTTTCAAGAATGATGTCGTGGAGTAGGAGTGATGTAATTTACCGTGTAAAGATTGACATCATAGATGGAGACGAAATGATGTCATAAATGGAGCGTGTCAAGAATGATGAATGAAGTCATGAGCATCATTTTCATCATTTCGTATGTTTAGGCAAAACTCGACTTTCCAAAATAAAAGCTTTTTCAATTCAATTCAATAAGACCTAGTCACATCACGTGTGCGGAATAATGTCGTGACTGACGCAGTGAACGAATAATGCTTGTCAACCTTCTCGCTTTACCGACTGAAATCTACAGTAACGTTAAAGTTTATTGTGTGGTTCCTTATCTTTCAGATGAATAAAAACATCTAAGAAAAAAACAAACAAACAAGCCTGGCTGGTTTCACAATCAATGAGTTGTAAAAAAAATCTAAAAAGGCCACTAAAAATACATGTCCTTATATAAAATCTCCAAGACACAGTCGTAAAATGTTATTTCTCTCTCCATAAATTTACATAAAATGCAGATGTTAAAAAAACGGTCTCTTTATTGCCCTCTGGTGGACCGAAAAGTACCTCACCTTGAGGGAAACGGGACACCCAAAAACAATAAAAAAAAAAAAAAAAGATCCTTTACAAATTGAAAATATCAAAATACACTGCCCATGTGGCTATCAAAAACATAGAGTATATACAGTGGAAATATAGCCGACGCTACCCTGCAGTCAGAGAACAGGCGTACAGAACAGAAAGCTCTTCACCATCCATACCTCACACACACACACACACACACACACGTAACAAACGCGCCGTCTCCCACCCACCCAGAGTCAAATGTACAAACCAGCTTCCCGAAGCATCACGGTTCCTTCAGCTGTCCTTCTCTAAGGCGGCGGCGGCGAGGGTTACCGTGGTGACGGGTTGTCCCGTGGCGGTGGCCAGCGTGACGGTGTTGAGCGGCTGACCCAGGCCGTGCAGCTGGACCCGCGCCAGCTTCTTCTGCTCGCACTCCGTCACCAGGCTGTTGAGCTCCGCCGCGCTGTAGCCAATCAGAGTCCTCAGGTCGCACACGAACTTGTAGACGAAGCGCTTGCCCTGCACTTTGCTGATCATGTCTCCGTCGTAGTAGTACCTGTCGGGGAAAAGGATCCAAGTACGGAGAAGTCAATCAAGGGAAAACTATGTTACTGAAGTACGGCTTACGGATTACAAATTTGAATTAATGTAAAAATGTAAATGTAAAAAAAAAATGTAAAAAATGTAAAAAAAAAAAAAAAATCATGTCAGTCAGATGCTTTTAAAGAGTTTGGATAAATAATTTATTACGTGGATTCACGTGAATAGAGGTTTTGACAGACCTCTATCCCGTAGTTTTTGTGTTCCCGCAAAATGTGCAATTTTAACAGCAAAAAAAGCTGAGTGTAACCTTGAAAAGATTAAAGTGTAGTTTTTCTATTATTTATTAAAAAAAATCTCCCAATCTAACATTTCTAAATTTTAAGTTGTTGAAACAAATGAAATATGTTTTTGATACTTTATAAGCTAAAGTATCGTAATACTGAAATATTGCAGTAGTGTTATAGCACGTGTAATAAAGTGATGGATTGCCGTTTATAACTGACATAACTATAATTGACACAAAATAATATTTAAATATACACACAAGTGTGTGCGTGCGTGTGTGTGTGTGTGTGTGCGTGCGTGCGTGTGAGAAGTGCAACAAATAAATGTGGCAAAGTTAGTAATTCTGCAGAGACTAGTTTAAAAATTTTAAACGCAAGAAGAAGAGTATGGGATAGTATTCGACGTGTTTGTCAAGTTGCAACTGTAAAGGTGTTTGACAAAACTTGAACAGTATTGATTTAAAAAATATATGTTTGCAATGTCAATTTGTGAGAAGAATTGGCGAGGTCGGAACCTTCACACAGAACACAGAGTCCTGGCACTCAACGATCTCGGCCTTCACTAAACCCTTTCTGAGTAATAAAACATTCACAGAGAATAAATCATCTCCATCTTGTTGGTCGAGCATTAAAAGTTCCTCTCCAATTATATTAAAAACAAACGAAACTGTCATTATTTCTTCTCTTCCAGGTTTGAGTGACACCTGCCGATTCAATCACAGCTGACCCCGCCCCCAGACTCTGATTGGCATTTCAATCACTCCTCAAATCGACCTCGCAAATTACTCCGCAAAATTATGATTCTCGTTTGAAATCAGATTTTATCCGTTCCTGCGTTCGGAAGCAAACAAAACCCAAGTTCAAATACAATTCGACTACTCAAATTTCTTCCAGACCAAAGCAATCAAACCCGCACCTGAGAGCTCTGCTCAGCTTCTCGTAGTTCATCGTGGGCTTGTTTTTGCGCTGACCCCACTTCTGAGCCACTAGTTCTGGCTGGTTGAGCTTGAATTCGCCTTCCTCTCCCACCCAGGATATACAGTCCCGGGCGTCTTTGTCCGTCAGCAGCTCCAGCAGGAACTGCCACAGCTGGATCTGACCGTTATTCCCTGAGAAAGCAGACGCACGCTCGGTCAAGCATCTTCATCACCAGGAAGAAAATGCACAGAAAGTAGCGGATTCGTAATAAAACAAATACAAACACGCCACTTTCAAACAAAGAAACATACAAAAAAAACGTATTCATCCCAGAGCTGCTTTTAGATGTCGTTTACAAACACACACACACACACACACACACACACACACACACACACACACACACACACACAATCAAACACAACACCTTCGCCACCTATTCAGTACAAATCAAAACAGTATGTGAGATTTTTTCCACTGATAAATAATTGGACGATTAATCAATTAGCTAAATATTCAGTTGCTGCAGCCCTAATCCGAACTAGACATTTTTGAATTAGTGACTGTGAATCGACTATTTAAGTCCAGTGAAGCAGCTTTAACCTCTTGAGACCTGAGCTCTGAAATTATATTCTCTTTTTATTTTATTTGCTTTGCTAGTTACGAGCGCATTGAGTGTTAAAATGAAACGTCAACTATTTTTTACATGATTTAGTGTTGGAGATATTACATATGTAATTACTAAATATTTAATTATATTCATCGATCTTCCATGTCCTGACAAAAGTGACTTATAATTTTTCATGAACAGTAAAATGAAGGACTTTCTTTGCCAAGAATTGCCTCTCACACTCCACAGAACTTTCGTCCTATTCACTGTCATTTTCGCTATAACTGCAAACGGGCGCTTTGACGATTAGCCGCCACTAGAGGACGTGCTCTAAGACCACGACAACATGGTTGATCGGTGTTAGCACGCCAGGGGTTAACACAACATGTGGGGAAAATCTGTGAAGGTCAGTACACAGACGAGGCCATCAGGACTAGGGCTGCACGATATATCGAAAAAATATCGTTATCGCAATATTAGAATGTGCAATACCCATATCCCAGTTAAAAATATCGCAAAGTTAATTGACCTAGCGGATCAATGCAAAAGTGGGTTATTTGCAATATAGAAACAGGGCAGGATATGTTTAAAAATCATCCAACAAAAAACTATTTTGTGTTATTTATTTATAAAGGCAAGGCAAAAACATATTTAGTTTAAAAGATTCTCATTTTAAGACAGTCTTGGCGATTGTACGGTTATAAGGCATGAACACTTTGTTTAATATTTTGCATTATTTATTAGTATTTAAAAGCAGGAAAG
>MU204278.1:4081086-4148886 GCA_017309775.1 Paedocypris sp. Pulau Singkep | reverse complement strand
TATAGAAACAGGGCAGGATATGTTTAAAAATCATCCAACAAAAAACTATTTTGTGTTATTTATTTATAAAGGCAAGGCAAAAACATATTTAGTTTAAAAGATTCTCATTTTAAGACAGTCTTGGCGATTGTACGGTTATAAGGCATGAACACTTTGTTTAATATTTTGCATTATTTATTAGTATTTAAAAGCAGGAAAGCATTTTGTTTAAAAGATGCTCATGTTGATCTTGATGATTGTATGTTTACACTGCACATGAATAAAATGTAATGTTTGAGAGCAATATATATCTGCTGAGGTTTTTAGTCTTGATGTTTGAATCCTACTAGACAGTATATAGCCCAAATTAAGCTAAATTGAATTAAAACATATTGCCTGTTTATTTTAGTATCACTTTAGTCATCAGTAGTTTTACTTTTTAGATAGTTTTGTTTTTATATGGGAATATGTTATATCGCAAGCAATATCGTTATTGCAATATTAAACAGCAATATCGCATATTTTTTGAAAGACATTCTGGCTTTTGACTGATCCGGCGAGTGGCAGCACCTGTGCGGTTTCCGGGCGAGCTGCGTTCCTCTCCTGAGATCCGGGGCGCTCGGGGCGTCTTGTGCTTCAGCACTTTGATGGCTGTGGGTGTCGACTGCTGCACAGATGCTGGAATGATCTGCACAGCTGGAGAGATCACGAGACGGTCAGGCAAACACCAGCGCCACTCCGTTCAATACAAGCAAACACTAAAGCGGATGATGAGCTCAGAAATTCGATTGTGAGAAACTCACGCTGATCGATTGTGACTGTGGCTTCCTGGCCCTGATCTTGACTCGCCAGCACATCTGCAAAGACACCAGACTCCGTCGTGAGAACATTCAGACACAGATTCTGGATAAAACTAGAATCACAGTGTTTTCTGATTTGATTAAAAACCACAATTCTGAAAATGTATCAGATTGTCCAACAGCAATAAAATAAACACACATTACTCTTTGCTTCAAATTAAAATTATTTAAAGTAATATTATAGAATAATATTAACATCTGCAATCATTTTATATCAATTTTAGGACCTGTCGTGGTGGGCGGGGGAATGCCCTGCTTTGCGATTGGTTGGATGGATGGACGGTTGGTTTTAATGACCAATCAGAGCAAAGGGTCAAAAAAGTTGCAAAGATTCGAGTCTAAATGCTGGATTAGGATCGAGATTGTGATCTTTTAACGCTTCATCGGTCGGGCTTCTGAGACGTACACTTGCGCAGAAGCTCCAGGTGGCTCCACAGGATCTCGCCGCTGGGAACTCGCTGTAGAAACTCCTCCTGGCTGAATCCGCACAGCTGCCGGCCGGGAATGTGGATTCCTCCCACCTCCATTTCCTCGATGCCAAACTCTTTCATCACCCAAACGGCCCAGTGGATCACCTGATCTGCCGTCCACTGCACGGGGTCTGAAGGACAAACAATCGTCATGAAGAGCTACTTATATTAAAGAAAATATATTAAGAAAGAATTTAATTCAATATAGCTGCAAGCCGCAATGGCAGGGTCCAATCATTTATTGTTTATTTTGACAATCAGGAATAGAGAGCTCTTAAAGTTTTGCACTTACGTTACTTGAGTAAATATTTTATTGCTATAATAAAGACTTTACCTGTTCTCTGCTTTTTTGGGAAAAACTAAAGTTTTTCACGGAACAGGGATGCAGTAATACGCGTAGTCGTTTTGTGACTGTGGATCTAAATCAGTCATCATAAACGCTTGCAGTATCAGAAGAGCATCCTCGAGTGCACTTACTTTACTCAATCGATGCAAAATAAAACGAAGAAAATCCGATAGAGTCCCGATCTCAATGAACAAGTGAGGCTAACTAGTGCAAGAGTATCTAGGCACTGTGTCTAACGGCAACGCAAACACTTCAGCTTCTGACGTATGACATCATCTTAAGCAATCTGATTGGCTGAAAGAATACATGAAAAACTAACCAGTTCTGAGTATCCAATCATTATGGGTCTCGATAGCTATGAGATCTGACAGGAGTTTTAGACTTCTATCAAGGTCAAATTGTTTCACATTTCAGCTAAAGTCCTGTTATAACAAGCATTTAAGTCAATTATTGGGTAGATTTTAATAAAGCAATTAGTTTTGTGCAAATGGTGTTATAAAATGTAAATATACATACAAATCCGTTTCATTAGTTCAATCCGTTCACTAGAGGAGGTTTGTATTTTAGTTGCCAAATACAAAACCAACAGCCACCAGTGGAATTTGGAAAGTTGGTCAAATGAGCACAAAAGCTTAAAACGGCCCCACGCTAGATTTTCATTGGTTGAGATCAAATCGACAGATCCCGCCCCTCCCGGTATCCCAGAAAGTCGATTAAATTGTTGAACTACATGGTCAGAGCTGAAGCAGAGATGAAGGTGTTTGTGTGTTTCGTGCGCACACGCACCGTATGGGATGCTCAAGCGAACTTGCTCTTTGCGGTATCCTTCCAGCGCGGCGGCCCAGCGCGTCACCTGCTCGGACGTCTCATCAGGAATGGCGGCTCGCTCCACCGCGATCACATGACCGTCCTCCACCAGATGCGCTTCCTCCCCGGCAGCCGCATCAGGGTCGATCACCACCTCAACGGTTTCCACCGGTTTCACAATCTCCAAAATGTTCAACTTCTCTTCACCTGAAACGTGAAAAGATAGACAGACAATAGAGAATAATAGAAATTATAAACAGATATCATAGACCGAAATATTATAGAGACAGATGACCAATTGATAGGAGTATGGATAAATGAATAGAGGGAGGAATGAATAAACAAATATAAATGGATAGACAGACAGACTAGATAAAGTAATGGATAGACAGACAGAAACGTCATGTTTGTATGTTTGTTTGGATATGTTGCTGCTGTTGTGACGTGAAATTTCCCCGCTGTGGGACTATTAAAGGCTTTTTCAATTCAGTTAAAAACTCAATCCCGTTCATGAATTTTTTTTGTTAGTTTGTTTTTTGATAGTTTTTTAGATTTCTTTTTTTAATCAGACACAATTTCCGTGTGTCTTTTGAAGAGTAATATATAGGTGTCTGTCAAAAAAAGGAATATAGCAAACTAAAGTCCAAGTCAGCTTTATATTGTCCACTCCGCCATACTGGACATCGAAACTGCAGTTTTCTAATCGTCCCTTACTTAAAAACACAAAAGTAAACAACAGACATTTACACACTACACTTATAGACAACAATTGGACAAGAAAAAAACGTTTTACAAAATGTGCAAAAGGTACAAATAGTACAATAAGTGTAAATGAACGATGAAGACAGACAGACAGACAGAACACACTTGTTTATTTATTTGGATCTTATGGGTTATTTGAGCTCAGCCCTACAACTGCTCCTGCTCAGTTACTTCTAATCCAATTTGCAAACGGCTCTTTTCCTGCCGATGTGTGTGTGTGTGTGTGTGTGTGTGTGTGTGTGTGTGTGATTTCTGTGAATCGTTACCCTGTTTTGTGACAATCTGCACACTGAGCTGCACGGTGCCGTCCGTCTTGACTCCTTGATCAAACAGGCTGTGATCCGGATGCAACTGCAGCAGAAAAGAAGAATTAAACTCCAAACAGCAACACAACGAGAACACAACGAGTGTAAAAGCACGCACCAGGATGTCCTGCAGACAGATGTCATATCCATCCAGCGAGATCTGAAGCCGAGGCTCCAGCAACTTCTTCAGGTTTCCAACCGGTTCGTTGATATCGATGTCTTGTGTGATCAGTTCCGCCGTGGTGATGGTTTGCTCCTCGATGCTGTCGGGCGTCATTTCAGAAAACAGAACACGCACGTTTCACAATCAGACAGATCACACAAACGAAAGAGGAAGAGAAAGGCAAACAAACTCACCCTTCCTCTAGACAGTCCTGCTTTTCCTGTCCATCAATCTCGATTTCAATCATTTCTTCTGTCTCACTTTTAGACATCCCTTCTTTTTTTCCAGCTGAAAAAATGATTTTTTTTTTTTTTAGATCTGCTCCTTTATACTTGATGGTGAATCAGTTTTTTTTTTCGGGATAAACTATATATTTGTAATTCTGTGTTCTTTAAAAAAAAAAAAAAAAGCAAATTAATTAACCTCACGCGTTCAATAGTGTTGAAAAACAATTAATCCATTATATTCAGTTCCTTTTGTTTACATACATTGAGTCGTTTTATTCATGATTTTTTTATACTTTACTTTTCTTTGTTGTTTACTTATACATCAACAAAAGTATTTATTACTTTTAAGACAGTGCAAAACAATATAGTAAAACATCAAAATACTGTAAGTCATATTGTACAAAGTTTGTAAATAATTAACTGCAAATTAATTTAAAATTGATTTTAAGCTACATTATAATTAACTAAAAATACACTATCTAACGCTTTCGCATTAGTATGTGCGTTATATATATATTGACACAGATTTTAAAAGTTTTGTCAAAATGTTATGAAAAAATAACAACCTGCCAAACTTTACTCTGACTCCGCCCATTACGTCTTATCTGTACGTTTATCTGTCAGTTTGAAACATTTGAATTTTACTAAACACTTAAAATAGTCCATTTTCGAAATTCTGCATATGAAAATAAAATTCAATATTAAGAAATAAATAAATGTCTTTTTTACAATAATAAAAAAATTGTGTACACGGTAAAAAAAAAAAGTGTAATCTGTGAACAAGTGGCGGGAATTCGCCGCAGCCTGACTGGTCGTGAAGTCTCACAAGTCCTTCAAACTCTCACGCAACACCGAGGTTTAGTCCGAGTGTAGGCCAAACACGACAGCGCCCTACACGAGCGCCTCTTAAAACCACACAGCGCGGTTATCCGTTCAAAAATCATATTTAATTCACCACTCTGCCGTTCCACCGTGCACCTCGAATCGCAAATTGCGCCGAAATATGATAATTTCCGGGAGCGGCTGTGTGAGTAGAGACGGCGCGCGAATCGATACAAACGAAGTTGCCATGTTGGCGTGGTTATGGCTTTCGTAATATAACCGCAAAAAAACGGGGCTTGAGGGCGACTTTTCAAAACTTGCAAAACTTTTCACTGCCAGCGAGACGCCGAGACTTTTGATTCGGGAAAGTTAAAACGGAAATGGAAGAAACGGAAACAAAACAAGAGAAGGGCAGATGTAAAAGCAGCCGGAAATCCTGGCCGAAGTCACGGCGGCTGACAGACTTCCGAAAACAGCCGCGCGACGCAGAAACGGACGGAAACAGCGCGCGCTTTAATTACGCGATTCGACTTGTTGTAAACGGCAAGTACGTCGATCACAAATGTGTTTATGTTTGCGATGCCTCTTTGTTAGCGGATTAGCTCGCGCGCGGACACGCCTGACGGAAACGATCTTCCCCGCGCGCTAACTTCGCCGAAAACTCGCGCGCTTGTTTATGACGGCGATGCTATTTATTCAACGCGTGTTTTTTGGGTTAAATCGTGAACTATGTCGGTTTAAGGAGTGTGCGGGTCGTCACCTACCGCCTGTGAAGCGCGAGCGGGCTGGGTTTATGTCGGTGGCGTTAGTGTTAGCATTCCAGCTAGCCGCGTTTCCCCTCAGGTTGCTAACGGCTAGCTCGCGCGGGAAACCGAGATGCTCTCGCGCGCCAAAGTGCAGCGATATAAGTTTAGTCCGCGGCGGGTGAATATAAACGGCCCCGCGCGCCACATACCTCTTTAACCCGTTGCGTGCGGCTGTGTCCGAGCTTTTCCGCGCAAAGTCGGGTGCGGGTCGCTATAGTTTAGTATGTGTGCTAATAAGTTGAGTGAGCGTTCATGCTGCTTTTCGGTCAACATTGCTTTGGGGGCGGGGATGAAGCGGGAGGCCTCGCTGGCCCGCTGACAGCAACACGTAGACCCCGGGCCACCGCGCCTTTCCTACATACACCCCAAAAGTGGAATAGCATTTTTAATATTTCCGGCCAGATAATAGCACGTGCAGAAGCGCGCGCAAAACTAGTGGACTTTTTGATCCATCTATTTTTACGGAGGTGTAAAGAGTTACCTGTAAGTCTTACTCGAGTAAAAGTGGGGCTACTTTACTGTAAAAGTTACTCCTTTCTGGTGGACTTTTTGATCCATCTATTTTTTACGGAGGGGTAAAGAGTTACCTGAAAGTCTTACTTGAGTAAAAGTACGGATACTTTACTGTAAAAGTTACTCCTTTGAGCAAAAGTTGTATCCAATTGTGGGGGGAAAAACTTGAGTGTTTTACTCGTACTGAATTCAGGCTAAAAACAAGAAATGTGGAAAACCAAGAAGTGTTTTATTTTCTAATATAGAAATTAAATTTAATAGCTCGAGAACAAAAAGTCAGTCGCAGCTACTCAAGTCTTAAGTGCAACTGTTAATTCATGTGATTTAGCTCATAAATAACATCCAGTTCCTTTAAACGTCATTTTTTATTATACATTCGTCGATGTGTTGTTGTATTGAGGCATCATAAATAATACAATAAACTAAAACCGAAAGCGATTGTGTTGGGCTTGTTTCATTTCAACAATTGTTCAAAATGCCTGGCATTTCCAAGCAGCGTGTATGTTAATTTAGCTACACACAACAGCAAAAACAACTCCAAATAATTGATACTTAAACCAAGGACGAACTTTTATTTTTGCGAGTTTATTATTCTTATGTGAGTCACATAAGAAAAATTGAATATTGTGAAGGGCTGAACTCTATCATACATAATATTCACTGTGTTTTTGTAGTAAAAGCATTAAATTGCAACAATTTTCATTCATATGCATATTGCAACATGTACATTAATAAAAAAAATATTTTATTATAAATCCATTGTGGTTTTAATTCACGCATGAGGTAAGTTTTTGTAACTTACAATTAACCTTACAGAAGGTCGATAAAGGACAATGCCCAGGTTTGTTTTAGTATAAAATAAAAATTGAAATTGAAAAACGATTTCTTTGTTCACTAACTGCTTAAGTATAAAGGTTTTAAATTCAAAGTCAAACTAGTAAGAAAAAAAACAGTGTATAGAATATGAAACATTTACATATAGGTCTTGTTTTCCAGTAGGACAAGAGCAGTTGGCTGTAGACGATCTTCCGGTCACGTCCATCAGTGTGTTTGACGAAACAGAGCTGCGCAGAATCCAAAGTCTTTCAGTGTGTTTGAGTTCACACTCCGTTCACAGCACGAAGGACTGTGTGTGTCTGTAGAGGCGGTGCTGAGGAGAGACGGATGACTTAGTGATGGATTAATGCAGAGGGCTTTTAGCTTGAAACACTTAACTAACACATTTGCTCAATTTACCTTGACTTATAAGGCATTTTCTAATAATTAAAGCTGTTATTTATACTATATATATTCATTTAATGATCATGTATTCCAAATACTGAATGGCAGGCAGGCCGAGGGCGACTCGTGGTGCCGTGTTGGTGACCCCTGCAGATGTTAAGTGAACGTTTCCTGTTTGTGAGACGCAGGCCGACTTACGTCTGTTGGAGGCTGATGGTTGATCTTCGTTCTGCTGAGAAGTGGAAATAAATGAGTGCGGTGTGAACGTTATACAGCGAGAGTGTAAATGATTAAAAACTCCACTTACTTTGGTTTGCTTTGTCTTTTTCTCTCTGTTGACGATTCTGACATGAACAGGATGACACGTGTATTAAGGTACACATATATACAGTATATATCTTTATAATAATAATATTACACATAAATGATAATAATAAAAAACACAATAAATTATGCATAACATACTAATAGCATTAAATAATAAGAAAAAGTAGTACAATAATATATATGAATATAATATATTAAATAAAACAATTTTATAACTACGGCATATGATTACACACTTTTTACATTTAAAAGATTGTTTTGTTAGTAATGTACACATGTAAAGGTGTGTGTTTTTATACAATATAATTTTATATAAACACGTATATACTGTGTGTATATCAGAAAATTTGCAAAAACATTTACTACAATAACAGTAACAATTAGTGAAATATGTTACATTTTGTTTTTAAAACAATATTACAATTATAGCAGAAAATAGCAAGTTTTTTTGCATTTAAAGTAAACACGTAAAACATAATTGAGAACATTAGCAAAGCTGCTTCTTCCTGTTGGTGAATGGATAGAACATCAGGTTTGTGGAGGAACTCACTTGGGCAGCAGCGACAGCATCCTCGTCTGCAGCACAGACACACAGTCAGACAGCACGACAGGACGAACAAGAACCCGCCGACTCCCACCGCCGTCACCAGCGTCAAGTTCAGCTCAACTGAAACCCACAAAAGTGCTGGTGTCGACATGTTGTGCTACTAAAAGTTGTGTATAGCAATATAAACAAAAAAACCTGACAATGTCTTCTTAATATAAGATGTATAACTAAACCAAATATACAATACTATCAATTGAGTACATTTTTTTCTTTCTAAACGTATAAAATATTTGCACTAATTATAGATACGTTTATATATTTAATATAATTCATATAACAACTACTGCAGTTATGTGGGAATAATCTATAAGTATTTCTACCAAGAACAGTATTTCATAATCCAGAAATCATACTCACACTCTGTAATTTTCATATGTCGGCCTACACAGCTTTTGGGGGCTCCGATCCCGTTAGACGCCTCACAGCGATACTGACCCTCGTCTGACTTTGACACCGTCTTAAATTTCTGCAACAAAATATTATCATTATTATAATCATATAAGAAAATATTCATGCCGCTTCTGGACCGCTTTTTTCCATTTCTGGGTCCAGGGGAGTTTGAACCCAAAACAGAACAAAGTGAACACATATGTAGCAAAGGAATCAGGTACATTGATCCCACCCGGAAATAAAAGTCACTGTTGCGGTGTTTCATTAAAAGACTGTTATATTGTATCTAGTGCTGTCAACCTTAACGCGTTAAGGCACACGATTAATTTTAAGTGCTCGCGTCAATACGCCATTAATCACAGGTGCAAGTTTGGCAAAGTGCAATGAATAGAACTGTCTCCTGATGTGCTCATTAAGAGCCGCTGCTCACAGTCATTGAGAACAGGTGATGCCACTTAGGCGCCAAGTGACACTGACCTAGTTTTCCCCTCTCTGAGAGAAACACAGACACAGTTCCTTTTCAACTGCAAATAACTTTGTTCAAAAAGCCGAAGCCTTAGATTCATACGGATTAAATAAGCAGACAACACTGTATTTACTTACACTTATTTTTAAAAACAGACATTCTAAGCTTTATGTAGACATATGTTTCATCTTAGAGTGATAAGTATTTATGAAGTTACAGTTTGTTTTCAGCTGAAAAAGAGAAGGCAAAACTTCTTAGTTTTATTATCATTATTTTTACAACATCCTGTTTTTATTAAAGTGTAACCTAAAAAAAACTTTCAGTTGATGTATCACACTTATATGTAAGACCAAAATTGACTTTTTTGTGTGTGTTTTATCTTGAAAAAAGTGCGACTCGACCTCGGAGGGTTAAAAAACAAAAAAATAACACAATTTCAAATTGAACACAAATTATACTCAATTCTTTTACAGTATTTAAACGACTATTTATTTAGTGTTGAGTTTACACTAATTTACATAATAAAATATTACAAGCTTTTAATCACAATTAATCACGATTAATTTGGTCAGGGAAGTGCGATTAACTAATTAAAAAAGATTCATGGTTTGACAGCACTAATTGTATCACAACCAACCAGAGTTCCGGTTTTGGGGTCCAGGCTGTAGTTGACATCAGTGCTGAGAACTTTATTGTCCTTGTACCAGCTGTAGGTGGCGGCAGGAACGCTCAGCTTGTCTTTACAGTGCAGCTCAGTGGAGAAGCCCCTCATCACCGTCTCCGGCACCTCACACGATGGAGCATGTGGAGGAACTGTGCGGGACAGACACGTTAGCGTCATGTGTTGGATCGCTGGAGATTCTGGTGGTGTTACCGAGCACGGTGAGGGAGACCGTGACCTCCCCGAGCTTCACTTTGTCCTGGCGCGCTGTCACCTCACAGTGATATTCGCCCGAGTCCTTCTGCGTGACACCACGGAGGGTCACAGTCGCTCCATCGATGGACGCACGGCCCTTAAAGGAACCTGATAGAGAAGACAGGACCCGTCCAAATGAGTATCTGGATTAAATTATTAGACTGTTCTGATAGCGTTATAACCAGTGTTGGGAATGTTCCTTTAAAAAAAGGAAGTGAGAAGTTTTGTGAGGAACTTCTCACAAAACGAGTTGGTAAAGTTGTTAGTAACTAATTACCCGTAACTTTTTTTATTTGTCAAATAACTTGGCTGCTCTCAATGTTAAATATGTTAAATGATAAAATTGACACTAATAGAATACTATATTATTATTATTATTATTATTATTATAAAGCATTGTACATTTATCTCCACTATTTAATAATGTGGGACAATGTGAGAGACACCAATTCAATATAAATACTTTTGTAAATATTAGAATTAGTATAGTGCATAATAAAACACAGTTGGTTTAGAACTTTCAATATTTATTGCACAGAGCACAACTGGCCAAAAAATAAGTCTAAATATGAATTGTGCTTCCCTAGGAATGTAGCAAAATAAATGAATAATAGGTGTTCTTAATATAATACATAACATTGTGCCAACATTAAACACTAATAACAAAAATGTACACTCTTACTAGTGAAAATAGAAATAAGAAGTAAACAGGTAGTAAAATAAAACTCCATGGCTCATCTCTTCAGCTCATCGCTGTCTCCTGGTTGTTGTTGTGTGCAACTGTGTGTGCGCTTGTCCATGAACCGCACTACTCTGCTTCCGGCTGGTAAATGATGGACATTTAATCTAAGCCAATCATCACTCAAAATAGTGCCGTTAGTAAAAACGATTTTTTTATAACGTCGCTATTCCCATCAATGGTTATAATAACTAATAGAAAATGTATGTAAACAAACACACACAGAGACACTTGCATTCATATCAAAGTGAATTAATACAATGGGGGACAAAATAAAAACGCAATAAATCATCAACCTACCAATGAAATCACCATCAAAATAAACGTACGAGACGTCTTTCCCTCTCTTCTTCCATTCCACACGGGGCGTTGTTTCTTTCTCCGTCTTGAATTCGCAGGAGAGCACAACATCTTTCAGAGAACAGAGTCAGTTTCCTTTTTAAATGATGATAATATTAAAATTATTATAATTATGTTGTATACTCAAGTATCTGATGGTTTGAAACACAAACTTACTGGTGTTTTCATGCACCTCCACTTTTGCTTTACTTGTTGTCACAATGACCAAATCTGAGCTGGGAACTGAGGAAAGAAGAAAGAAACAAATTACATTCACATTCTGTGTGTGTGTGTGTGTGTGTGTGTGTGTGAGAGAGAGAGAGAGAGAGAGAGAGAGAGAGTAGTATACAATGTGTGTACATACTTTTTTGTTTCCTTTTGAAACAAACCTACTAACACATACAGAGACTCTAACAATGAGTTTTCTACTGCCACCTAGTGGATTTACACTTAAAAAAAAATGTGTAACTTTTTTTTTTGGAGTTTTGTACGACCCGCTGGCAGCCATTCAGAGGACTCCACTGGGTTGAAGTTAACCCAAATCACTTTTAACTTGAACAACTTAAAAATTGACTCAAATTCATATACATACATACTGTGGTTAATCAACGGTCTGTATAATTTTAAAATTCCTTTTGCAAGTAGTAACCACTTAATGGATTCTGGTCTCGCCACCAAGTTCATTTAATTTCAGTTCTATTAAAAAAAAAAATTAATGCTGTGAAGAGAGTTGAATTTAAAATATAAAAAAATCAAAAATTAAAAAAATAAAATAAAATAAATAAATACATAAAAAAATAAGTTGATCTAAAGTTCTATGCCAGGATTTTGAATGGAAGTCAAGACGCAATAAAATAAATAATTCCTGTAAAGTTTGCGAATTTGTCTTTCAAAATATTTTGGATCTATTTACATTTCTTAATGAATCCAGCAAACTTCCACGTGCCAATTAAAGCCATGCCTATAAGTACAAGAGTTCTGCTAAAGCTCCCGGCCTTCTCCAGCCGTGCCAGGAACAGAGACACGTAGGAATGTCCGTAACTGATGGATGTTCTGAAGCGTCTGCTGCGGAGTACGAGTGGGGGTGCAGCGCCTGATAACCTTCTCACACACAAAACCTCTGGAAAACGCCGGAGAAAGTTCTTGGCTCCGTTATCAGTCCAGAACCGCTGTCCCGTGGATGTTTGAACTGAGATTCACACCAGAACAGTGATTGAGAAGTTGCAAAGACGTACTATTCAACTGAAACCCAAAGGCTCTTCAGCTTGAGTGAAAAGCTGATTGAACTCTAAATTATTTACATTAAAAAAAAAACATTATAGCTAGTTTTTTTTTCGTGCAACATTTCTGTAACATAAGACCGTCAGCAGAGGAATTTAGAGTTAAATGACTGAGATCTATTAGGCGGGTGGGATTCCTTAGGGTATGTTGGATGAACCATAATCTTGATGATAGTGAGCAGATTCTGAGAAGAGTCAATCAAAGCGCATCAACCACATCAGAGCAAGCGCTGAGATCTGGAAGACTTCTTCAGGGATTTTTTATCATTGCCCTGCATCTCCTATGCTGGAAGATGCTTAAGAAGTTCTTGTAAACTGTGTATTGCAGGACCCCCACCCTCGCTATCCAGACCCTCAAAGCTCTAATCTCAAAGGTACAGCTCAAGAATTACTAATACAAGTTAAAAACGAATGTATGTGTGTGTGTGTGTGTGTGTGTGTGTGTGTGTGTGTACACTAAATACTGTATTTATGTATATTTAATTTATTAGTAATGCATTTTACCTTATATACATTTTCTTTTTTTGTATATAATAATTATTTAATAATATTCTTCTTCATCAATTTTCTTTTCAGATATATTTGAAAACGCACGCACACATGCACGCACGCACGCACGCACGCACACACACACACACACACACACACACACAGTACATTTTACAATAAAATAAAAAAATTCCGCTGTTTATAATCGCTGTGCACGAACAAACGGACAAAGTCTCGCGTACACGAGGGTTTTTACGATAAAACACACAACACGAGTGGTTCCCGCGTGCGCAATTGCTAATTCATGATTACTCAATTAAGAGCCGCACTGAATTCGGCACATGAGCTAGAACATACAGCCATAAATGCAAATGTTTTACTTACTCCACAAAAGCAGCAGAAACGCGGACAAAGTCGGAGTTCGTTTTAAACCCATCTTCAGACTGTCTGGACGAAGCGGACGCGCGTGGAGAGACTGATGACGGACTTTTCTCGCTTCTCGACTGGAGAGACGCGTGCGCGCTCACGACGAACGCGCTCTCCGCGTGCACGCGCAGACGCTCTGGCACGCGTTCAAAGTGTTTCAATAACGGTTGCTGCTTTGCAAACAAACGAGTGGCGTTACGTGTAATCTAACCGCTAAACCTAATTAAAGTTGGTTAATAAAATAACAGAGTTGGCTTCTTATAAAAAAGTTTTTTACACATTATATATAAATAAATATACTTATTTATTAATAAACAAAATAAAAGTGTGTGCGTAAAGTGAGCATATTTTTAAATATACCGTATATCTTGTATTTATAACCTTATTTAATACCAAATAGAATGTAGAAAACGAATATACAGAAACATAATTGTAAATGAGTTTTTGAAGTATTATACAACTTTTTTGTGTTTATAGTGAATGTATGTATTTATGACATGACGATAAATCTGCATATTGTGCGCCATAAAGACACTGATATGGAATATGTGAACAGAAAGGCTTTGTTCACAGGCCACACACTTGTGCTTCTGCTCAAACAGCTGCTCAATCAGCAGCGTGTGTTTCTTCAATATGATACGTCATTATTAACGCGCGTGTGTGTGTGTGTGTGTGTATGTGTGTGTGTGTGCAACACCTGTCCATGAGTCCGAATCCACCAGCTGTTGAGGACCTTCACCAGCAGCAGCAGCAGCAGCGGCCGAGATTCTCCTGAGGCACAAGCTGCCAAAAAACAACACACACCTATTTATGAGACACACATCCACAAGGTTTATTTAGTCATCTTTGGACTTTAATAGAATTTAAAATCTATTTATACACATACACACAAACACACACTGTATCAGAGAGTATCAGACTAGTTTTACTCTAGTTCTATAATATGGTAGTCATCTAGTAACCTCAACATTACTGTATTATAGTCAGTAACAGACAATACAGAAATCTACTCAAATAATAATGGAATACAATAGTTGTTGTTTTTATTATTATGCTGATAAATGTATGGTGACAGCTTGTATGATGTGACAATAAAAGTGATTTGATTTGGTTCAGATTTGTTTTAGCTATTTATTGCTTTTCTATTGATATAATTGCTTTCTTATTGCCTTTGCTTTTTGTAGATGGAATGAAGATGGAACAGAGTGGAAAAAAACTTGTACGTGGACAACAGAATAAACAAAAAAAGTGGCGCTCGGGACAAATGCAATTGCAAAAACAATTGCGGCATCTGTCCACAGGGTGGCAGTCTTGCAGTGGAGTTGTCCTTCACAAAGTGAGCTTGTCAATATGCGGAGTTAAAAATGAGTTTACAATGAGTTTTAAAAATTATTGGTGAGCACAAATATTGGAAGGAGATTATTAAAAGTTTATTAAAAGCTTGTGTCGTTACTATGAACAGGCTCTACAGGTGTAATTATAGGAGCAGCGTCTGGATAAAGCCCCTGTGAGCTCGGTCCATCAGAGAGTCTAGCTAAAGCTCCTCGGCCTTCAGCAGTTTCCATCCCATCATCTGTCCAGGATCTCGTTGTTTTGAGCATCAGCACCAGGATAAATAACCAGGGCCACTGGAAATGACATTTGTTGTGATGCCAATGGGTCTCAGGAACAGCATTGAAGTTAAAAATGAACTTTAGAGGAAGAGGATTTCAAGTTCAAGTTCAAGATGTGGAAAAGTTTTTATAGTTCAGTTACAGGGGTTTTGATGATCTACTGTAAGAAATAAACAAAACATAAATAAAAAATGTTAATCTTAATATAATTTATAATGATAAAAAAAGAACACACACACACGCACTCACATACACATGTATAGAGTAAATATGCACAGATTTGTTCTGCCCTTGTAATAAAATGTTAATTTTATGATATACAGTACTTCATATATCTTTACACCCATTATATATTTATAGAGTGAAAAAATATATTAGTATACTGCAATATATTCAGTTTAATAATATATTAATATGATATATAATATTTAAACTTTTGTTTATAAAATAAATTATCATGTTGACCTTAATAATTTGTAAACGTACATTGTCATTTTAAATTCAGATTACTTCCTTGGCAAACTGCAATCTGTGGAAATTAAGACAACCCAACATTTGACAAATAAGCTTGACAAAATGTGTTTAATCATTTAAAAAACTACGTTTAATCCTTTAAACCATCTTTGTCTATGTACCATCTCCTACATTGAGCAAAACTCTAAATGAACGCACTGTGGATGCTGGGGATTAGAGATTAGGACCATATGCTATGATCTCCAAAGCCTCAGCTTTTCCAAAATGCCTGCGTGAAGACAGAAGTGAAGCCGGGCACGTTACAGCGGTTACGGCTCATGTCAGTATTCTCAGCGGCTGAGTCACTTTTCCACAGCAGCTGTGTTGGAAACCAAAAACCAGTCCAGCTATTCCAGCCGTACATTTCACCCAAATCTCAATCACTGATTTAAAACGTCACCATATCTAATCTAATTTGAAGATAAATTTACTCTAATTGAAAACTCAAATTCAAAGACTGACGTATGAGTAGCAATGAAATTCTCTAGAATTAAGTGGAGCTCCACAGGGCCGGAGTTTGAGGCCACTGACCATGTCAATCTGCTGTTTCTGAGTGGAGATGGACGCCAGTGTTTCTAACGGAAGTGTAAGGAACGGAACATTTACTCGCCCTGGCAAAATCTTTTACCCGCAGCAGATTTTTGTTTTTAAAAATCAGTTATTAATCATTTATTAGTTACATGAATAGACAGATTTGATGTGTTTGTTGTTTATTATTATGTAATATATGGAATTCCGTGTTTAAGTGAATGTTCTAGTTTGGTTTTTTACTTTTTTTTTTTTTGACTTTTGACTGTCTGTCTCACGCTCTTTCTTTATCTTTCTGTCTGTTCTCCATCTTCAATCCATTCCAGTTTGTTTGTCTCTCTCTTTCTGTATCTCTCTCTCTGTTATTTTTGTAGCAGCTAGAAAAGGGGAGGAAGAGAGAGATGCTGCTGGATAAAGACAGACCACGGCATTTCACAGAGAGGATCTCCAGGTAAAACATGCGTTCCGTTGAAATTCTACAATAAACAATACTTTTTATTGTTACAAATAATTTCCAAACGAAAAGCTTTTTAAATTAATGCTATTATGATAAAGATGATGATGTTTAAGTGACATAGAGCAACCGAACATACTCATGGAAATAAAAGAACGACACCAGCAGGAACGCGTAGGTGTGAACGCACCTGAGAGAACAGAGGAAGGTAAGAATAATAAAAAAAAAAACAGAGGACTTCATTTGAAAAAGAAGAGTAGCTTGAGCTGTAGATCCACCTTCCACAGAAGATCAAGAGAGCAAAGTCATGCAGAGGGAAGCCCACGACAGGAGGAAGGCCTGGGAGCAAAGTGTCTTCTACTCACTGGGTGAAGAGACGTTTGTCTTCTCGAGGCAGGAGATCATCATCCGTGAGTCGCTGGACTCTTTCGGCGCCGTCATCTGGCCCGGCGTGAGAAGCAGAGCTGCTCGTGTCCACGGCTTTGCAGGAGCTATTTTGATGTCTTTATTGTCGCACGCAGGCTGTGGCTCTCTGTGGGTATTTAGAGAAACATGGAGATCAGATGGAGCTCCTGGATAAGGCTGTTCTGGAGCTCGGAGCAGGAACCGGTCTGGTGTCTATCGTGGCTGGATTGTTGGGTGGGTTTGTGTGGATCAACATTAAAAATGCATAGGATCGCAGATTCTTAATCAGTTTTAAGTTTTATTTTGAAAATTCGGTTCATCTGACAGAATGTCCCATAGATTGATGTAAAGATGGAAATGTAGAGATGGAGTAAAAGCCAGACTGATGGAAATTAGTAAAGGGATGGGGGAAAAAACCTGCAAAATAGACTGATAAAGAAGGGGTGGGGGGTGGATTAAAGAAGGACAAATAAGTGTAAAGTGTGCAGAGAAAATTATTACCAGAAAAAATGTGACAAATGAAGAGAGAGAAATTGTAAGAGGGTGGATGGATAAAAAGCCAAGAAGAAACACCTAAGAGAAAAATAAAACAAGACAGAAAATAAATTAAAAGATAGAAAGACAGGCATGGACAGACAAATAGAGACAGAGAGATTAGGCGAGAAATTAAGAGATAGAGCAAAGCACAGAAAAAGTGATTGCATGGATGGATGGATGGATGAATCTGATAACAGATATGATAGACACGTAGATATACAGACAGACAAACTAAAGGAAAAGACATAAATGGATGAATAAAAAGAGAAAAAATAACTAGCCAAATATGGACGAATGACAATAGAGTAATACAGAGACAGTGAATAGATAATAATAGCCTGATGGATATGAAAATAATACATAGATGTATGGCCAGACAGATGAACGTATAGATCAAAGAAGATAATCTGTTGATCTATATATGTGAAAGATGGTTAGAACGATGAAACCAGTACTCTGTGCTAGTAACCAATACTACGTAATCTATACTGATGCGTTCTTTTGGTTTTATGAAAAATGAATACAATAACATTCACGTCCCTTTGATTGTTGTGATCAAGGTGCCTGGGTCACCGCTACTGACCTGCCGGACGTCCTCTCCAACCTGACCTTTAACCTCTCGCGGAACACGCGCGGACGCTGCCGGTACAAGCCTCAGGTCGCGGCGCTGGTCTGGGGTCAGGAAATGACGCGCGGCTTCCCCAGCTACGACTACGTGCTGTGCGCAGACGTGGTTTATCACCACACGTTTCTGGACGATCTTCTGAGCACCATGCAGCACTTCTGCAAAGCAGGAGCCACTTTACTCTGGGCAAACAAGGTCAGTGTGAAGGCGTCGTGAACGCCGCCTCAGCGCGCTAACTTCACCCTTTCTCCTCAGATGCGATTCCAGTCCGACTTGAAATTCGTAGAAAGCTTCAAAAATGTCTTTAACGTCACACTGCTGGAAGAAAATCAGGAGGGCGTACGCATTTATCAAGCCACAGCGAAGGAAGAGAAGCGTCAAATGGATCCAGATGTTGAGTGAGCTGCGCCCCCTGCCGGTCAGTGGCGACATTTATAGCGCATAAAATGTTTTTAATTTAAAATGAAAACGGATTTATTTGGTACATTTATAGGCGACAGATTTGGTATGCAAGCTAGCTTCGACACAATTTGAGGCGAAGTACTCATTGTCATGAGCAAAATCTTGAGAGGTGACGTCACAGCGCCGCCTGCGGTCAATTACTTTAATAATGCTTATTTTCCAAGTAGTCTACTGTAGAGTACTATATACGCTTAGATTCGGGTTTGAGTTCTTTTAAGCATGCTTCTTGAGAAAATAAGTGCTAGTGAAAATGTTGAATAGAGTATGTCAATAAAACAAGAACATTATCAAAGTGTGTGTAAAGGACTCACAGTACGAACTCCTCTTCACCTCCACCAGCATCTTCTTCCTCTCATCCTCAAAGCGATAAACTGCAGAACTGTTAAAACCTCATATTTGGAAACACTCCATGTTTGCATACGATTTTCATTCTTTGGAAACTTTTCCATTTTAATAATGAAGATTCAGTGTCATTTTTAACAACTTTTGAGAAGTGGAAGGCATTTTAATTCTTCAGATGAGGAAAATAAGATTGACTCAATCCACCGTCGGTGATTGCAACTCGTAGGACAAGATCTATATTTCGAAATGGGTATTCATTTAAAACAAATCAATAAATACTAAAATCAAGGCATGATGATCAAACACTGGATGCAAATCTACCCACACAAGGCAAATATATAAAATAAAGTTTATTGAAATTAGTACTATAACATTAGTGTCGCAAATAAACACAACGAGCTTGAATTCTTAAAACATTCTATATATTTAAATTTGAAACTTATATTAGATTACAGAAAAGTTTGAAGAGTCAGTACGAGGATTGAGGTTTTTTTTTTTCTTAAAGGAAGTTTCAAAAGGAAGTCTGAAGAGTCCTAAAGCTCACGTCATTTAATACACAACAATTCCCTAAACGCTCCGAGATAGTACTGGTGGCGAGGACGCTAGAAACTAATCCAATATTACATTTCACTTTCCTATAACTGCTTTAAGAATTGAACGCTTTATGATGTCCAGTGCTGTTCCCGGGACGATGCGGCACATAGCCGACCAAAGCAGAACAACAGACAAACAAACAAAAAAAAAAAACCCAATTCTCAAAGTCCTCAAAAAGCAGCGCTCTGCAGGAGGCCGAGGAGCGAAACACACGAGAGGATATTCTACAAAAAAAGCCTGCTAGAAAACATCAGGTCAGCGTAAGAAAAACAGTCCACACGTCCAAAGATCGGCCACTAGAGGGCGGAAAAACAGCAGCCGGCTTCGTCGCTCGTCGATTCGTCCGTCTGCGAGGCAAAAGCTGTCCGAATCAAGCCAGCGTGACCGAAAAAAAAAAAAACCTAAATCACTGGAAAAAAGAGAGTTACTACTTCACACGGAGATCAGACGCGTTTCCACGTTTTTTTTGTCGCTTTTTCGTTTTTCGTTTTTTACGCGGGAACGTTTTCGAGGAGCACGAGCAGAGCGAATAACATCCGGCAGGAGTGCTGTGATCCGCTGAAAACGACCGTTCCCACACAGCCAATGATGTCCTGAGCTCAGACACACACACACACACAAAACAATTTCCCAGACAAACGAGTGGATGAAGACTCGTCCCATTAAAGCACGAGTTCTTCAATGCCCTTCTCGGATAGTGACAGAAACTTGGAGCAGCGGGAGGAAAAAAAAACAGAACGATGTGTTTGTGGCAGCTGGAAGAACTTGTGCACTATTAACAGGTGAACGCGCTGTGGCTTTAGTCATCGTCCTCGTTTTCGTCAAACTCGTCGTCGTCATCGTCGTCGTCCTCGCCCATGTAGGAGACGGGGGTCTCGACCCGGGAGCCGCTGTAGTGAGAGTCGTTAGAACTGGAGGCCATCGTGCCCTCCGCCACGCCGTCACTGTCGAGAAAGTGGAGAGGAGTGAAAACTGCGCTCGCAAACACGCAGTATATTTAGATTACGAGGCGCACTTAAAATCCTAAAAAAACGTGTACAAAACTCACTGTACGTCATAATCCGTAAATGTGTGAGATATTAAAAAATAGACGTATTACCAGTGTCCCTTATGGTCTAAAAATACAGTACAAATACGAGTCAAATGTATTTATTTTTATAGATTTATTTTTTATTCATAAATTTGTTTGAATTTGATTTATTTAGAACTGGGGGGAGAAAAAGATAGTTTCCTCCATTTTCCCCATCACAATTTGAGAAGGAACAACATTTTGCCTCAACACTGCAAAAAAATTGATTTGGAATATTTGAATTGAAATTGAAAAGGACTTTAATTGCAGAGGTTTTTGCAAAACGACAACGTGAAAGTGTGTGTTTGCGTTCCCGTTCGCAAAAGACAAAAATGAGTCAAAGAACCTGCCAATCAGAGTCAGTGGGCGGGCCGAATGTGAAGACCCAGGCAGTGATGTAAAAACTATGCACTGAAAATAAAGCAAGTTGCCTTTGAGTACGTCCCTACTCGTTCAGTCACACCTCCTGGGCAGTAGCCCCTCCCACATCTGCTTAATGGCAGGTTGTGATTAAGATTACAAGTTAATTTAGTCCTTGCATCCGTATCTGTGCGTGTCCGTAAGATGTTCTATAATCACGCTTTGTGAGACTTATTTGTACAGGCCATACAACTAATTATTTCATTACAAATATATACCGCAAAACCTCTAATAGAGTGACATGGCGGTCTAATTTTCAACTCTTCTGTCAAGGCGGCGTTCTATTTGAAACGTCACGATAAAACAGAGTCCACCGGTGTCTGTCAGTCTAATGTTCCATGCTGACGGATCCGTTACAGAAACCCACCTGCCAACATGATATCGGCCCCCGTTAGCAGAAGACGCCCCTGTCATGTAGACGCTGCTTATGGGCCCCTGTGCCATCTCTGAAAGCACAAGACAACGTACCAAAAACAGTATGTCAAATTCAATATTATAAATAATACCTAGTTTCCAGAGGTGTCAAGTTAAAAATGAAGTAAAAATACTTCACTAAATTGCTAATACTTACTTGAGTAATAATTTTATCCGCCTACTTTTTACTTCAACTCATTTTTATGCAAATATCTGTATTTTCGCTTTTTTACATAAAAAAAAAAACAGCCACGTTCCTCCGATTTCATTTAAGTTTTATTACACTGTTGTAATCAATCAAAAAATAAAAACACCCAGATAAATGGCGGCATCCGGTTACGGTAAACTAGATTGTGGTTGAACATTTTTTGTTACATCAATCTAATAAAAGTCATTGATGACAAGCTTCTGAAATGTGACTTTTTTCACCATTACAATAGTACTTGTCATATTTTCCACCCCAAAACACGTGAATGCTTAGTATTGCACGTATATGTTTTTTTAATGTGTTTTTGCATTAGAGCTGCACAATTAATCGTTAAGAAAGCTATTTCTTCCGCTTGAGTAAAAATCGTTTTAGGACTTCGACTCATTGCTCAGATTGGTCAAAACAAAACATTTTGGTCGAAGGAATTTGCAAATATAAAAAAAAAGTTACAAAAGAAAACAATTCTTCACTTTTCTCTCTGGCGTACAACCCATGAGAATTTGGCTTTACCTTTTCAGTGTCTGGTATTGTTTGATTTATGTTATTTTAATATAATTTTATGGTAATACGACTTTATTAATTTTATTGCGATTGCCTTTTGCCTTTTTGTATTTGCTGTTGTTGTTTTAAAGTGTAAAGCACTTTAGTCAGTTCATCTGTTTTTAAAAGTGCAGTATAAATAAAGATGACTTAACATTACTTTGTTATATATTATTAATATATATATATATAGTCTTTTTTTTCCCCCTTACATTTATTCAAATTTAAAGCAAAGAGAAAACGTGTTTTATTGCAGTTTGACAACTCGTTCGAGGTAAATTCTTTAAAAAAAAACAAAAAAAAATTTTTTTTTGAAGAATTTTTAAAGAATCTTTATTCTATGTTATCAAACCAGTACTTTGACTTGAGTAAAAAGTTTGAGCTGATACATTTACCTCCACCGAAGTCTGTTTTAACTCTAAGGTGTATACTTCTACATTAGACAGTGCTGAATGAGCAGCTTACCTGTAACATAGGGCTCCAAGGCTTTGGGCACCAAACTTCTGGCAGTCTTCAGGTCCTCAGCGGAGCACTTGCCCACCTCCAGACCGCAGGCCATGCCCATGCGTTTCAAGACCTCGATGTCATCGTGAATCTCAAACATGCTGTCGAAGTTGAACAGGTACTCAAACCTGTCGAAATAAAAGACACGTGAGGAACAGGAACACGCAGAACCAGGAGCAGCTTCATACTTGTCATTGGAGATGCTGCAGTCGATGACGGTTTTCTTGCTGGTGTTGACTATGATGAAAGGCAGGTGGATGACGGAGTTGGCCGGTGGCGGCCTTTTCGTCTGATGTTCTCTCTGGCGGTTTCGCTGTACGAGGTTCTTGAAGGCAATTTGCTGCGTTTGAAAAAGACATTCACCAGTAAAACCTCTAATAGAACACCATGGCGGTCTAAATTTCAACTCTTCCGTCCTCAAGCCACAAAGAACAGAGGATGTGAATATATGCATATAAAGGCGTGGCGGTCCATTAACTCTTCTGACGAGACGCTTTATTAGAGGTTCTACTAAAGGTGGCATTCTATTAGAGGGTTTTAGGACATTTTATAACAAACCGGCGTATTGTACAGCCCCGAGGCCACTCATGGCCCGTTGGTTAGTTGAGATTGGCTTCTCTACGCCATGAGTGAGTCAAGTCCCACCTCTCTATCTTGAAATAAATTTTAACCGCTTTTAGTGCGAACCAGTTTTTTTTGTGCGTGTTTTGGAGTTAATGTGACTGAATATGATCGTTAAAAACATTCACATTTTGTTCACCATTGTTTAGTGAAATGAGGCTGAATATATTACATTTTTGTAAGGCACTCTGGTAGTCAAAACAATTCTGCATGATATGAATTGTGTATCTTTGAAAAAGCAGAATTGAGTTAAACGTTTTAAATAAGTGGTTATTAAAAACATTAAAAACATCCCGGTTTTAAAACATTTGTCCCAACAAAATAACTTCTGTAGAAGATGGAGGCGAATTCCAACCTGTAAAATGAGTTCCTGGAGTTGTGATTGTTTCTGCTTGATTCTCTCCAAGCGTCGTTGCCTTTCCACCTGAAACGGAGACCAAATTTATTGTAAAAGTACACTTATAGTAAAAGAAGAAGAGCCAAGCCACCTCTAGGTTTTGGCACTCCTGAGCAGAATTGGTCGGCAGGCCGATCCATTTGATTTCCTTTTTCTCTTTGGAGATGATGTTCATGGCCATCAGCACGTTGAGCGCGTCGTACACACGCCGTCGGATGTTCTTCTGGTCGTAGACGTGCTGGGAGAATAGCATTTATTTCTTTATTTTACGACAACTTGGCACCAATGGCTAAAATAAATGGCAATATGCTTCTTGTTGTTTTTACATTTCAGAAAAATTCAACACCAAAACACTTTAAATCAAAGAGAAATAATAGTAGTAGACACAGACTATATTAATAGAACTTCTAAAAATTAGATAAAATCTATCGTCTTGATTTCTGTTAAAAATTGTAAAACCCTTTGTGGTAAAACATTCTGAGAAACGTCTGTTTTTATATGTTCTGAATAAAACCGTTGTCTAACAGCCCCCAATCAATCACATTCAATTAAAATAAGCTTTTTAGACAATACGTTCCCGCACAAATGACAAAGTGGTTTATCTTCACCCATTTATAAAATGTAAATGTGTGATTCTGAAGAGGCCAAATCTGCATCTGATAAAAACAACTTGATCACTTTTGTTATCGACACAATAGTGGATTCTTTAGTTTATAGATGGGTTCACTTCAAAACGTTTAATTTTACATTTATCCCATTACGTGCTGGGAAGAAGAAGAAAAAAAAAAAGACAAGCTCGACATTTCAGAACGTGTGAAAGTGCATTTTCACCAAGCTTTGGCCCACAGGAAGAGACTTACTGAATCATTGGGGGAAATGTGGTTATCACCAGAGCTGAACTCGGCCACAAGCTCATCAGCCACCTCGTTGTAGGTTGTGACGCCCTTCCGCTGGACCTTCTCACAAACCTTCATGGAAAAATGTCTGAGGCCTTTGCCGTTCTTCTCGCCCTTCTTACCCCTTTTTCTGGAAGAAAAAGATAAACAATAAATCAATAAGAAACCAAAAATCGTTCTCTTTGACGACTTATTTTGAATCTCAGGGAACTCTGGGTAATGTAGTGCATAGAGTCAGACACTCATCACGATTGTGACATTCAGTTTATAAATCTACTGGCTGTTGTTGGGGATTATAATGTATTAATTTTATCAGAAGAATATTTTTTATCTAATATATTTTTTGATAAATGAAGAATTTCAACCCCCCCCCACACACACACACATGAATTGAACTTGCAATCTTCTGATTATATGTCCAACTATCTACAAATGAATTACTTGAGTTTGTCACATCAGCCTAAAAACCTCATTTTTAATGGACATAATGTCTGATAGTGGCACATTAGGTTGTTATTTCACTGAGAGCAGCTTTTTCTGCCCATTATGACCCTTCATCTAACAATAAGTGTGTGAGTTTGTCAACCATCTCAACCCTAGGCCACAGATGACCCAATTCAAACAGTGATGGAATAATAGGAACAGTGGCCAAAACGCAAATACTCGACTGCCATTTTCCCACCTCAATGACTTTTTACACGGTAGAGGGGCAAAACGAGACGAGTTACCCTGAGGACCACGGTGAGGCTTCCGATGGCTGACTCTGGGTGATGTACTGAGAGCTGGGCGTGTGAGGGCTGTTCATCAGGATCACGCTGGATCCACCGGGTCTCTGAGGCGTGCCGATAACCTGTGATGGTAACCGATCAAGTTAGAGGAATAGTCCAATAGTATTGAAATGTGTAAAGAAAACTACACCAATAAGTGAATTTGATCTCGGCAAGTTATAGTAAACTATAAGATTTGTTCAGAATTTATCTTAAACCTTTATATTTACTTACATTGCCTGTTGTTGCAAACTGCAATCGCAAGAAAACTACTTATAATAAACATTGATAGTTTGTGTGTGTGTGTGTGTTTGTGGATTATACTTGCACTTACTCCTTGTTTATTCATTTAAAAGCACTTTTAATTTAAACATTGTTATTTTGTTGTCAACAGCAACAAAACTGCTTTTAAATTTCCATTCGACTCGTTACAATTTAACAATAAATCTCGAAACCCAAGATAATTGTGTGAAACTGACAAACTAGTCGGAATGATTGCGAAAGCAAGTGGTATGTCTTAACAGTCAAGGTCCACTGTTTCTAAATTCTATATACTGAGCAGGTTCTAGCAAAGGGTATATTAACATTCCAACTAGAGCTGCACGACTCTGGATAAAATGAGAATGACAATTTTAATGCTTAGAATAACAATCACAATTCTGGACATTTTTATTATTTTAAGGACTTAACGCTGAACATCAGTATGTCAAACAGCATACAATATCACGTATTACTCTGCTTTAAATTGGAAAAATGTAAAACGAAGTAAATAAAAATGATCTTTTAAATCTTTTATAACCCTTTTTATATCTGCAAAATCTTTCAACCGATCATAGTTTTAGGACTTGTTGTGGTGGGCGGGGACATCGACAGCAGGAATCTGCTTCGGGTTCGCTTTGACCAATCAGAGCAAGGGGTCAAAAGAGTCCCAAAATGATTGGCTAGTGCAAAACTCTTTTTGGCGCTCATTTGATTCCAAAGAATCAAGAAGAGTTTGTCTGAATTGCGATCGCGATCATTTCACGATTAATTGTGCAGCCCCAATTCACACCAAGAACGAAGGATGTAGTGCTGTGAATAGATATCAAAAAACCACTCGTTCATCTACACAGAGCATTTACATACTGTGCCCTGCATTAGACATTGCGATGCCGACCGAAAGCGGCGCAGACAAACAGGAAACCCAACTCTTGAACAACACACTTGCTGTCAGCGTGTCTCAGGAGATATGCATATATGTTATTGTTCTTCTAAACTTACCATGTGAGGCGCGATGTTCACGTTGGAAGGACCCAGTGTTTTTGGCAACAGCTGCTTTCCAACTGCCAGCGACTGTGGATGCACCGTTACTAAAGACAGCACACCTGCAGAACACACACACACACACACACACGCGTCTTAATGCTCAGATAAACGAGGTCAAGCAGATGTCTGGAACAACTATCAAACCGAGGTCTCATCATATGCACTCTACGCCAATACTGTACATGTGCGACTGGGTCCATCGCACAACACGCGGGTCCATTCTCATCTTCTGCTGCTCGTCTTACCTTTACCAGGGCTCAAGTTTTGATCGATGAAAACCTTCAGCTCCCCATTGGCCTCAATCAGACCAGCCTGTGGAAAACAGAGGAACGTACGCTCACACTTACAGTATATTTGACCACCATTACGCAATTACACACAACTGACTTCTAAATAAGCACTCACATCTTTGGCCATGATCCCTGGAGCTGAGGAATAGATGCTTGGTCTAGCTGAAAAACCTGAGTGAGATGTTCACAATGAAACGTATCTGTAGGAAACAAAAACACGGGTGTGAATCAAGGACAGGCGAAAACACACGACTTGTCGGTCAGAGACCAACACGGCTGTTGATGCAACGACAAGGCGTAGTCGCCGTCTAACGGCTTTTCTACTCGTTGACATCGTTTGCAGTCCAGTGGCATCACGACTCCATAGGAAATGTCCTACATCATTTATTCAAATTATCTAAGGTTGGCACTCGACATTTCCATTAAACGACATTGACACATGTCGGAAGAAACTTAATGTTGTCATAATTTTGTCCCCAATATAATTTTACTATATTTGCACATGCACTCATACAGTATATGCAGTTATGTATTGAAATCAAACGACTGGTTTTGCCGACGAATAGAAAACTTTAGAATTTTCTTTGTTAGTTTTTGCTTTACGTTGGAACTTTATTACTGTATTACTTTCTGGATTTGTTTATAATGCAAAGTGCAATATAAATATATATTTGTATTCTTTAATGGCTCAAACTAGTTCAAAAGACGCACAATGACTATCACAAACACACACACATTCATTTCCCATTACATGACACACAAAACATCAATCATAAAAAGTTAATCTGTTATTACTTCAACGTCACTTTACTTTCATGCAGACGTGAAAATTGTACGCGACCCTCGTGATGCCTAAAAGTTCGAGGCTAAGTCGAACCGGAACCGCAGAATTGCGTGGCTGGACGGAACCGGACCACGGCTGATGCCAACGAGGCCCGCCGACTCGATCCCAGCAGACAAAGCATCTCCACACTCCACAAATCGCCGAATTTCGCGATCTGATCCTCACCCCAGCACCGAAAGCCCCCCGAACCCGTCCACATGCAACAGTTCTGCTGGTTTCAGGCAACTTTGCCTCAACTCTTTGTGCAAAGATCGGCTGCTTATAGAACCCGTCCCGGGCGAATTCAAGCGACAAACGATGAATTCCAGGCCGAAACGGAGGGATTCTCGGCCAAAGGCGTGTGGATCTTTCGCCTCAAAGACAATGCACAATCGAGGCAGTGTAATAAAGCGTGTTAGCTCGGCTAGCTAGCTGCATTTCCAGCACGCTTCGCATCGAATCCCCCCACGAAAGGAGATCGCGACGCGCCCGCCACGCTCGATCGCGACGCGTCCGCACGCGTCCTTTCGCCGGGCCGATGTGGCTGGAAACACAAGTGTACAAACTTTCCACAGAACTTACACCGCCGAAGCCCTTCGCCTTCTCGGGTGCTGTTATTGTTGGCATAGCCAGTTAGCAAGAGGACGGAGGAAGAGGAGGTCTGAAGCCCATTTCTCAAACAGGAAACAATTATACACCAAATAATCGCCAACATGCAGGACGGAGCCCGCGAATCACTTACTAGTGTGACGGCCGAGCACTTACTAGTTCTCGGACCGCACCATCGTGGCACAAGCATAAACCCCCCCAAAATGGATGCGGGATGTTCCGAGCGTGCACATGACGCACGGCAACCGGGGAACCGTCAGAACCTGTCCCGGGGAACACTTCACACGAGCCTGCTGGGGGTTTGTGCACGCTTGCCCCGCGATCCAGTTAGTTTCAAGTGGCCGGTTTGGGTGGAAAGCGGCGCGGGTGGCCGTCATAACGCGGTTCCGCCGGAGGGAACCGAATCCACGCCGCGTGTTTTCACCACTAAAGTGTTCGCTGATGGTTGCGGATCGGTCGTGGAGAAACTAAGCAGAGGTCACCCAACATGCATGATGCTTTTGGTTTAATGCCTGGCAGCCATTTTACACGGGGGCTAAAGCCAACATGCAGTGATTATTTACTAGCCTGCTAGCAGAAGTGACAGGTCCTTCACGACGACCCGAACCAGTCGTGCTCGGGCTCACGAGACGATGGACAGCGACGTACGATTAGACGCGATCGCCTTTCCACGTCCCGAAAGAGTTTCCGCCAGTTTGGGCTCCACGAGAGGATGGAGCGGGCAGGCTAGCACCGGGCGAGCTAGTAAGCTAACTTCTCAAATCGAGGTCATCACAGCTGCTTAAACACAACCAGCGTTCGGTTTATATTCAAACTATTCGTTAAAACCCGTTTCACGTAGCACTACGTCGCTTTTCAACAGCAAGCGAAGCGAGTCTAGACAGAACGCACCGAGTCTGCCATTACACGGCACTGACAATCACTTGACGTGGGTTAGCTCGCTAGCTAACTTAAGCGACTGGAAAGACGATTCCAGGCAAAAATGCGTTCCATCTAGCGATTCGCATGGACCGGACGGCACGACGACGACACTCGTTAGTGTATAAATCACATTCGCACGCGAAAACGCGCGGCGGACTGTTTGTGGGCTCGTGAGGTAAACGCTCAATTTAGACTCAAATTGTTCCGACGAGTTTAAAAGTACATTATTGACAGTCGTTTAGTGTCCAAAAACGGGTACAGACCGTAAAACAAAAAGCCGCCGCTGTGCTTATGGATTCGAAGGCCCCCCCCGTTTACATTTACCGTCTGTTGCATCCGCTTTCGACTGTCCGCCGCTGAATGAACAGAAGCGCAGACACTAACTGCTCCCTCTCCGCGTCTGTAAAACTGAGCTTGGCGGTGTCTACCACACAAGACACCCGATTGGCTACCGGGGCTTGTGACGTAGGGCACGCGTCACGAGAAACGCGAACTTGTACTGGATTCTCACTGGCTGGAATTCCACATTGCCTCGTCTTCGGGTGTTTTTACTGGTTCGCTTCGCTTTAGTCCATCCTTGTTATGGCTAAGGGGCGGAGCGAGCGTAGGAGTAGATGTAAATAAAAAATGAACGCTTACGGAAACAAAGCGTTTTTATTAATGATGATGATACTTTTTATTCACAAGGAACCTCTCGAGAGCCTTGATGTAAATACAATAAATTGGAATAATACATAAATGAGAAAAGTAAATGTTTTGGGAAATGGGAAAAGTTTCGTTATATTTTGACAATAACCAAACAAAAACGCAAGTATTGTTTATTTTAGTTGACGCGTTCGTATAGCAAACTCATAATATGTTTATTACCTCCACTGTTAATTTCAATACCGATTATTCTGTGTGTGTGTGTGTGGGGGGGGGGGTTGCCTGTCTATTTCTGACATTCTAACTCTTGTGCAACTTTTCTTCTGGAGGTTAAATTAACATCTCTATTCAGAGTGTGAGGCCTTGTGATTAAAAGTTTGTAGGTTCAAATCCCAGATGGATCCACACTGAGCCAAATCTGTTTTATCTTTGGATGAAAGCGTCTGTGAAAACAAACTAAAAAGTGGTCAAGAAGTGAGTCCAGAGAAACACCATCATCTTCTCGACAGTGTCAGAAGTGGCACAGTCCCTCACTCCAGCAAATGTGTAGGGGTGGAAGAATGCGATTCAGCATACATAATTAAAAAGGCTTATAAAAGAGAGATTATTCTTTATTATTTCTTAAATAAAAAACAAAAACTGATCAGCACACTGGCTGAAAAAATCCACTGTGAAACAAATAAAGTGAAGTGGATTAGAGGATATTAGAGAAAATAATTTGAAACCATCAAATTTGTTCGCTGATCGAAATTCAGATCAAAAACATCTTTTAATTTTTTTTCCTCTCCACATTTCTTGCTTCCTTTTTATTGCTAAGTGGATTTCTGTGTATAGGGACGGAAACGTTCTGTAACCATAGAAACGTAAACAGTGGCAGTCCGGAGTTGCACAATTAATTATGAACAACATAATCTTCAAGAGCATCTTCCGTCCCTATAAACATTAACTTAATTGTGGAGTTTCTTTCGTATGGTGAAATTTTTGCTTGTTTATGGCTTTTTTATATTCAGGTAAGTGTACCAAAATGTTGCTTTTACATATAGCTTAACTCATTATCAGTAATAACAGGCTGGTAGCTTTTTATACAGTTGAATGAGCAGTAAATCTCCATTAAATGTGCTTTGAGATGCTGTTTGGGTTCACACTCAATCATCAGTTTATCTATATGCACGAAGCTAAAACAGACATGACTGAAACTGTATGTTTAAAAAAGATAAGATCACGAGGCAGCAGGGTTCAGAACAGGGTGTCACCATTTTAGCATTTTAATCATTTTCAACTTTTTGGAGGGCGAATATATTTTATAGGGCGAGTAATAAGTAATGTTATAAGTAGCTAGTATTAAATGTTGTATCATTTATTACTGAAAATTAACAATTAAGCAAGTAATTGTTGATCAAGTAAGCCACGTGTTTGTGAATCAATGTTACAGTAACACCGTCTGTACCAAATATCTGGCAGTATTATCCACTCAGAGGTTTAGGAATATGCACTGCTCAGCTGAATATACTGAAAAGTAGGTCAGGACCAATGTTAGATTATACCAGCAGGATCTGTAGAGTTCTTGAAATCGTGTGTGTATATGCATATTTACTGAATAAAACTAAAATTTGGGGTTTTAATATTACGTAAGATAAAAATTTTTTAAACAAAAATCGTAGATCTAACATCCATATCAGTTTGTACAACCACTATGTTCGTATGTTTCTTTTTTATATAAGAATGGAAAAAGTACAAACATGTTAACAAAAAACCCCAAAACAAATACATTAAAATAAAAAATTAAACGAATAGGACATACAAAACCATTCAACTAACTAATTAAATAACTAACCAACTAATTAACCAACTAACTGACTGACTATAAAAGAGAGACTAACTAGTATGCACACTACAAATTCGTTTAACACGAAGCACGCGTCTAAGAACTACAATGCCCGAACGCACTGGTTTCTTTGCGCAGGCGTTGTGCAGTTCTAGCGCATTCCCTTGATGCTACCGCGCATGCGCAGTCGTACATGGGAGCACTGGGTATCAATTTGGTCAAACAGCGGGTGATAAAATGGTAGGTGACATAGATATTAAAATATTGCTTTGATTTTCGGATCACATTTTCGACGTAGACTATGCGGTAGACCTAATCGCCCCTCGTTGAAACATTTGTTGTCTGCTAGAATCGAACCGAAAATGGGTATACTAGTGAATGTTTGGTTTGGGCAGGAAGGTCAGTTGTTGATATTTGGGTGTTCACTATATAACGGTCCTCTCTTCGTGCCCCGCAGTCATACTTTATATACCTCGTCCTTCAGATAAGACAAGCAGCGTCGGGGTTTTTTTTTTAAAGAAGCGTGCCTGCTGTGCACTTTGTTTTGATTTTAGAGACCCCCAAGCCCCTTTACTAGCTGAAAAACACGATCAACGCTAAACAGACGAAACTTAAGAAGTGCCCTTCCTAAAATGGATCTCGACGCGTGAGTCGAACCTACTGTAAAGCCATCCACTCTTTGGAAGACCCCAGAGCTCCAAAGTTAAAGCCGTGCTGTGCCATCATCGCTTTCAGGAATTGGCTTTTATTTTTGGGCACGTGCCCTGGAGAGGGGTTTCTGGGACCCCGGACTATAGCGTGGTTGTTGTCAGCAGACCAGTAAGGTGAAGTGACATCCAAACCCAGTCCATAAAATGTCAACCGGCCCCGTCTTTATTACCACGACCCTCAAATAGTCGTCGTGAGTGTCCAGATTGCCATGGCCTTTTAAAAAAAGAATAGTTAGTCGTTTTGGCAAAATGCATGTTGGGAAATGTCTCCTTCCTCAAATGAAAACATGTTCTTCAACAGGAGCGAATGAGCATGTGTGTGAATAACTGTCTGTCTGCTTGTTTTGCTCCCTCCGGCTCCGAGCTCGCCATCTCGTATTACACGCCAAGCACAAGTGTCCGTCACAGGTCCCCACATGCTTTGTGCTCGGTTTGTCAGAACTATTCAAAGCTGTGCTATAACTGGTAGAATGCCTTTTCAAACGTGTCTGCACGTTCGCTCGGACGTTTGTCTGGCGTCTGAATGTGCGAGCTCTATTCTCTCTGTATGTTTGTTTGCGTCTCTTTCTGTCTCTACACGCTGCTGAGTGGATTTCTCCGTTTGTCACACGCGTCTGAGGCCATATCTTTTGTGTCCACACAGCATAAACTAAAATCCTCACAAAAGGACAAGGTACGGCAGTTCATGTCCTTCACTCAAGCCGGAGAGAAGACCGCCGTTTACTGCCTCACTCAAAATGACTGGAAACTAGAGGTGGCCACTGACAACTACTTCCAGAACCCAGATTTGTACCACAAGGAATCCATGAAAAGCTCAGTGGATCGGAAAAAGCTGGAGCAGCTATACAATCGATATAAAGGTGAGCTCCTCTAATCCGCATAGCGTCTGTTTTTTTTTCTATTTGATAAAAAAACGGTGTCATAGAAGCATGGAAGTGAAATCATATACAGTGATAAAATGCAGATTTAATGATAGATTTTTTGGAAAGGCTTTGAGCTTTAAGTAGGATATATTTAGACTTTTTTCCCTCCCAGTATTAACCATCTACATCCATCAAACAGTGGAATTCTCGCCTCTAAGTTTCTCATTCCACCTTCTGCCGGGATGTTTGACAGCTCGACCAGTGACTTTCTGTTTACCAGTTGATCCTGTTCAACACTCTCAGTCGCTCTGTACATTTAATCTATTAAAAAGTGCTGTTCCTGTTGTCAGATGTCGGTCACATGATCAGATGGCATAGTTCTATAATAGTTGCTAGACGTTTAAGTCAAGTATAGACAGACAGACAGACAGACAGACAGACAGAGACATACAGAGAAAACATTTTCTCATTTCCCGGATGAGAAATAACTGCCAGCAGCTAAATACACATACACAAATGAAACTAAAGATACAAAATAATAGACTATAAGTAATGAAAATATTTACTGTAGAGAAGAAAAAGAGACAACATTACTGGGGAAAATATCGCAATCTTTTGTACGCGGAAAAAGAGCAAATTATGAAATTGATTTCATAAAATCTTTGCGACAAATGAACTTTTACTTTTTAAAAGTGAAAAAAAGCAAGAAGAAAAAACAATTACGGATTTTATTAAACACAATTTATTGAGTCTGCATACATTCGGAATCAGATTAGTGTCAAAAACGTAAAATGCTAATTTATAAGAAACAAGAGAAAACACTTGTTTGGTTGTTTAATTATTCGCTTGCAATCTTCACGTTTTCGTTTGAAACATTTTAATGCTTCGGATTTTTTCGTTCATTTCATTTTTTTTTTGGTTTGGATTTTTGGCACTGAAAAAATCACGTGGGGGCAGCCCTTACTCTGATTGGCTGGTGAGAATGTGATTGTCAGCTGCTTACACACAGTGAATTGAAGTGAACACACAAACCAGGAGATGTGGGCATATGGGGGTCTGTATTTTGCTTAGTTGTTCACTTAGTTGTGAATTGCAATTCAAACCTACAACAATCGGCCACAATTAGTATTTGATTAGTTTCAAAGCATGTTTGTTTAGATCATAGTATTTAAATGGACACGGCTGTAAATAAACACACCAAGGAACTTAAAATAGTGGGAAAAAAATGGCTACAAATTCTAGAAGGCGGCATTTCACCGATGCCAGTGAAACGGGATCCTCCATTCCCATCGTGTGAGGAAGAAGTGTCACGACCTCGAGAGCGCAATGCCAAAACTCCACAAACCTCCATTCAGGACGGCAGCAAACTGACCGAGGCATCTGGAAATGCAAATTCTCCGAGTTTGAGTCTTAACAAGTCTTCTTGTTCATAATTTCAGCAGCAAGTGAAATAAATCTCAACTTGAAGGCACAAAGCTGCAGTTTTCATTTCATGTTTTATTTCTCGGTTCATCAAACTATCATTTTCTGTGCTTGTTTACAACGTCGACCAATCAGAGCTCACGCACAAACAAGGTTCTCTGATTATGAGTAAAAAAAGTTGCAACATTACAGTTGTAGAAGATGCAATGTACTTTATTCACTAGGAATGTGTATTTTACCAAGTCTACGCACTCATCCTGCCGTTTTCTTCTCCCCCAGATCCTCAAGATGAGAACAAGATCGGAATCGACGGAATCCAGCAGTTCTGTGATGACCTCAGTCTGGATCCGGCCAGCATCAGCGTTCTGGTCGTGGCATGGAAGTTCAGAGCGGCAACGCAGTGCGAATTCAGCAAGAAAGAGTTCATTGATGGCATGACAGAGCTAGGGTGTGCTATGACGTCATCACTTTGTTTAGTCACAAATACTGTTGACAGGCTGGTGAAAGATGGGGGTGTGGTGGCGTTGCGTGTGCTTTCTCTTCTCTGATCTACACAGATCAAACTTCTCGCTGAGAAGCTCCTGAATATTGAAAGCTGAGAAATGTCTGCGGAATCTGATGAGCTGATATTTTCCCTCCTTGCATTTGCAGATGTGACAGTCCAGAGAAGCTCCGAGCGCTCCTGCCCAGATTAGAACAGGATCTGAAAGACATCGGCAAATTTAAAGATTTCTACCAGTTCACCTTTAACTTTGCCAAAAATCCTGGGCAAAAAGGATTAGGTACTATAAATGTATCATTATTATAACTTAGTTAGATTTTTTTCTTACATTTTATTTTCTTAAATTTGGTTTACACTTTCTTGATTTCTATGATATGTAACGTTACATTTTCCATTAAAATCTTGCCATTTTTTTTTCTTTTTTTAGATTTAGAAATGGCTGTTGCTTATTGGAACCTGGTTCTGGCTGGACGATTTAAGTTCCTAGACCTCTGGAACAGATTTTTATTGGTAAATGTGCTTTTATAATTTGGTTATTTATTTTAAAAAATCGAAAAAAAGAATATGCATAGGTTATTACAGTTGTCATAGGTTATACAATGCAAAAATTAATATGTTACTACAAGTTAGTTACATCTTTATATATATTTTTTATTATAGCGTAGAGGAATGTACTACAATTATGTTTATCCAGAAAGAATCTTATTGCATTACAGATTAAGTGAACTTCATGCTTTCCCTGGAAACTCAATCCGTAAATTTGGCATTGTGAACATCAGATTGACTGATTGAGCGAATAAAAAGATTGATTAGAGAATTACGACATGTAAATGGTGAATAGACTTTAATGTAAAAAATCTTTGTTTCTCTCTGTTTTTTTCAGGAGCATCATAAACGATCAATCCCCAAAGACACGTGGAACTTGCTTCTGGATTTTGGCAACATGATTGCGGACGACATGTCGAACTATGATGAAGAAGGTGGGACGTTTATGAGCTTTCTATTCAAACAACGTTTTAGAGTTGACTCTTTTTTTTTTTTTTTAATTTTGAACTGTTTTAAATGGTTTCAGGAGCGTGGCCTGTCCTCATCGATGACTTTGTGGAATACGCCCGGCCGATTGTGACAGGATCAAAGCGCAAAACTGTATAGTAAAGCTTCTCCTGGTCGAGATCTCGGCCCTCGATCGCCTCATTGACTTTGTAGTTTTTTTTAAAGACTTGTAAGCATACTAAGAGAGAACCAAGAGGACACTTAAAAACCGACAAGCTTTGCGAACCCAATGGAAAAGGCGGCGCGAGACTTCCACACACCGTGCGAGGAAGGAGAAGCGAGACTTCTTCTAGAGACATCTTCACGACGTTTGCACCGACGTGTCAATTCTAGCCTGAAACTCTTGGAGATCTGCGTGGATTCCACTTGAAACCTCGTACCTCCGTAGCAAGAGTCACTCTAGGAGACGCAAACCTTCTCGCAGTCAGAATTACGGATCAGTCTCGGAGCTCTCTAGGTGGTTTTTGATTATTTACCCATTTGTGTGTCATGCAAGACTTCATGGTTCAGACCGTTTAGGACAGACGTTCTTGGGCAGCACAGCATGCAGCTCACAACACCAGCACTAATCTTTACAGTTGTGTATCCACTGCAGCAGTATGTACAGAGAGAAATGTATTATCAGTAATGTTTTATTATATAAAAGTGAAGTCAGAGAAAAGTGGTCGAACACGATGCCTCCATTTGTTCATGTGTGAATTTAGGTTGACGTCTCGTCTGCCCTGTCGCAGAACTTGTATGAACACGGTTCAGTGTTACTCTTCTTCATCTTTTTTTGTTTGTTTATCAAATTTATGTTAAGAAATAAATTATTGCCCTTTATGTTTTTCTCGTTCTCTAACTGACACTTGATTTTCGAACAGGAAACGACAAACAAGGTTTTGGAGTAATTGATGGCCAGCATGGCACGGTTAGTTTTTGCACACGAGTGTCTTTTATTACTCTCCTTTTCTGGTTTGTCACAATGCTGGATGGCAATTTATCCTTTCCAGGAAAGGATTTATTTTTTTAAGGAAATTTCCTGTGTGCTTTACGAAGATCCTGGTGTTCTATATGCAAAAACGAAGCAGTTAATAATTCAAATTTTTTTTATTAGTTTTATCTGAGTATAAGATGAAATGATTCACATGGCCTGAAAAACTTTTATTTTGAATCTCCGCCACTAGAGAGCAGCAATGATTTATAAAGGTGGATTCACGTTGGAGACGGACCAATTTTATTGTGTTATTTGGTTTGATTCCATAGTTAAGCTATATATTACATGTTATAAACTGTTTATTCTGTACAAATAAGGATGAATTTTAGGTAAATTTACACGGTTCTGCATGTCGGAACCATTTTTGTGGTATCCGGTGCCACACGGCTAGTTACCGATGTAGCACGATTTTTATGCTAACCGCGGGCTTCAATCTAACTATAGAGGAACAAGCTTTTAAATAATACGATTCATTCTTTTGCTAGTATTAACTATGTCAGTTTTTTACATCTGATGAAAAGCCTCATAATCATGAATCTCGACAGGCTTCGTAAAAGAGTAAGACACTACATTGATCAGGTAAGAGTCTGCTACACGTTAGCACAAACCCTGTAATTATAATAATTGGTGACACCAAATGAGTTGTAACAATTCCCTCATTTTATAACTCTCAATGACATCACGACATGTAAACAAACAAAACCGCGTGTACTAAATAACGCACGTCAGTTGTGTTCCCTCGTAGCTGATTGTTCTAAACTTTAATGCCATTTAAGCAACACGAATGTTGATTGTCATATCAATTACGTCACGCGCTGTTTACATTTAAATCTGCGGTTTATATCAGTGTGTTTTCATTGACTTATTGAACAGATTATTTTTTTTTTCAGCAACAGTATCAAAGTGCTTTGTTCTGGGCTGATAAAGTTTCATCGCTTTCTCACGGTAATGCTTAAAATTTTAAATGCACATGTTATAGTTTGAATAATAATTCTAAATTGATACAATCTTCCACCTCTTCTTGTCTTCAGAGGATCCTCAAGATATTTACTGGCTAGCACAGTGCCTTTACCTGACTGCACAGTATCACAGAGCATCTCACGCACTCCGATCACGCAAACTTGATAAGGTAAGACAGATTTGTGGTGTAAGGTACTTGAGTAAATGTACTTTGAGTAAAATGTGCTTTACTTAAGTATGTTTTTCTTTTGGTACTTGTACTGAGTATCAAAAATAAAAATTTACCCCCATTTTTGATTGCGTAGCTGTACTTTTCACTTCACTACATTTGAATTGACACTTACCGTTAGCTTTAATGTTCATTTAAAGTGAATTTAATGTTAAGTTAAACTGTACAGATCTTCCCTGACTTTACAATGATACAGTATGGTAATGTTACCAAGCCTAACATGGCAAAAATCACTGTGACGTGACTATATTTTAGCTTAATTCTTTTGGTGCAACGTGAATAAATGTAATGTCCATTGTAGGCAATGACTTCAGTAGAATCATATCAAAGTCAGCTCGGAGACTGACATATTGTTCTTTATCTATTTTGTTTTACCTTTTTTGAAACATGGAAATGTTAAATTTCATTTCTGTATTAGAAAATAAAAGCTCATGAATAGTTTTTTTTCCCCACTTTTCTTTGTTTTATTTTAGCCTAAATAAAGTATGAGTAAAATACTTAAGTTGTTTTAAAATTCAATACTTTGGCACTTTGACTCAAGTCTTTTTTTATAGTGGTGACTTTTTACTTGTATTGGAGTAGCTTATACAGCACATACCTGTACTTTTACTCAAGTATGGCTGTCTGGTACTCTGGTGTCCTGGGAATGGCACGTTCTTCCGGAAAATGTTTTCAACTCATTTAACGTCCAACAGTCATAATTTACTAATACATTTCCTTTTTGTGCGATTAACAACATTTTTTCTATTCTAATCTAAAAAAAACTTTCATGTTGTTTTAGTTGTATGGAGCTTGTCAGTATCTTGCTGCGAGGTGTCATGTGAGTATTAATTACACATTTTGGTCAATGTTTATAGTCGAGATTTTTCTTCTAGTTGATAATCTATATGTTTTTTTTGTACAGATGTTCAAGGAATTTGTATGAGTATTTATATTAAAGATACATACAGTAAATGAAACTATGACAGCAAGTGATTGTTTTGTAAAATGTGTAGATTTTTTTTTATAATCTAAAAATTTAGAAAAAGCTTTTGAAAGTCTATATACTGTACAGGTGATTTAATTTTTTTCGACCTCATAAAGTTCCACATTTTCTTTTTCATTAACCAGAATCAGAACCAGAAATGTATCAATATTTTTTTAAATGTTTACATTAAATTCACTTATATTTTACAATGAATATGTCTATAGATGTGGTTTTTTGTCCATGCAGAGCAAAAGGCCTTGTAAAGAATTATAATATTGTTTAAAAAATATTTTTAAAATTCAAGTACTGCAAAAGAAGAAAATAAAACCAAGCATTTTGTGTTCTGCAGTATGCTGCCAAAGAGTATCAGCAAGCTCTGGACATACTGGACATGGAAGAAGCGGCCAGTAAGAAGATCCTGGACAGGAATGTAAAGGAGGAGAACGGCTCGAAGGAAACCACAAGCGACTGGGAAATGACTCCTGCGTCTGTGAGTGTCTTTTAGTGTGGTCAGAATCCTAATGAATTTAAACTTTGGTAAAATATAAGCTCAAAGTTTGGATTAAGCATCAGACTGACCGGTTTTTGCTCCCTGTGGCTTGTTCTCTTCAGATTAATAGCTCCATCTGTCTCCTGCGGGGGAAGATCTATGACGCCATGGACAACCGACCCCTAGCCACATCCAGCTACAAAGAGGCCTTGAAACTGGACGTCTACTGCTTTGAAGCCTTTGACCTTTTGACGTCCCATCACATGTTGACCGCCCAAGAGGGTGAGGGTGATCTGACGCTTTGTCGTAGTCGTGGCTGTTAATACTGTGAATAGTCGTGTATGCGAAACTATTCGCAATCGCAGTCGTACCTTGATCTCTGTGCTAGGTTTGCTTTTTTATCTTAATATGCTTGACTGTCAACTTAACTATATCCTTTTAAAAGTTGTTTAATAAGTATAATAAATGTCAAAATTCCAAATAGTGGATACAAACAGGATATAAAGAGAGTTGAATGATGCTATTGTATTATTCTGGTGTAGTTTGAGTGGGAGGAGGGGCTTAGATAGGGAGCTTAGAGTGGGAGGAGGAGCTTACAGTAGGAGGCGGGGCTTAGGGCTGTAGAGCATTGGGAGTCTTGGGTTAAAAGGAGGCGAAATAATTCCCACAAAACCGTGGAAAAAGCAAGAAATATTGCAAGACAAATTATTCAAGAGTTCCACTGTGGATATTAAACGTCTGTCATGTGCAATGATTCGGTCAAACGTATTACAGGGAATGAAACTTAAAGGGAATGGCTCTCCTTAAAACCTTATGACTGCAAGATTTATTGATTACTTGATATAGTCAAATATTGAAAATGCATCTTGTTGTTGCAGAAAAAGAATTCCTGGAGTCGTTACCTTTAAGCCAGCAGTGTACAGAGGAGGAGGTGGAATTGCTGCATTTTCTTTTTGAAAACAAGTTAAAGAAGGTGAGACGGACTCACTGCCGCATTTTAACGTGCAGATGCCGGTTTTTCTTCTTCTTTTGTTCCAGTGGTTCTTCGGTTAAGTAGAGAGTAAAACACACTTGAGGATTGTGAGCATCTCCTAGTTTAGTTCACACAGCTAATCAGACACTTCCTGTTTCCAGTATAATAAGCCCAGCGAGATGGTGGTTCCAGATTTGGTCAATGGTCTCCAAGACAACCTGGATGTCGTCGTCTCTCTCGCCGAGCGCCATTATTACAACTGTGACTTTAAAATGTGCTACTCTCTCACGTCTATGTAAGTGCTCGTCCTACAGTATCCAGTGCTTTCTACTATCTGTTGGATATTAAGATCTGATTTAATAGATCTTGTGTTTTGATTGGTTGCAGGGTGATGGTGAAAGATCCTTTTCATGCCAATTGTTTACCGGTCCATATAGGAACCCTTGTCGAACTGAGCAAAGCAAACGGTACAAAGCTTAATTTATTCTATATGAGTTTAGTTGTGCACTTGAATGTCTTGATTAGTTATGATCCTATTTTTTCCACTTTCAGAGTTGTTTTACCTGTCGCATAAACTGGTGGATTTATATCCCAGCAATCCTGTAAGAGCTTTTCTCTCCATTATGCGTCCTCATTTAGTCTTTTAGTAATGTTTTGTGACTTTTTCCTCGAAGGTTTCATGGTTTGCTGTCGGATGTTATTATCTCATGGTCGGGCATAAAAATGAAAACGCACGGCGGTATCTCAGGTAGGAGTTGCACAATCTGAGCTGAGTTTATTTATAGTTGATTGATTGATAGAAAATATGGACATACAGATATGTGGATAGACATATTGATATATGGATAGATATAAATCAGAAAAGTAAAAGGGGAAACATTTGTAGCTGTGTATCACATCATCTTGTCGTCTTGGTTACTAGTGTTTACGACCATACAATGTTTATTTAATATTCTACTAGTGTGTATTTTAATATAAACACAGTCATTTTCCGACTTTTTCTCATTTAGTTTTTTTTTTTTACAAACTATTTTACAAATCAAAATGTTCAGAAATTAATTTATAAAACACTATTTTTTCTCCTTTGTTCTTTGTAGCATTTTATTTCCCCACTATTAATGAGATACTTTGTCTTTGAAATCTGTAATATCGTTATTTGGTGCGTTATGTTTGTATTAGAGTGGCTCATTTAAACCATGTGATTTGTTTGTGGATAACATGGCAGCAAGGCCACCACTCTGGAGCGGACGTATGGCCCGGCGTGGATCGCGTACGGACACTCGTTTGCGGTGGAAAGCGAGCACGATCAGGCCATGGCTGCTTACTTCACCGCCGCGCAGCTCATGAAAGGGTGTGTGGAGCGTCTTCTGATCTGCTTCTGGTTCCATCATCATTGCTCATCGTCTTTCTCTTTCTGCAGGTGTCATCTCCCAATGCTCTACATCGGTTTGGAATACGGACTCACTAACAACCCTAAGTTAGCCGAACGCTTTTTTAGCCAAGCCCTGAGCATTGCTCCTGAAGATCCGTTTGTCATACATGAAGTCGCTGTGGTTGCCTTTCAAAATGGAGAGTGAGTGTTTGTATTTTCTGTTTGACACACTGGCATTGACAATTAATGATGTTTTTTTTTTATTTTCGCTGTTTTGTGATAGTTATAAAACGGCAGAGAAGTTGTTTCTTGACGCTATGGACAAGATCAAAGCAATAGGAAATGAGGTAACTAGTACTACAGATTACGTACACATTTTGTTCAGTCATTCAAAAAAAAAGGAAACCTTAAAAAATCCCATGGACTGTTGTTGAAAATTAGCACATTTTCTAAAACAATTAAACAAAACATCCAAAAGACCATTTTACTTCTCAACATAACCAATGAGACATTTACTAGTAGTCACACTTTGTAAATGCGTTTTGGCTCCGCCCCAAACAATTTTGGCTCCGCCCCAAACACACACCTCAATCTGGAAAACCCCGCCCTCCTGTGATTGTATGTCTCATAGCCAATCACGGCAAGGCGTGTGCATGCTTTTGGAAGAAACGCACACAAACACAGACAACATGCAAACTCCACACAGAGATATTGGAGGCATTGGCACACTTTTAGAAATATTAGCAACAATAATTTAATTAAGGAAACTGATGAAAAGTGAAACTAATATAACATCTAGTGGCCTGTTTTGATGATCTAATATTTTAGAGACTATCTTCTGGGAAAACACAAAATAGTAACACAAAAACGGAAGTTAAACCGCAGAGAACAACAGCTTTACAAACCTCAAAACACATTGACAAACTGCCACGAGGGACTAAACATACTAAACTAAAGACACGGAACTAAAGCAACAAGAGACTAAATAATCGCTGAAACGTGCAAAAACGTACATGGTAGCTTATGAGCGCTGTCCAAGCACACTCAAGAGTATTTCTTATTATTTTGAGAATTTGGCTGATTACATTTGGCAAGTTATGGCGGCCGAAAACAGTAGCCGAAATAAGTCTGCTTTCTATTCTTAGGTGAATTATTTTCTTATACCTTTAGGGGTTAAGAACCGTTTAAGAAAAAAAAAGTTTTTTTAATTCTGCATGATAGTTATCTTAAAAATAAGAAAGCAGAAAAAAATGTATATTAATTTAGACTTAGCTCCAGAAATACAAGGTGCTTAAGAGAAAGGGGTTAAAATTTCGAGCACAAACATTGACCACACCACAATCAAGAAATCCACCAGACAATCCTTCCCATAGAAATATGAGTGTTCTCGCCCCTAGACTTCCGGAACTAATTAGAAAAAAAAAAAATTAGGAGCAGATCCCCCTAGTGGTAACTGCAATGAAAACACCATGTAATGACTAATTGCTGCCACCTGGTGATCCATTAATGTATTACAAGTGTATACTTGTGTTCATTGTTTTATGAACATTTTTTTAGCCCTGTAAACTGACAGAAAACAAACCACCAGTGTCACCAGTGATACAAAAATGTAATAAAGGGTAGTTATGCAGGTTTTTATTTGTTCACAGGCAGTTGTTTTGTGGATGCAGCCCGATAAACGTGAACTTGTTGAAGATTGTGATGTCAGACGTGTATTATGGTGTGGATGATTCACATGGCTTGTCGTTTCTCTGCAGGTCACCGTGGACAAGTGGGAGCCGCTCTTGAACAATTTGGGTCACGTATGTCGAAAATTAAAGTAAGTTGAAAGGATTGGGTTGGCATCATGCCTGTGAGTCTTGTCGAATAAATTTACATTTCATTGGTTTTATTCCGCACAAACTGCGCCACACACAACCAATTATCGCAGTGAAAAGGGTCTCATTAGATTTAGTTTAAACGGGGGTCTCTGAGATCTGGAGGGGTGTTTTAATGAAGAGAATAAATTGGGGGAAAAGGCAGGGTCACATTTCATCCTTTGTTTTGTGCCCCGAGTTCTCCACTTTAACCACTTGCTTGTTTTGTTCCGCCACTCCAGCACCTGATGAATTATGCATTTCCCCTCACGATCCGCACTCACGCTTCGTTTTGCGTGATGGCTTTTGTTGTAGTTTGTGCGTTTTATTTTACCTTTCTTGCGCTACTGTTGTTTCCTGTGAATGGCAGGTTTGCTCTAGTCGTTGGTGAAACGACGTTTGCACTTAACTCTTTTGCACAGTAATACTTTTGGGTACTAATGCTTTGTTTTTTTTTTTTTTTGTTTAAAGTCATGTTTCTTTAAAAAACAGCATATATTAATAATTATCAAGTATTTTTTTTCTAAAGAATTTACTGTACAATGAATAAAAAAATTGGTTTAATTGGATCAAAAACAAATATGGAAAAAACGCCACGGTGCCATAATCTGATTCCAAATCTGGTTGTAGTATGAAAACTAATTTAAAAAAAAGTTACAAATAGAAGTTTAAATACCAACTACAGTACTTTATTTCTGAAGAAATGATGTAGGAAATCTGGTCACGCTAAGAATGTAAGTTCTGTCATAACTATTTTGTCTAAAACATTGAGAAAGATTAAAGGTGCAAGGAAACATAGCAAAGTTGTAATTTACTAAGAGTAAATATGTAAATTTCGCGACCCATTTAAACTGAGTTTATTTACTCGAAATTGTGAATGATGAGGAAATGAGAAGCTGTTGAAAAGAGGGTTCAACGTTGAAAGTTGAACGAGGAATCCCATTTAAAGTCAGCAGTGGGGGAAAAAAAGATCAAAAAGGTTGTATTTGAGGAATACGTAGAAATGTCGAGAAGAAGAAACGTTGAAGATTAGGAAGTTGAGCAGTGATTCATTGACAAATTGTTGAGGAATGGTTATTAAGTGAACAATATAAAACTCGCAAACAAGACCAGCTTTTCTTCTCCAGCCCAGAAGGAGAAATCCACGCTTTTGTGGCCTTCTCATCCCAATCATCAGCAAATAGCAGGGAAAAGCTTGTGGTTTTTAATCCAAAACCTTGGATGTCCTTGCTTTACACACTGGGATCCTGTACCAAAAAGAACAACATTTTCATTTTGATTGTTTCCTTCTAATTTCTTGCACCAAACTGAGTAGTATGCTCGATTTCATTACATTTTCCTCATTGATTATATTTACAATACATTTTTAATTACATTTTTTTGTACCGTCTTTTATTCCATTTTGTGGAAATTAATGTTCTTGAATAAATGCCACTCATGGTGTTCCCCAGGGCTCAGTCCTCGGACCAACCCACTTCATTATCTGTTGCTTTTAGTCTAAAATTATGTCTCTGTCATGTAGATGATTCTCAACTTTGTGATACAATGACAACAAAGGTATTCTATTCTGTGCCACAATTAACACCAGTGGTCTTGATTTTGCAGGAAATACGAGCAGGCTCTGGAATACCACAGGCAAGCCTTGGTTCTCATCCCTCAGAACGCCTCCACGTACTCCGCCATCGGTTACGTGCACAGCCTCACTGGAGATTTCGAGAGCGCCATCGACTACTTTCACACCGTAAGAACCTCTAGAATCACATAATTACACGCTGAGATGTGTGTTCTGGATATTTAAAGCGTTTTCTTCAGGCTCTTGGCTTGAAAAGGGACGACACGTTTTCGGTCACCATGCTCGGCCACTGTATCGAGATGTACATCGGCGATTCTGACGCGTACATCGGTAAGACCGTCGCACTTTATAAATTGCTGATGTGTGTTTTTTTCGTTCATCGTGCGTGTGTTGTTGTTCGCAGGAACCGATATTAAAGATAAAATGAGAAAGAGCCTCAACACGCCCGCTCTTATGAAGGTGTTGAACACGGCGCCCGACGGCAATGACAGCAAAGCACAAGCCGTGGAGGAAGTGAACGTTAGCTTGGAGCCGCTCACTTTCAGCGCGGACAAAAACGCGGACAAGCTCCAGCGCTTCATTCTAGAATGTGAAATGCGCGAGAACGACATGATGTTAGAAACGTCCATGTCCGACACCAGCACGTGATCACGAGCAACGCTGGAACTTGAGCACTTCCTTTTCCCAAAGCCGGCCATGTCCTCCTTAGTCGGAATTCACTCCTCGTGGATTTTTTTTGACTCTTAACTAATGTAATAAAGTTAGTGAAAGATGGGCTTCAATGAAGGAATTGCTCAATAAACCCTGCATTCATATTGTTTACTAAGATTCATATTCCTCTCATTTTTTAAAGTGGATGTTTCTTTCCGATGACACACACTAAACATTACGTTCTGTTGTTGAAATAATTTTCATTAAAATAATTTTGATATAAATTTTTTTTTTACATGATTTACATGCTTACATCTCAATTCCAACGATATTTACCATTATTTATCACTTAAGTTTTTTACAAGTTGTGTATTTGTAGTTAAGGTCTTATAACAAGGCTTCAACACTGATGTTGATGTTGTTATCAGTCATAAAGTTGGACTGTCTGTCTACTCTGTGGTGGTTCAGGCTGGATATAAGAAACGGGCCTGGATTCGTGGCTCTTGAAGAAGTAAAACCAGTGCCACTCCTGGTGTTCCCCAGGGCTCGGTCCTCGGACCAACCCACTTTAATATCAATATGTTGCTTTTAGGCTAAAAATGATGTCTCATTCCACTGCCTTGTAGCTCACCTTTTTGTTAGACTTGATACATTTAAAAGACCCTATTTTTTATTTTGAATGAAATGTTAGTCCACTAGTTTAATCTACAAAGCAGAATCCAGGACCACCCCCTAATGTTTCATCTCAAAGCGTCATGGGGTCTTTGTAAGTGATCGATGTCTGTATAGGTGTCTTTTTGTGTGTCACAAAAACAAGTTGAGGTTCTGGATGTTCTGCTGGATGCTGGTCTGCAAGAGGGTTCAACAATGGGCTGCACGCCGTCCAAATCCAACATCACCTACTCGCATGCACGGGTGAGTGGAGATCTGGACACCTGCTCCACGCTTGTGCCCAGTCTGAAGAGCTCCGTCTCCACACCGGACAGACCTTCACCTCAGCTCTGCCTGCAGACCAGCCGTGGAAAGCAGACCTTTCTCAGTGGTAAGCCAGAATTGAGTCATTAATTTATGAAATATATTATTTTTGTTGTTATAAATTGTTTTTGTTTTATTTGGAGGTTTTATTTACTCAGTATATAATGACATTGAGTTGGAAAATGGTGCTTTTGTAGAGAATGATACAATAATATAGAAGAAGACAAAGATGCTTTTATGGATCAGCTGAATTTTTGAATTGATGCTTTTGCTATTGCGTTCAAACACTGACAAATGTTTAAGGGTTAATGATCCATAATTTTAGATCGACTAGATGCTTAGTTATAAAGCATAATTTAAATTTCATAATTTGGTGCATTTGTGGAGAATGAACAATTAAACGAAGTGGTGGATCCACGACTGTGGATGTTCCAGTAAGAATGCTCCTATAAATTTGTACAATCTTTGTGTGTATTTGATTTTTTTTTTTTTTTTAACTTTGGGCTGTTTCTGAAAGTTCCCAGCGGTCAATTTGAGCCCAGCAGCCCGGACGCGTGGAGCTCGGCGAGCACAGGCTGGTTCCGCCCGACCGGACCCGCGGACAGCGACTCCGAGATGGACGACGACGGTTCAGCGCTAGAAAATAAACGATGAATATCACGACCTCTTTACACCCTATTTAATTACAGTTCGTACTAACGGTAAACCGTCGACGTCGTTTTCTGGTCCACTGAAGTGTATTTGTTTACGTTAATAATTTAGTTTTTTTTTTATAAAACGAAAATTACGACGTTGTCACGTTGATGTTTTAGTTACGCGTAGGGGAATCGATTAAATTGTAAATGAACCGTTATTGCGCCGATGAGACAAACCTCGCGATGTTTAGAATTCCCGCGAGAGTTGCCGGATTCTGGACATCGAAGAGGGCGAAATGGAGAAATGAGGTCTGAGAAGCAGCAGAGGACTGGAAGCAGGGAGAACGGCGGCGTGGAGATTCAGTTCAGGCAGTGTGAACGGGAGCAGGACAACTCGGCGGCGAACGCGAAAAACAAAGAGGAGAAAAAGGAAATCTTTTCCAAGGTAAGTGGCGCAGTTCGGTCGTGATGAAGATGGTCGGGAGTGGGATTCAGCACCACAGACAGCGAAATCATCACCGGAACTCACATAACAGGTCACGACAAACACACGTGACAAAACAACACTGAAATAGTCGACAAGGTGTGTGTGTGTGTGTGTGTGTGTGTGTGTGTGTGTGTGTGTGTGTGTGTGTGTGTGTGTGTGTGTGTGTGTGTGTGTGTGTGTGTGTGTGTGTGTGTGTGTGTGTGTGTGTGTGTGTGTGTGTGTGTGTGTGTGTGTGTGTGAGGTTTGATGTTAATCTAGGCGCCGAAAAATTGTATAACACACTTGTATGCAATGTTAGGTTCAATACTTAGTGTTGCTGCAACAATGATCGCTTTTCATCTATCTATCTATCCATCCATCCATCCATCCATCCATCCCCTCTTCCTCACCCTCTCTGTCCATCTCTTCTCTCTCTCTCTCTCTCTCTCTCTCTCTCTCTCTCTCTCTCTCTCTCTCTCTCTCTCTCTCTCTCTATATATATATATATATATATATATATCATCTATCCACACCTTCTCTCATCTGTATATATGTGTATATGTATATATATATATCTTCATCCATCTCTATCCATCTGTGCTCAATTGTCTAAAATTGTAAATACAGTACTGAAAAAGTAAATACTTTTACTGCAAAAACAATGCTTTACCATACTGTAAGTACTGTCTAATGCCAATACTGGTATTAGACTGATTGCCGCTCAGTACAAAAAAAGCTGATGGTTTGTTGACTATTTTTCCAGCTGTACGTGCCTTAATGTTCTCAACATGTGCTGTGAAATTAAACGTATTGGGACTTTATTTTTCAAGGTTGTCATTCGCCGTCTACCACCCAGTCTGTCTAAAGATCAACTCGAGGAGCAACTAAGTCCTCTTCCGTGCTTTGATTACTTTGAGTTTTTCCCTGCCGATCAAAGGTAAACTAAACATTGAGTCGGGTAAACTGTGAAGATACTAATACATTACTAAAGCGTGTTGATGTGTGTCTTCCTCAGCCTTCATCCACATCTGTTCTCCCGGGCGTACATCAACTTCAAAAACCCGGAGGATATCGTTATTTTCCGAGATCGCTTTGATGGCTACGTATTCATCGACAACAAAGGTGATGTGATGTTATTTGTGTAGTAATTCCAAGCTCCTTGAATGTTTCTATAACCGTTAAATCTCAACATTTAATTTAGGCCAAGAATATCCAGCCGTTGTAGAGTTTGCCCCCTTCCAGAAGGTTTCCAAAAAAAAGCTGAAGAAGAAGGATGCCAAAGCTGGAACCATTGATGAAGGTATTATAAGCTTTATTCTACTAATAACCATTCTGTGTGATATAAACGCTGGCAGAAATGTGGCATTATTCTTATTAGAGAATTTTAGAGAATAGTGGGAATTCTTATTAAAAAAACATGAGTGCGGGAATTTTAGAGACTGGAAAATTACCCATCGGTGTGAGTGAAAGTCTGAATGTAATTTAGTTTGTATGTTTTTTTTTTCCGGTCAATCATCAACCCCGTGTCTTTCAGAGATGTTGGAATCGACTAAACCTCCCTTTGACCCAGAAATAGAAAAAGGCAATCTGACTTTATTGCTCTTTGTTTAGACCCAGAATACAAGAGATTCTTGGAGAACTACTCTTGCGATGAGGAGAAACCAGCGGCCAATCCAGAGACATTATTGGGAGAGATTGAGGCCAAAACACGTGAACTGATAGGTAATAACCGTTCAGTGTGGAAATGAATAGAAAACAAAATTAAAAACTACTCACAAAATATTGTTCTTGGTCAATTTAATTTTAATGGCACCTTGTAATTTCCAAAACAGAATCTTACTTATTTTAATAAGTACTAAGAAATATATTAAATTAATTGTTTTAACTAGTTGTAGAATGTAAGTTATGTAACAGTAATAGATCATTTCTGTCTACAATTTTATTCATAGCAAAAAGGACGACACCTTTACTTGAATATATCAAAAACAAGAAGCTGGAGAAGCAGGTTAGTGTTTTTTCTTTCTTTTTTTCTTTACGAATAAATCAGTACTTTTTACTTCAGTCTAAAGATCCTTTACACTTGCAGAGAATACGAGAAGAAAAAAGAGAAGAGAGGCGAAAAAGAGAGTTGGAAAAGAAACGTCAGAGGGAGGAAGAGAAGAGGAAGCGCAGGGAAGAGGAGCGACGGAAACGCAAGGAGGCAGAGAAACAGAAGAAACTCTCTGAAAAGGAGATAAAGATCAAGGTGTGAGTTTGTAACCCGCGATTCTCAGCAAATATCAGTTCAGTGTTTGCACAACAAGCGTTTGATTTGCGTCTAGCTTCTGAAGAAATGTGACCGGGACGAGGAAGTGGAGTCGGAACGACTGAAAGAAAAAGGCGACAGTGGAGAGATGGAAAAGACCAGATGGGAAAAACCAACAGGACATAAGTCAAAAGATTCAAAGGACAAGTACGTTAAAACATGTTCAGTTAAATTATACAAAAAATGAATATACAGCAGATTCTTTTCTTCATAAATTATATTGTATATTTTCAATGGTGAAAAAACAATAGAAGTACAAAATCCATAATATTTCTATTAATTTGGAAGTTGGATAAGTTGACACATTTTAAAGGGAAGAGGGTGTGAAATGAATTTTCTACTAAAAATGTATTTACTAAAATTTTAAGTGGTCCAGTTACACAAATTATTTTGGAGGGTCCAGGAAATTATACTATTACTATTTAATGTGATGTATTATAAAAATAAAAAAACCCCCAAATTTTCTTAACTTAAGGAGTAAAAGCAGGGCTACTTCTAAAATTAAGCAAGAATTAAAATATTCAAATAAAATGTTCATTTTTCAAAAGAAAAGATAACGGAAGAAAATGCATTTAAAAAAAAAACCTTTTCTTTTACATCGCAATAAGATTCAACCGATAAAGAGGTAAACAAATTCGAACATAGATTTCGATTTATTTAGATTAAGATTAATTTATTTATTCAAACATGTCTACATAACACATAATAACAACATAAAACCACAACTTAATATTACAATCATATAATTCTTTCTCATAATAAATGCTTTGAAGGGAGTAGAAAGAAGTACAACTTATCTACTTATCTTAACAATTGAACAGTTCTAGAGGCTCATATGCAGTATAACTTTGACACTATATCAGACACACTAATATGAAAAGAAAAGAATCTGTCCATTCCGGATGAAAATCTATGCTCGTTGTCCACCTTTCTCTTTTTCTGACCGTAACATTTTTATAATGATCTCTATCTTTTTCAGTCTCATCTGTCCTATCTTCCACCTTTCTTTTGTCTGTCTCTCCTCTGTCATCATCTCTCCCTTTCTCCTCTGTCATCCATCTCTCTCTCTCTTTATTTACGCTAACTTTTAAGGTGTATTAATTAAATAAATGGTAAAAAAAAAAAAGTTTAAATTAATGTTGGTTCCTCCAATAGGAGTCAAGTGGAGGGTGACAAGGACCAGCGAGAGAGTCACGGGCGTCGGCAGCGGGACAAAGGCAGGGACGAAGAGCGTAAACGACAGCGGCAGAACTACGAGTTTGACAAGTTCATCAGGCGCAAAGAGGAGACCAAGTGGGGGAAAGGCTACTGCCAGGACCGGGCCAAAAAAGACCCGCATCACGGCTTCTCCTACTGCGCCGAGACCACCGACAAGCTGAGCAAAGACGACAGGGAGGAAACGGGCTCCCGGAAAGATCGCATCCGCAATAAGGTAAAATCAACCCTGCTGTAGTGTGACTGGTCACTGATGGACAACACCATGTCTCTCAGTCCGTGTTAGGACATCAGGAGAACAGGACGTCCCAGTCTGAGGGGCCTGACCAGATAGGTGGCGCTCTGCCAGCAAAGGTACTCATCTATCTATCTATCTATCTATCTATCTATCTATCTATCTATCTATCTATCTATCTATCTATCTATCTCTCTCTCTATCTATCTATCTATCTATCTATCTATCTATCTATCTATCTATCTCTCTATCTATCTATCTATCTATATTAAAATTATACTCTGCATTAAATATCAAAAATATCATGTATTTCCTTTGTTTTGGTGTAAAGAAGCACAAGAACATTAGGAACATATTGAATTTTAATGAACTATGCTTTTACAAAACATTCCAAGAATTACCTCATAATTCCTTACAAATGTGCAATTTACCTTTTATCATTCACATTTAGGCATTGCAACTAATCCCACGAGGCTTTTAAAGAAATGAATTTTAAACCACTTATATAAAATATAAATTAAATCCCTGCATACACCTTACAAACTAAGGAGAGTGATATTAAATGTGCAATGAAGAAAGTCAAATTCGTAAACTTCGTAAATTAAACATGCAATATTTAAATGCAAACAGTATTTAAGCCTTAAATGCGGTTTGCATTTACACTCTTTATCTATCTTTCTCCGTTTGGAACATTTTGATTAATGAGGTTGTAGCGGATAGGTAGCGGATAACACCTGTTTTCCGTTCTTAACAAGATGCTGTCCGTCTCAGTGATGCAGCGTTCTACTCCGATCGAAACAATGCGGACAATCAATGAATTGCAGCAAATTTTATTTTTTATTTTATTTATTTATTTTTTTTTTTTTCACTTTCAAACAATTCGGCGGGCCTGATCGAACCTACTTGCGGGCCGGTTCCGGATCTTTGACACCCCGGCTTTAGTGTAATGATTCAACGTCCATAGGCTAATAAACAAGTAAAACGATTTAATAAATATTTCTTAATACCATTACTCACCTGTACCGTTGATTTATTTAGCTTGTTTCAAACCATTATCATACCATACCAATTTCTTGTGTCTTGGTATCATTTCTATCAAAGGAAATGACACATGTCAGATTGGGATTCAGCTCGCGCATATGAAACAAAGCCTGCGTGGGTTTCCTAGAGATTTCACATCAAGAAACCATAACCATCATGTGCTGAACTTACAAAATTCATCCAAACCTGCTGTTATTTTTCATTTAGTATTCCCAATTTACGTCTTATTATTACATTCCTTTGTTTTTAGAATTCTGTGCATTATTACACCTTCGACCAATCAGAGCTCACGCGCAAATGATGAGAAATCTGAGCGGAAGATCACAGGGATTTTTTTGTTCTGCACTTTGTGAGTCAAAAAAGTTGAAGCGGCTACAGAAATGACCAATCAAAAGGAAATATGCACATTTTCAGACCCAGAAACCGTCCCACAGTTACTCACAGTCTCCTACAGTTCTTTCACTTATAGTGTGGGATCAAGTTAGCAGTGGTTAACAGTTTCGATACTTACCTTGACCTCCAGTTACCTTTCTCACACATAGTTCGTTCACACGGTGCTAAAAATAAGCAAGGTCGACTGAAGGCACAGTAACCATTTACACTACCGTTCAAAAGTTTGGGGTCACTTGAAATGCCCTTATTTTGAAATAAAAGCAGTTTTTGTCAATGGAAATAACTTCACACTCAGAAATACACTCTATACATTGTTGATGTGGTAAACAACTATTCTAGCTGTAAATGTCTGGTTTTTGGCGTGATAAATACACAAGTGTTTAGAAGCTCATGTCACTCCAGTGTTTTAATGCTACAATGAGTTTGCTAATAGTGTCAGATGTATGATTGTAAAACACTTGTTTGATCATGTCAGCACTGCTGGAAACTGTTTATCTGGTTAAAGAAGCTATAAAACTGACCTTCTGGAGCATCACATTTGTGGCATCAATCAAATGCTCAAAATGGCCAGAAATAGAGATATATATTTTTTTAAACTCGACAGTCTATCTTTGTTCTTAGAAACGAAGGCTATTCCACGCGAGAAATTGCCAAGAAACTGAAGATTTGGTTTGTGTTGGTGTATGGCCATAAAGTGTCTCACTCATGTCATCAGTGTTAATTTTTACAAATATTTTTTTATTTAGTTTTTAGATTTAGAACTTTTAGATTTATTTGGTCTCAAACAAGAGTTTTAGTCTAATTTTAGTCGACTAAATTACAGTTTAAATTTAGTCAATGAAAATATAGGTGCTATTCATATAGCTATGAATTCTAAATGTTTACTAAAGTTGCTATGTCTAAGAAATCAGAATACGTAATTAACTATGAACATATAAAATATTCGTATACGAAAATCTTACTTGTTTGGAGAAACATTTATTTTTCTTGCACTTATTTTCCTAACTTTTCTTTCAGTCCAAATAAATCTATTCTCATAAATGAAGCCTCAACAAAGAGGAAATTGAATGCAGTAAAATAAAATAAATTATAATTCCATCACGTTTATAAGTAACAAATGGTTGCACAGTGAAAGAATAAAACAAGTTTCATCTGCAGATGGCGCCTCAGGTGTGTTGTATTTTTGCACGTGATGGTTGCTCCACGCCACATAAAGATCTTTCTATCGCGTCTAGTTTTCTGTTGCGTTGAATGTAAAATGAATCCATATTTTTCTGGGAGCAGACGTTGTTAAAGAAGCTTGCCCCTCTAACACATCCTGCTTTTCGTACCCGGCTGAGATTGGTTCTCTTTGCACCCGCCTTTCTCCACAAGCACGGAACATGATTGGATGTCGTCACGAAAGGCATTTTTGTTTGTTTTTTTTTTTTGTTGACGAAAGTGTCAATAAGTGTAGTTAAAGTTTTCGTCCCTGAGCTGGATTTTTTATATATAGTTCCTATATAGTTCCTATAAAGTCGTCAGGGAAAAAGTGTCGTTGACCAAGACGATGAGAAAAATATTTTGTCATCTAAATGAACACAGCACGTCTCTCCTCAGGACCGACCATCACTCCAGTTCTACCAGCCCGGGGCCCGGAGCCGCAAACGCATGGGCTCCACCAGCATGACTCCGCCCGAGCTCGGCTTCAAGACTGCCATAGGAACGGGCTCGGAGAAAGGTGCGGATGAGTGAGACAGTGACAGGAAGTGGCGTTTAGAGGCGCGGGTCACGCCCGTGTGACAGGAAGAACAACGCCACGTTTTCTAGGCCGCCGTCCGTGTCAAGCGATGTCGAAGACGCCGAGTATTTAACCACGTCGTTGAACGAAATACCTCATTATTTACAGACTTTCTGGTTTTTATGCCTTTTGTAGTGTGATCAGATCCTCGAGAGAATATATAGAGATTTTATTGGAAAGCGGGACGCGTTGTCAAATCCGTATTTTGAATAATTATGAGTGAAGGGCGGGGGATGGAATCTTGTTTTTGTTCATAGAAGATCCTACTGTCCTACAATTGACAACTTTACAGCACGTGAATTTTTCAACAAAGATTTTATTTTGATTCATTTTTATTGGGAAGTACACGTTGAAAGTTTCATAAACCATAAAAAATTATTACATCATTGAGCAGAAGTTTTTAGGCTGGTTTGCGGAGCCAAAATTGTAGAGATTTAATCGATTTCGGATTAATCTAATTAAGCATTTTTCGCTAATGTATAACGTTCCACACACTGTCCTTCAGTGGAACCATATTTTAAATCCATAATTTCACCTTCACCTTTTTTTGGCCTTTTAAAGTGTCAGCATAGCGGCTTTTACCTATCTCTGTCACAACAGGATGTATGTAATTGCGAGCCAACGTGAACAAATACAGTAGTTGAAAATACCGTACATGGAGTCCTCCTGTGTGTTAAATAATCTGAGATTTCTGAAGTGTGCGCATGTTTGCAGAGCAGTAATCAATGCAGGGATTGAGAGGTCACGGGGTCACGGCCCGGCCAGTGACGAAACAGCGTGTGGTGAAATGCAACTTTATGTACATACTGTATGTGTGATATGAAATATTTGATGGATTGGTCCTTTGTGCACAATAAAAGACAAATTATTATATAAGTTCGTTTTTGGGAGTCTTGGTTTTTTTTCCCCATGTTATTAATGTATTATAAAGCATTACATTTGATAGGAAACTACAAGAAGAAATACAACAATATACTGCTAAAAAAAGATGTCACGCGGTAAAATAATTTTTGGGAATCATTTTTTTTTCCCATGTTTTTATTTTATGATAAATTATTACTTTGATATGAAACTACAAGAAAACATACTACAACATTGTGCTAAGAAACAGCAAATGATTGCGTAATACTAACAACTAAAAAGGTATTAACAAAGTTTTTACATTTACAAAAAAAAAATACTACTAAATTATACAACTGCAAAACCAAGTAATAAAAAGACAAAACCTATTAAAAGCACAAAATATTACCAAAATTCTATTAAAAACCAATAAAAGCTAAAGAAATAATTTACCAATGAAAAGCAATGAAAACAAATAATGAAAAAACAGATTAAAAATAGTAAATATTAAAAAATAATATTACTAAATAAATAAAAACTGTAATAGAATTCCGAAATATAATAACCGACTGGCATACTATTTTACTTAAAATACTTAAAAACTATTTAATAAAGAAAATTCAGACTCAACATACTTAACAAAAAAACATACTCGACCAAAAAAGCCAACTCTGTTTTTAAATACAAAGAATTTAATTACTTTAAGTTTAATAAAATCAACCAAAATGGCAAAAATACTATGCTTTTTAAAAGTCTGTTTTCAAACCTTTTCAAAGAAATCGAATCTCTTTCCAACAAACTAGTACTGCGTGTCTTCAGGCTGGAGCGCTGATGTAGACTGATGTGGTTTGGGTGACTCAGCTCCAGACCAGCTTCAGTTCAGTGACGGGACAGTTCCCACCGCTTCACTCACAACTACCTCAAATGACACTTATTCTAGATATTTCCACAACCTTGCCTTTTTAATTTTGATACAGCTGTACATGTATTTTGTTTTCACCTCAAATAACTTTACTTTACTTTACTTTACTTTTATCCAAAGCGACATACATTTCATTACATTTTTTTTAACACTCAACAAATTCCTGCTTTCCCTGGGAATCGCACCCATAATCCAGAGGTCCAAACATGTCGTTTTATTGATTTAAAATTTTGAATCCAAAAATTTCACATATGTATATATACATATATTTATATACATTACCATGTTTAAGCCTAGTATTACTTCTTTGTCTCTCTCTTTCTTCCACTCTTGCTCGTTGTCACCCTCTCTTTCTAACTTTATTTGTTTTCACTCTCTCTCTTTCTCTCTCTTGCTTTTCACAATCTCAATCTTCTTCACTCTCTCTTTATTTCTCTCACTTTCTTTATCACATTATTTCTTTCTCTCCCTCTTTCTCTCTCATCCTCATCTCTCTCTTGCTTTCCTTATCGACCTCAATCTTCTTCACTCTCTCTTTATTTCTCTCACTCTCTTTATCACATTATTTCTTTCTCTCTCCCTATCCCTCATCCTCGTCTCTCTCTTTCTTGCTTTCTTTCCTTGCTATTTCACCCTCTCTTTATCTATCTCACTCTCTTTCGTACTCTCTTTGTCCTTCTCTTTCTAATTTCTCTACACAAATAAAGTTATTTATCTATAGTGCAATGTTAGTACTTATAATCTAGAAAACTCTCATCAAACCTAAATACCTATTAATAATGATAGTCAAATACCTATTAATCAATTGAAAAGTCAATTGAAGCAGAATGTTTTGACAAAACTCTGACCTAGATGTCAAGTTTCATACGTGAGGGTGAATTCCAATTTGAAATGTTCCTTTTCGAAACAGAAATTATGCCGTTCAACACTTTATTTGAGAAACTAAACGAGATGAGAATAGAGACAATAATTATAATAATAATTCAACGTTATAGGTTCTTCATGGGGACATTTTTTTTCCATTTAACCCACATTTGTGTGACTTCCTCTGTTAATCTCTCACTAAGCTTTTCACTTGTGAAGTAAATGGTTCTCTCTCTCTCTCTCTCTCTCTCTCTCTGTTATTATTATTTATCTCCCTCTCTTTATATACATATATATATAAACAGTATACATTTTTATTTAAAATAATTTTTTTTTTGAGAGAGAGAGAGAGAGAGAGAGAGAGAATTTTTTTCTGAGAGCGTTTTTTTCAGCAGTTTCTGGTGGCACGCTTGAGTGATGGACGTGTGGCGTTGAGATGAAGAGAGCAGTTAGGCGGCCGACTTCCTCTAAGCTTCAGGTTTCCTGCACCAAACACACACACGAGAACAATAACTGCCATCATCACACACGCGGGAAGCTCCGCACGCTCTGTAAGGTACGTACACCATCCGTCTGAATCACAAGAGCTTTACAATCACCAATCATCGGTCTCAATCTGGGAAGAAATCATCTCCTTTGATTCATTTTTGCAGAGTAAAAATATTTTATTCAGTTTGTGCTGCTCCAGTCATCCTACACAGAAACATAGAAGTGTGTGTGTGTGTGTGTGTGTGTGTGTGTGTGTGTGTGTGTGACACACTCTTTTGGGTGGGTTTTGGCCGTGGGAAGTGGAGAGCGGCTGAATTGAGTTTAGTTAACTAGTGAACCGTGAGATTGGGGACGTTTTTTCTTCCTGTGGTTTGGCAAACACTAAGTGTGATGGAGTGTCAGGTACTGTACGTACTGTACGTCACTCAAGATAAAAACGTCTGATTCATGTCAATGTGTGTCTGGATATCCACAAGCATTTGAAATATATTTGTATATACACTGTGTATATGTGTGTGTTATGTCTAGGTGTTTGTGTCATACTAGCACATACATAACTACATATGCATTATAATGATGGTTATGTGTGTGTGTGTGTGTGTGTGTGTGTGTGTGTGTGCGCGCGTGTGTGTGTGTGTGTTTGTAACTTGTAGTATATGTATTTATGTGTGTGTGTGTAAGTTCACAGATATATTTGTGTGTGTGTGTGTGTGTGTGTGTGTGTGTGTATGTGTGTCATAAGGCATGTGTATGTATGTGCTGCTTTCTCTGCTGTTCAAATGTGTTTGTGTTTTCCACAAAAGTTATTATGTGAATGCACTTGAGGAGAAATATTTAAAATTGAAATTTAAAATCTGAACCCACATGTAAGATTTCCCACTTTGATCATCTGCCATCTTTAAGAAAACAACCGTTTATTAAGAGAGTTTCCCAGAACGTCGGGCGGTTTCAACGGTCCTTATCTTCTAAAACAATCTGTGCCAGCGCTTCACATCAGCAATGACTCCACCGGCAATGGAACGTGTGTTTTACTTCTTCCTGTGTAATAACGAAACCCTTTGTGAGTCTTTGTGGAAAAGCGTGATGACTTACAGCAGTGATTTTGATTTTGTTAGTAAAGCGTGTCAACAGTTTGTGTTGCGCTCTCACACCCTTCCTGTTCACACCGCTCACACCCAGAGGAAGGTGTGTGTCCGTACAGAGCAGGTTACACCATACGGAGGAGGACCGCCAAACACCGCAAAAATCAAATGTAAAGGACAAAGGAAATAAATGTACTTGTGTATAAATAAATACAGAAACACATACGCAACACCAGTAACACATACCTAACACCAACATCTAATGTCGCAGTTTCAATGCACAAATTGAAATTGAAAGTCAATAATAAAATATTAATAATAATAATCGACTTATTTTATTAGGACTCAAATGGCTTTGGGTGAAATGTGATTCTTTAAAGTATATTTAGTATACTGGCGTTTAGTAGCGATTAATTCTGAGAGTTTCAATATTTTCTAAAAATGCCTTTTAATCGGTCTCAAATCCAGTGGTGTACTTTGTACCAAGTACTTTGTTACTTTACTTAAGTATATTTTTGGCTACTTTGTACTTGTACTGAGTATGAAAAATTTAAGTTACAATTATTCTCTACTAGACTACATGTGTTATTGAGTATCTGTACTTTTTACTCCACTACATTTTAATGGACACTTCGGTGAATTTCTTAACCGAACGAGGACAAAGCGATATCGCCATCTGCAGGATGCTGAAGGTACTGGATGCCATTTATGAGCCAAATGTTGTAAACGAAAATTAGCAGTTGCCCTTTTTTGCACATTTGAGTTAGACTGACTTGTTGTTCCTTTTAGATCTAGACCATTTTGAAACATTGAGGTGTTAAATTTGACCTGTGTAATTTGAAATAAAACCTGACGAATTAAGCGTTTCTTGTTTTTCACATTTCTTGGTGTTTTTGAGCCTGATCTCAGTAGGAGTAAAATACTTAAGTTCTTTAAAATGGAATAATTTACGTCTTTTAGGTCTGATTTCTTCATAGAACGTTCAAAAAAATTCAACATTTGGTTCGCAAAACCAGATCTGACAGTCGACAAACACGCCAAGGCTTTCACGACAAGGATTCGAACCTGCAACCTTTCAACCTCTCAAACCCTAGTCCAAAATCTAACACTTGCATTCAACTTCTCTCCAGGTCGTCCAGAAAGCATCCACCATGAACGTCTCTCAGAAAAGCCTCATCAAGCTGGACAATGCCACTCTCGCCATGTTCGACAACACTGCGGCTAGCAACGTCATCTCCGCCGTCTACGTGGTGGTGACCCTGGCCAACCTGCTGGGCAACGGCCTTTCGCTGTTCCTGCTGCTGATGCGCACCTCCCCGAAAACGCCCTCCATCATCTTCATGATCAACCTCACCCTCACAGACCTGATCCTGGGCCTGGTTCTGCCCTTCCAGATCGCCTACCAAACGCAAGGCTACAACTGGACGCTGGGAGCGGGCATGTGCAACCTGCTAACGGTGGTGTTCTTCGCCAACATGTACTGCTCCATCTTGTCCATGACGGCCATTAGCGCCGACCGCTACCTGGGCATCGTCAAGCCCATGTGGTTCAGGGAAATGAGGGAGAAGAGGCGACTGGCGCTGGCCACCTGCGTCTTCATGTGGCTGCTGGTTCTGGCCATCTTGAGTCCGCTGGAGAGCGCCGACTTGACGTATGAAGTTGCCGAGCGTAAAATCACCACGTGCTTCGATGTTTTACGTAAGGACATGCTTCCCAGTAGCGCTCGCTGGGCCGCCTTCCTGTTCGCCATGTTCGTGGTCCTGTTCCTCTGTCCGTTCCTAGTGACGGTCTTCTGCTACGCCAACATCATCTACGCGCTGGTTAGAAGGTCCAACAGTCGTCAGAAAGGCCGCGCGGTGCGTCTGGCTTGCGTGGTTCTCTTCGTCTTTGTGTTCTGCTTCGCTCCCAATAACGTTCTTCTTCTGGCTCACTCCATCACCAGACTGTACTTGGGGAAATCTCTGTACATCTACTATAAGCTCTCGCTGTCCCTCAGCTGCATTAACAGCTGCTTAGATCCGTTTATTTACTACTTTGCCTCTAAAGAGTTCCGGAGGAAGCTGCGGCAGATGCTGAGGCTGCGGACGCTCAGCACCGCCGAGACTCAGATGATCGAGGGACACAGGGAAAGCTTCTTTTCTGGCCGGGCCACGTCGCACGCTCAAGAGGACTGTGAACATTTTTAATCTGCTTTTGTAGCGGGCAAGTTCCCCACTGACCAATCAGAGAAGAGCGCCGTAAGCCCCGCCCCCACGTGAGAATCGCTACACAGTTCACCTCATAACTCACTTTTGTGAAATTGAAATTCTCAGACTTTTGAGTTGCTATTTCTTTGACTGAAATGAACTTCCCTAAACGCTGAAGAAGACTGTAAACATTTTTAATCTGCTTTTGTAGCGAGCAAAACTCCCACTGACCAATCAGAAAAGAGGGCCGTAAGCCCCGCCACCATGTGACCATTGCGACATACAATTCTGAGCTTATAACTCACAGTTATGAGATTAAAAGTGAGAAGTTTGAGTATTTCTATTTATTTGAATTTGTATAATGTTCTATTTATATAATGAAATAAGCTTCCATAAGCGCAGAAGAAGACATTTTTAATCTGCTTTTTGTATCAAGTATCAAGTTCCCACTGTCCAATCAGATAAGAGTGCCGTAAGCCCCGCCCCTATATGAGAATTGCAATTCTGTCTTTAAAACAGTTGTGAGATTAACATTCGGAAGTCTGAGTATTTTTATTTCATTGACTGAAATAAGCTTCCATAAATCTAAATAAGCTTCCATAAATTTTTAAAAGCCAAATTGCATCTGAGCAAAAGTGTCTTTGCTTTTTTTCAGATACATTTTAATTTTACAAAAAAAGAAAAATGTACAAAAATAAACAAAACCTTTACAAAGTTTTTTTTGTATCAGAACACATCTGATGGTATAATTCTACCTTCACTACGTATATTCATTGGACTGCATATTCTGAAAAAGTACTGAAGTCAATCTGAAGTTTCTTTTGAATTTGTCAGAGGCGATTTAAAAGAAGTTTTGAAATGGAGAAGTTGAGGAAGACGATGCCACTCACGAACCATGTAACTTGCTTGTGATGGACATGTGATGCGTGTTTCCCTCTTTAATGTTGGTATCAGCTGAATGATTAGTTTCACAATTTTTGTTTTATGTTTTGTATAAGATGTGAAAAACTCAAGCAGCTTTGTGTCTTTGTGATCTGTTGAATATGTTTGCAATGCTTTTTACTTTGCGCTCTTTTCTCTTTTCATAAGATAAATAGTTGTATTATTTATTTTCTGTTATAATAAGCAGTATATTACATACATTTTGAATTAATGTTCATTCTATGTATATCTGAGTGTAAAAATAAACAAAATACTTATTAAAACTAAACATTTATACTGTGCTGTTAAGCAAAAACAACAACACAATAATAACAACAATAATAATAACTAGCTTGCACATTATTATATGAATAATAGGTTTCACAATCATCATAATAGTGTAACTAATGACTTCAGAGAAAAATAGTTGTTTGTTTACAGTTTTGTTTTTGTTTGTTCAGCTTCTCCTGAAATGTCATGATGAGGGCAGTCTATAGTTTCAGTTCCTTAAATGTTCTGCAAAACAAGTAACTGATGCTCTACATCCAGGTCATATACACTTTTTATAAGGCAAAATGCATAAATGCAAAATATGCAATTTTTAAAGAATCTAACATTTTGACAGTTCATGCAAATCTGTTTTTTCTTTAATTATCAGCAATACAATAACCCTCTATTTAACTAGCTATAATAATAAACATGCCGTTAAACTTTGTTACAGTTTTGATACAACATTGTAACTTCAACAATACTTTTTAATTAGAAATTATATTATTTTATTGTTTCTTTTATATTACAAATTATTTAGAAATTAGAAATGTAAAAATATCAAATTAAAAACACTGAATTTTTTCAACACCACAATTTCCGCGATACAGCAAGTGTTAATTCAAGTGTAAAGATCTTTTTTTATTAATCTTGCTCGGTATTTTTTCCTGAACATAAAAAGTACAATTTGTATATTTATCAATATATTAAATATTCCTAAATATTTTTTACACAATGAATAAATCAGTAATAATCAGTGTACTGTTAATACGTTTTCGCAAAAATATTAACGCTACAATTGATTTCAGTCCTTGCTGTTGTGACGTTTCTTCGCCTTCACAATTGCGTCATTAACATGAAACGCGCATGTGCATGATTTGACTCCTCCCCATTCGGGATTCCAACTCTCCGTGTCGGAAGCGTGGATAGAAACCGCCGCTTTCCCAGGTAAACGACAAATTATCAGTGACAAACGCGCGTTCGATTAATTTTTAGAAAGTTTTAAACTTTGTGGTGTTACCTGCTTGCGGGATTATCAACATACACAAGAATATCGTCCTTGACAATGCATGAATGTGCACTAAATGTTATTCTCCAGCAGTTATTGCCACAAAAGCGGCGCGTGACAGTTATGTTTCTTTATGAATTATGCTATAATTACGTAATGCTGTTTTCTGGTTTTCCACTTCGTTTTTTATTTTTCGTTTTTTATTTTCATTCGTCATAGTCACTGACTTTATGATTGTTCCTTTTATTTACGTAACGTTGTATATATTTGAACATTTTTTTATGTTTGAACAAACGTTGATTGATTGATTGTTTGTTTCGTTTGAATCAAAATGGATATTAAGAATGATACACGAATGTGAGTTTCAAGCCACTTGAATGTATTAACAAGCATGAATCCACATTATTTACAGTCATGATACCAAATGACAAGTAACAATACTTTTCTCTCACTTCAAGAAAAGCAAGAGAAGAGAAGAGGACAATGCTGTTGAATCCAGTAATATCCAAGCTGAGTGGGAAGCTGGTGGTCCTGGCGAGTGCATCACCAAGACGCCTGGAAATTCTGTCCAACGCTGTAAGTGTAAAGTCAGTGTCACTCACAGAGCTTTGCGGTGCTTTACCGTGATCTCTCTTTCGTGTGAATCTCCCAGGGCCTGCGCTTCGAAGTGGTGCCCTCGTGGTTCAAAGAAACCCTGGACAAATCCTTGTTCAAAAACCCCCAGGATTACGCGGTGGAGACGGCCAAGCAGAAAGCGATGGAGGTGGCGCGGAGAATGCCCTTCGTGAGCCTCTAAAATGAACATTCAGCATTCGTCTTCTTCACATTTGCGTCAATTGGTTCATATTTGCATTTTTTTCCCTCAGAAACACCTGAAAACTCCTGACATTGTCATCGGAGCTGATACCGTCGTGGTACGTGATTGATGATTCGTGTGATATAACGTTCTCTACTAGTTCGAATCTACTGTCTTATTCTTTCTAGACGGTGGACGGTTTGATCCTAGAGAAGCCCACTGATAAACAAGATGCGTATCATATGCTCTCCAGGTACAGTTTGATGCTCTTCATGTATGTTGTGGAACACGTACAGTGTGACGTGTGGAGATGTGTTGCAGATTAAGCGGGAAAGAACACAGCGTCTTCACAGGAGTCGCCATCGTGCTCAGCCAAGACAAGAACGGTAAATCACCGTGTTTTGATGGATCTTTTTAATCGTAAATCGATCATGTTTTTGCTGACAGGAGCCGACACGGACTACAAAGTGGTGGATTTTTACGAAGAGACGAAAGTCAAGTTTGCGGAGTTGTCGGAGGAGATGCTTTGGGAATACATCAACAGTGGAGAGCCCATGTGAGCCTCTTGGTGTCCGTCCTCTTCTCTGAACGTCAACCCGGTGAACTCGTGGATTTTGAACCGGCTTGTTTGCTTGGCAATGCTGCGAATGACATTGATTGCTCAGCACAATTCCACGTTTTCTGTTTGTGTTGGAATACTGTGTGGTTTTTATTTTTTCGGACATGGTTTGCTTTTCAGGGACAAGGCTGGTGGCTACGGCATCCAGGCTTTGGGTGGCATGCTGGTGGAATACGTGCATGGAGACTTCCTCAATGTGGTGGGCTTTCCTCTCAACCACTTTTGCAAGCAGCTCGGAGAGATTTTCAACAGCCCACCGGAGAGTCCTGCACACAAGCTCAGGAGAGGAGGCTCCAAAGGGTCAGATGAGTCTTGGACTCGGGTCGACAGTTTTTCTAGGGATGTGCCGAATGGGGAGATTGAGCTGGGAGCTGGTCGGGGGGAAAACGGTTTGCACGTTCCCCAACGGATAATGGACTTATTGGATGGGTTTAAAGCTTCAAAGGTAATTTTACACAATGTCTGGGCTGTGTTTTATTATTACATTCATTCTGCATTCATGCTGTGTTTTATTATTACATTCATTTATGCTGCAAAGACGGCTGTATTAATTGGCTGTTAATGATTTTTTTTTTAAATAACCCTAACCCTATGCTGGCATTATGAATGAAGGCTTAACATTTTTTTAAAACACACTAAAAACTTCTGCATTTCTCAATTCAAACGTTGTATTTTTGTAGTATACCGGTAGTTTTGTATGATTTTCATCTTTAGATCCGCTTTTAAATCTTGAAGCTAAATGGGTTTCCACTGCTCCTGCAATAGTGTTGTGTATATAAAGATTTAAATTCTTTTGCAAAAAGTAAGAAATTGTGATATATTTTCTTTTTGCTTTTTCTTGCTGTAAAATAAACAAATACAATTCTAATCTTTTAGAACCAATTATGACATATTTAGTAACAACAAGAATAGCACCTAAATTATGTCTAAACAGTTACATTATACTATAGTTTACTTTACTTTACAGTCATTTGGCGACTGGAGTTACTAAATTGGGATTTTTATCCAAAGCTACTTACAAAAACAGGAGCAAGTGAAGCAATTTGTCTATACTAGGCCACAGTAAATCCTAAATAGTATTATTAAAATTAGAATTTTTAAATATTGTGTTTCAAAATGGACTTTCTAACAAGTCTCACATCTCTTTGATTGTTTTTGTTCATTTTGCTTTTTGAATCTAATGTTTATTTGAATATGCCAACAATTGACCTCATTGAATCCATTTAGAAGCACCACATTTGCAGGAATAAAGGTAGAAAATCCTCTTGTTCACTTCTTCTGCTGCCAGGCTCTGTTCACAGCGTCTAAGCTGAAGGTGTTTGACGTGCTGGGCGGCTCGGCTGGTCTGACGCTGGAGGAAGTGAGTGGTCGGATCAACGCTTCCGTGGCAGGAACAGAAAGGCTTCTGGATGCTGCCGTCTCTCTTGGACTGCTGGAGAGGGTTCGACAGGAAGACACGTGTGGTGGGAAACACATTTACAAACTATAAATCCTGTCACGGAATATCTTGGTGGGCAATATGGGTCCAAATGATCGACACCCCTCCACCACAATTTTAACAATTTTGGAATCTGAAAGTTCTCATAACTGACATTAGATTGAACATTGGTGTGGCTGTTTTTATTATGTTTTTGCAACATGAGACATTTTTTTATTTTTATTTTTTTTACATTTAACACGGTTGATCTCAACACTAAATAAAACACAACGTTTCATCAAATTTAAAGTCTCTTAGCAAGTTCAAGTTTATTTGTATAGCGCGTTTCTTAGTTCAAGACCAACTCAGACCAAGTCGGTGTGTGGATTTAGGGGGAAAAATATTCTTTAAAGAAGAAAAATGTCCATTGTTCAATATTAATTAGCAGCGATTAATAATTTCAGTCAACTTTATTGGAGGAAAAAAAAACCCCTCTTTCTACAGTTTTGATGAACGTCCTTCGCCATAGTAGGGTTTTGCGGTGTTGGCTCAATGTGAAACGGCTTTTCATTTAATACCAGCTTGTCTCCCACTCCGCAGTTTTGCTGCATAAATCACAAGCGTCTTTGCAGTAGCGGGCTCTCACATGCATGGATGCGTCTACTGTGAATAATAAGTTCTCATTTTGCGGAGGCGGCTGGTGAATGCCTTCATTGTCTGTTTCAGTGTACAGGAACACAGAGCAGGCCGGTCAGTTCCTGGTGTCGGACAGTCCCCAGTCGCTTCACGCTTATATCCTCCATTGCAACGACATGGTGTGGCCACTCTTCAGTCACCTGGACAGTGCGGTCAGAGACGGACAGAGCCAGCACGAGCGAGCCTTCGGGAAGAAGAACGAAAATGCTTTTCAGGTGGTTGCTTTGTATGCTAATAAATATAAGTATATATTGTATATTAATAATTCACACACACACACACACACACACACACACACACACACACACACACATACTGTATATACTGTAGAGAGAGAGAGAGAGAGAGAGAGAGAGAGAGAGAGAGAGAGAGAGAGAGAGAGAGAGAGAGAGAGAGAGAGAGAGAGAGAGAGAGAGAGAGAGAGAGAGAGAGAGAGAGAGAGAGAGAGAGAGAGAGAGAGAGA
>MU204278.1:4017849-4080986 GCA_017309775.1 Paedocypris sp. Pulau Singkep | reverse complement strand
AGATAGATAGATAGATAGATAGATAGATAGATAGATAGATAGATAGATAGATAGATAGATAGATAGATAGATAGATAGATAGATAGATAGATAGATAGATAGATAGATAGATAGATAGATAGATAGATAGATAGATAGATAGATAGATAGATAGATAGATAGATAGATAGATAGATAGATAGATAGATAGATAGATATGTATGTATGTATGTATGTATGTATGTATGTATGTATGTATGTATGTATACGTACAGATTCCCTGGATCAGGACTGCACAGCCTGAGGTTTGCCCCATCATGTTGAAAGTTGAATGCAGGGTAAACAATAAAAATTGATCCATTAAATGTATTTATGCTGAAGTCTGACACTGTGATTGAATTCTGGGCTGCCATTACACGACAAACGACACAGAGAAATGGGAAAAAATAAAAAAGCAAAGAAACATTTTTTTTTGTTATTTTCTGCCTTTTGTAAATAAACACGGTAATATTCTGCAGTGCTGAGTCAGTTTTTGGTTTGGCTAATTTGTCTTTTTGTGTCAGTTATTTCTCTGGGAATCAAACACATCATTGCTGTTGCGAACACCACCCCTACGGATGAAATCATTTCAGTGTGTGATGTTTTTTTTTTCTTATACTTCTACTAGGACGCCTTCTACAGTAAAGATGAAGTGAAGTTGCGTTTCATGAATGCCATGCACAGCATCGCTCGAGTGACCGGACGAGACGTGGCCACAGCCTTTGATATTTCCCGCTATAAAGAAGTCTGCGACATCGGAGGTTTGTGTCTCTCAGTTCATATTCACGACATATGTATAATTACTATGAATCAAAAATGGCTGAACTTAAAAAAAAAAAATCCTATTTTTATGTTTCTATTTCAATTACATTTTCTTGCCTTTTGTGAATGAGTGTGTTCTCCTCTCAGGTTGCACTGGTGCGATGGCGTACGAGTTTGTGAAAGCTCACCCTGGTCTGTCCGTCATCGTCTTTGACTTGCCTCAAGTCATTGAGATGAGGAGACATTTCCAGCATAAAGATGCTTCTTGTAGCAAAGTCTCGTTTGTGGCAGGTTGGTGTAAACAACTTAAAAATGTTTGAATTTCATTTTATCCTTATGAGATACGTATAGAATAAAATTGTGAGTCAAAAGCTAGTTATAAATTGTATACTTTAATATTCTGACAATGCGCACTGTACTATAAGGCACACTTTTAATAGACGTATTTGTCCACTTTTTTCCCCCCACAATAAGGCTCATAGTCCATTTTTAAATATGCAGTATTTTAGAATTTTAGCTGTACCTTATAGTGTGAAATCACTGTATATGTAATTTTATACATATTTATCTATAATGTAAGTGTAATAAATGTAAAAACGTATTCACCTTTTTAGGGTTGCAACTAATGATTATTGAAATAATCGATTAATCAATCATTTATTTTTTTTCCTCACACACCAAAATTCTGTCTTTACTTATTCTGAATGTTATATTTTATAAAAGCAATAGGAAACAAATAACCAAATACATGTACTTCACATTGCACTTACCAAACAGATAGGTTTATGTATTGCGAAAAATTAATAAAGCAAATGCAAATTGATATGCCATAAGTCAAAATATTTCCATCTTCCATCATCATGATAATGATCTTATTGATTTGTTATTGCAGCACTAGTTTTTTGTGCATTCATTGCATTATTACACTGCATAGTTGAATCTAATCTAATCCAAAACAGGCGATTTCTTCAAAGACGACTTGCCTAAAGCGGACCTGTACATCCTCGCACGCATTCTTCACGACTGGTCGGATGAGAAACTCCATGTTTTATTAAATAAGCTTTCTAAAGTGTGCACTCCTGGTAAGTAACATGGCTCTTATTGGTGCTTGAAATCTTTGAAAATGCTTGAATTTCACATTGTTTTCAAGGCCTTAAAAATTCTTTATTTAAAAAAAAAAGTTAAGTGCACATACTCAGGACCGGATCCGAACTTGGGCATGTCTGGTTTCACGTGACTTTAGATTCACAGACTCTGAGAGTGAGACAGAGAGAGAGAGAGAGAGAGAGAGATAAATAAAGTGAGTGTGTGAATAAACATGCAGTTAAAACTATGATCCAGGTCTGATTAAAAGTGCAGAAAGTGGGAAGCATCAACACCTTTATTGTCGCAGTGGCTTTGTTACACTTGTGTTAAACTGAAACACTCTTTGCTAAGAATGGAGAAGAACGGCAGATGTCTATTTTCTTACTTTAAATAAATTTAGAATACACATTTTGCCTAAAATGTTAGTAAGGTCTACTAAAATGTAATGTCCATTTGTTTCCACCAATACCACAAAACTTTCCCCCAAAATGGTAATGTAGCACTTTGATTGTGTTTGGGCATCGCTTTAAATATACATTTTACCACAACTGTCTGGTGCTGGAAAAACGTGAACATGGACCTTCAAAAGTGCTGGATTTTTCAAGTTCTTGATCTTTCAGAAAGTGTAGGAACCTTGAAGTATGTTAATGAAACGGAATCCAAATTAACTCGTTGCCAAAATGATCTATCGTGTGAAGGCAGTGATGTGTGTGACTCTTTCAGGTTGTGGGCTTCTGGTGTCTGAGATTCTCCTGGATGAGGAACGGAGCAGGCCGAGCCGGGCCGTGCTGCAGGCGCTCAGTATGACCGACGGGAAGCAGAGAAGTGTCTCGGAGTACAAGGCCTTGCTGGAGAAGTACGGCTTCATCCTCAAACACGCCAAGCACACGGACAACCTTCTGGACGCCTTGCTCTTTGTGAAAGAAGACCCGAGCGACAGAAGAACGCTACTCGCCTGCTCCTCGGCGTCCATTGAAACGGCGGAGTTGGAGTGATGATGTTTAGCGTGTCGCTCAGATTACGAACTGGACAATAATGTTTGCGAAGTGGGGAGTTTTAGCTTTGTGCGTAATTAATCATAATTGCAATGACAATTGACTTTTTGGGCATTCAGAATAAATCGTTTTTAATGAAATATGGTTGTCTTATATGTTGATGGTTATTAATAATAATTTTTAAAAAGTACAGAATTTACAATAATGATAATGATTGTTTTAAATTTATTAAATTAAATTAAGTTTAATATTTGAAATGAAAGATTCAGTCTATCGTGATTAGAAATCCGATGGTGATGAATATTAACAGAAAAAAGTCTAATGAGGGATGGGCTAGTTATAGTTGCTTAATATTCATGAGATTGGATCGTGGTAGTGACGTCGGTGTTGTGTGGGCGGAGCCTGGTCCGGAACTTTCACTTCTTACCGTTGAAGCAATTTTATATACTTTTAAATATAAATATATTAAATATACCTTTAATTACAGATTTTATGAAGAAAGCATTTTATAAAAAACGTATAATCATAACAACAATACAAATATGTACAAAAAAAAATCAAAAATAAAATATTTGCAAGTTGACTTAGAAAATCATTGAGTTGAAACCATTAATCATTGTAACGTCATTGATAATCTTTGTCATTTAATACAACGTCCATAGGCCTTGAATATTTTGATTTGCTATATTTAATATTAAAATAGTATTGCTGTGTATTAATCGGTACCTACATTTAAATATAAAATAAAAGTAACATTTAAAAAAACTTAAATGTACATTAAATATTAGCCATTTTATATATATGCACCCGTCTTTTAAAAATATCATTGCACAATTCATCATTATTTAAAACTGAATAATAAATATTTATCATACAAAACAGAATTTAAACCCGAATATAAAGATCAGTGGAATCAAGTGAAACATATTTAAGCAATTAGGACGAATGACGCTGTGTCGTTTCTAACCATCGCGAGAAGTTGCGTGAATCACGGCACGTGCCCTCTGCAGCATCTCCATCACTTTCCGCTCGTGCTCTCGCCTCTGCCAGCGGTCACAGGACAGACTGTTTTCCTGACGGACGGAGCTCAAACATCTGCATTACCATGTCTGATGCCGCTATTTCTTTCGCTAAGGACTTCTTGGCCGGTGGAGTTGCGGCGGCAATTTCCAAAACTGCAGTCGCGCCGATTGAGAGAGTGAAACTGCTCCTGCAGGTTTGAATCGCTTCTTTTCTGCTCATCGCTTCGAAAATATAGAAATCAATTGTTTCAATCTCCATATTCTGTTGCTTTTAAAACGGACACGAAATCCCAGGCGACCTCGGGGTCCAGATCGATGCTCTTTGACATTGTCCTCTAGAGGCCATGATGACTGCAGCATCAGTATCATCACTGAATGATCTGGATTTAACATCACGCTGTCTTCAGCTCTACTATCACTCCTGGATGATCGAGGTTTAGTCACAGAACTGACATGTTAGTATTTCTCACTGTGTGGATGTTAGCAAGGCCCTGGAACATCATGTTCCCTGGTGTCTCTTCTTAAAGGCCTGGACTTTATGTAAATACAGTTGCTACTGACAACCAGCACGTGCCGTTGACACACTGTCCTGCGTGTGACCCTTCTCTCTTAGACTCCATATATTTGCAAATATACCATTCATATGCACACATGTATGTTGAAAAGCTTCCGTTTTAGGTTGAACTGTTTAGCTCCACAAGTTGTGTTCACCCCAGTAATACTGTATTTTAAAAAAAAACAAAATGGCAAGCGTGCATGCACAACTTCGTGCCAAAAATGTTTGCACTTTAAAATGTACATATAAAGATTGGACATTTGGTACACAAAAATGCATTATTAATGCATATTTAAGTAACTATGTGTGTATTATAATGCATTAAGCATTAATAATAATCTATTGTTTATTATTACACACACACACACACACACACACACACACACACTTAGGTCTACTAAAATGTAATGTCCATTATTTTACACCAATACCACAGATCTTTCCCCCAAAATGTTAATGTAGCACTTTGATTGTGTTTGGGCATCACTTTAAATTTAAATACATTTCTCCACAACTGTCTGGAGCTGGAAAAAACGTCAACATGGACCTTGAAAAGTGCTGGATTTTTATCTTTCAGCAAGTGTAGGAACCCTGAAGTGAATGAAACTGACCCATGTGTGTGTCCCGACAGGTCCAGCACGCCAGCAAGCAGATCAGTGCGGACAAGCAGTACAAGGGTATCGTGGACTGCATCGTGAGGATTCCTAAAGAGCAGGGCTTCGCCTCCTTCTGGCGCGGGAACCTGGCCAACGTCATCCGCTACTTCCCCACGCAGGCGCTCAACTTTGCCTTCAAAGACAAGTACAAGCAGGTGTTCCTGGGCGGCATCGACAAGCACACGCAGTTCTGGCGCTACTTTGCGGGCAACCTGGCGTCGGGCGGGGCAGCGGGAGCCACGTCTCTGTGCTTCGTCTACCCGCTGGACTTCGCCCGCACCCGTCTGGCGGCTGATGTGGGCAAGGCGGGCAGCACCAGGGAGTTCTCGGGCCTGGCAGACTGCCTGGCGAAGATCTTCCGCTCGGACGGGCTGCGCGGGCTCTACCAGGGCTTCAACGTGTCCGTGCAGGGCATCATCATCTACCGCGCCGCCTACTTCGGGGTCTACGACACCGCCAAAGGTGGGTGACTGTGAAAGGTCGTGAACCTCGATCAATCTCTAACTCCTATATCATCATATATATGTCTATATCATATCTATATGTCTTTAATATACCTCTATTTTCACCTGTCTCTTTTATTGTCTATAATATTTTTTCTCAGTCTTTCCCTCTTTCTGTATTTGTGTGTGTGTGTGGTGGATATCCATTCATTCATCCATCTATCCATTCATCCTTCCATTCATACATTATCATCATTTGGCTGTCTATAATAATAATAATAATAATATTATAATAAAATTATTATTATTATTATTATTATTAAAATTATACATTTAATTTATAACGCACGTTACATTTGCAAGCAAATCTCAGAGATACGTACATAAGTAAGGTATAAAAGATTCAGTAAAATGTATTAAAAAGTTTATCTGTCTATCCTCCTGTATGTCTCTCCATCTGTTGTATATCTATCTATCTATCCATCCATCCATCCATCCATCCATCCATCTATCTGTCTATCTATAGACCAATAGGTCTAGAACCCTTTTCTCTTCTTTTGCTCTTTCTGTATTTGTGTGTCTGTGTATGGTGGATATCCATCCATCCATTCATCCTTCCATCCATTCATTATCATCATTTGGCCGTATCTAATAATAATAATAATAATAATAATACATTTTTTATAGTGCATGTTACATGTACAAGTAAGAAGTAGTAAGTAAATAAGTAAACATGAATAAAAGATTCAATAAAAATGTATTAAAAAGTTTATCTGTCCGTCCGTCTATCATCCTGTATGTCTGTCTATCTTCCTGTATGTCTCTCCATCTATCTATCTATCTATCTATCTATCTATCTATCTATCTATCTATCTATCTATCTATCTATCTATCTATCTATCTATCTATCTATCTATCTATCTATCTATCTATCTATCTATCTATCTATCTATCTATCTATCTATCTATTTAGCTATCCATTCATATACCCATCCATCCATTCATATATTAATCTCTCTTTGCCATCCTTCTATTTTATATCCATCTCTCTCTCTCTCTGCCATTCATTCATACATCTATCCATGATTGTACATCTCTGTAAATCTTCTGTCTCTTTTCCAAACACCCTTAAAGTTATGAATATCACTGAAACAGACTAAAGCGACACAAAAGCAAGTCTTTCCAAACAGTCGCGATGGTGTCATCTGACAGCGACACTGTGACGTGATTGGCTGCTGACTGAGGTGTGTGTGTGTGTGCAGGGATGCTCCCCGACCCCAAGAACACACACATCGTGGTGAGCTGGATGATCGCGCAGACGGTGACGGCGGTGGCCGGGGTGGTCTCGTACCCCTTTGACACCGTACGCCGCCGCATGATGATGCAGTCGGGCAGGAAAGGAGGTAGGAGCGCCCCACGCCAACCACCCTGCTGAATCACGCGTCTGTTTCAGCTCCAGCCTCTGTCTTTTGTCCTCGCAGCCGACATCATGTACACGGGAACCCTGGACTGCTGGAGGAAGATCGCCCGGGACGAAGGCTCCAAAGCGTTCTTCAAGGGCGCTCTGTCCAACGTCCTGCGAGGAATGGGCGGAGCCTTTGTGCTCGTGCTGTATGACGAGTTCAAGAAGTACGTGTAGGCCGCGTTATAGACACCGACCGTGTAGTAGAGTAGCCCTTCAACCCAAAGGTCCTCACCTTCTGACTAAGCCCTGCTTCACTCTTTGTAATGTGTGACTTTTGTTCAAAAGCGTTCTGTATTTTCATGCATATTACTTACACAAATTCGTGCTTGGTTTTTACTAGATTGTGTCATGGGTTGATGTTTTTTTTTTACTAAGTTTACATTCTATATTAAATATTAATATAATTTTATTGTTTTAATTTAATACATGTATTTGTAAATGTTTTTATACATTTATTTAATAATATTAAATATAGGTTGTTTTTTTTTTAAGCAAGCTGTTCTAAGTTCAAGTTTGCGTGTTCTCTCTCTTCCTCTGGGTCTCCCAAAGTCCAAAAACACGCAGAATTGGAACTTGGAGAGTTGCCTATAGGTGTGAGTGAGCAAGTGTGATTGGTTGGCCAACTGTCCAAGGGGCGTGTCCAGCCATCAGGGTTGCTGGGATTGGCTCAAGCTCCCCGTGACACAGAAATAGGTTCAGAAAATTGCACAAAAATGCTTTTTGCTTTTAGAAAGCCACTAATTTGATGTCAAATCGATGACTAGCGAGAAACAATGGAATGTTTTAATGATACTGGCACAAACACAGAAGGTTAAAAAGCATGTGCATAAAAAACGGAATCAACATAGACGGTGTATACGATAGTGAATACATGCCGATGTTATATGCATGAAAATATGACCTTTTTAGTGTATTTTTGTTTAGCATATTCTATCCCTGTACAATTTTTTTAAATAATAGGTGGAAAGTAAATGTACATGAATATGGTGAGATGAAAGAGCCATTATATTTAGCAATATATTGATGCTGTAAAATAATATATGTGGTCAGATTTCTAGAAATTTGTATTTGGGAGGCATTTATTGTTTGCAAAAGAGTGAGACTGTAAAAATACCTTTCGAAAACGGTGAAAAAGTAAATTGAGTGTCATGCAGTTCCACAACATGTCCTGCAGAGGGCGGTGTTGCACTGCTCGCCGTCTCCAGTGCTGATGCTTTAGTTCTGCTTCAGTTCAAGAGTATGAAATATCACTCCCAAAGAAAAGTGAAACATAATGATGTTCCGCAATTTCAATCAAACACGTTGAACTCGGGTGGAAAACCCAGCGAGAGTCAGTGTGAGACGGAACCGTAGAACTATTCAATATGACGGCGTAATGCGCAGCAGATTTGCCCTCTATCTGTCGACCACAGACTCGCCATTCACAGCCGTGACACCCAAAGTGCGTCTCCACCAGTTCTCTTACTGGAAAGTGTTTTCCATCGTGGGTAATGAGGGGAGTCATATTTTCTCGGCCATTTTCCTGTCAGTGTGTGTGTTTGGCTGCGAGTGTGTGAGTAGGCCTCGCTGTGGAGAGGTGAAGCATCAGCTCCAGTTGAGAAGGCCATTCTGAGTTCAGTGAAATGACCCTGAAAGTATGCTAACGGTTAGCATGTTAAGCTAATGTACACGCTGTTCTCACTGTATTGAGGCCGTTCGGCCGCACACACACACACACAACTACTTGAAGTGAAATAAAGGCAAACACTCCAAATGCTCCAATGTTTTTCTATTCTTTTCTCCACGTCTGTCCTTCTACTGTATATCTACATTTTTGTTTTAACTTCTAATATAACTATTTCATTTGTTATCTTACATGCTCATTTAAACATTAAATCATTATTTTCTTCCTTTTTTTTTCTTCATTTTTTACTGACAACCTCAACATTGCACTTATCTCCTGTCTGTCTTTCTATCTTTCAATCTATCTATCTATCTATCTATCTATCTATCTATCTATCTATCTATCTATCTATCTATCTATCTATCTATCTATCTATCTATCTATCTATCTATCTATCTATCTATAACTATGTCTATCTGCTAGTCTTGTCTATATCTGTCTATCTTGCTGTCTCTATCTATTCTATCTATCTATTTCTCTGTTTTTCTGTCTGTCTAATTATCCATCAATCCATCCATCTGTCTATAACTGCTGTGCGTCTATCTGACTGTCTATCCATTCAACCATATTTTCCGGGCTGGTCTAAACCACAAGCATGAAGTTGATTTAGTGTTTGACTGAAACACGGTTTGTATAAGACACGACACAAAGGCTTTACACACAAATGTAAATGTGTCTGTCATCATTCACATGTTCTCCGCAGTTATTTAGATCTATATTCAACATTCTTTCTTGTATGGCCTGATTGTGTTTACATGTATCAACGGGCAGAAATTGCCTTCTTTTTCAGTCAAATAATGAAAACCATGCAAGTCAATCAAGTTCTCGAGATCAAGGGCCAATGTAATTTACCCAAATGGCCACAACACAAAGCAATCTTCTGTAACTGTACACGTCAGAGAAATATTCTCTCGTTTTCTTCAAATGAACCCTTGACAGGCCTTCGCAAACGCCAAGCTGCAAGTATTTAGAAAGCGAGTGTTAAGTGCTTTGATATTAAAATGACTGGTTGTAAGCGATTAGCTTTCTTCAGATAGCAGGAAGCGCACAACTGCTTCCACATGGCGGCTCTTCGGGAAACGACACGTGACGTGGAATTAAGAAAACGGCTTTCTCTAGCTGATGTTTTGCTGAATGTCTTGTATTTTCAGTGGAGAATCACAACGATTGCACTTTACTAACCGTTGTATTCGCAAATGATGAGTAAAAGAACCACGGCACGTTTCGTTTTTACTCCTGAACCAAATTAAATGTCCACTGGGCGGCGCTATTGATAAACAAATCAAATCAAATCAAATCAAATCAAATCACTTTTATTGTCACATCACCCCAGCGTGGGAGCTGTGGTGAGTGAAAAACATGAGAAACAATGAGAATACAATGTACTTGAACTATTCACTAACGTAACAGTGGAAATACAACTCACATCCCTATAAAACTTTAACTTAGTTTATTATTCTTGTATAAGATTTGCAATTTTCCTGTTATGAACTTGAAAGAAAACGGAGGCAACGTGGACCAGACCAGACAACTTGTAATAATCTGCGCATACATTACATTTATCTTTAATTTTTCCCAAGCAAATAAAATTAATTATATAAATAAATGCTGCAGATAAATGGATGATGAATGAATTGATGGACGGATGGACGGATGGATGGATGGATGGATGGATGGATGGATGGATAGATGGATGATAGATAGATAGATAGATAGATAGATAGATAGATAGATAGATAGATAGATAGATAGATAGATAGATAGATAGATAGATAGATAGATAGATAGATAGATAGACAGACAGACAAGACCAGCAGATAGATAGATAGATAGATAGATAGATAGATAGATAGACAGACAGACAGACAGACAGACAGACAGACAGACAGACAGACAGACAGACAGACAGACAGACAGATAGATAGATAGACAGACAAGACTAGCAGATAGACATACAGACAGATAGATAGATAGATAGACAGACAGACAGACAGAAATATAGATAGATAGATAGATAGATAGATAGATAGATAGATAGATAGATAGATAGATAGATAGATAGATAGATAGATAGATAGATAGATAGACAATACTAGCAGAAAGACAGTTATAGATAGAAAGATAGATAGTTATAGATAGATAGATAAATAGATAGATACACAGATATAGACAAGACTTGCAGATATACAGTTATAGATAGATAAATAAAATAAAATTGAAAAAAAGAACCATTGACTTTCTTCCCAGCCGATGGTGGTGATGGACGGAGCTGCTGAAGCGTTGTTATGACACCCAGTGATAGTGTTGTAAGAAATTAAAGGTGATTCTGTAAAAGTACGGAGTCTTTCAGCAGCTTCAAGGTTTGCTGTGGTGGAAATCCCCTGCAGCCCGGCCAGTCAATCCAGGAGCCGCGTCACATTACAGGCTGGAGGCTGAGGAGCCTTTCATCCGGACCTCTGATGACCCTTTGTTGTGTTGTCTGGCTTCTCACCGCTCACACTCCCAAAACTTCTCCTGGAGAAGCTTTCTACAGTTTTTCTTCTTCCAATCAACTACCACGAATTTGTTTGAGCGATTCGTCTCTGGCAAAGTGTGTCTGCTTTTTTGTGCATTTGTGTTTCCACTTTTGTTTGTGTGGTGTGTTAAGGTGAGATGTTTTTGGTTGTTTGTGTGCTGACTGTGTGTTGTTTATGTCTTTGTGTGTGCGTTTGGTTGTTTGTGTATTATATGGATCTGTGTGTTTAAAAGTTGAAATCTAGTTGATAACCACGCAAGTTGATAACAAAATTGTACATCCTGGAGCATTTAGTACGTTTTAATGTTGGTTCTATGGTTCCTGCATCAGTGTAAATAATCAAATCATCAGAACTTCTACGTCTGAATCAGAATCAACTTTATTGGCCAAGTTGCAAGTGACAACTAGGAATTGAGTTTGGTCTGACTCCGCCTTTTCCCCACTATATATAAATAAAAGATATGTAAGTAAAATATAAATATATAAATAAAAAAGAAAAGAAAAACAATGACATGAAATGTATGAAACTATGTAATAGTAATAATGGTAATAACGGTAAATAACGGTCTGCCACACACCCACCGGTCCAACAGGTGACCCGCACCTCGCCCCGTCACCCTCCTCTTCACCCTCGTCTTCTCCTCCAACAACAACAATCAATCCTCCACATCAGAAGCTTGTGAAGAGCAGCTGAGAAGCCGCGTGCATCCCCTGCTGGTCTCTCGGCGGCCCGGTTGACTTCAGCGAAGCGTTCCTTTGATCCTGCGCGCCTTTGATTCACTTTTCTCTCGCCCTTTTAGCTAAACACATCATCGGAATTTCGCTCTTTGTTCCTGACAGCTCTCGTCTTGGCCGGGTTTCTCCGCAGACACGCAGCTCTTCCCCAGAGGAGAGAAGGGCCCAGACGGAATCCGCCGCTGCTGAAGGATTGCTTCTCTTCTCTTTGAATCCACCTTGACACCTCCGGCCCGCCGCTCCATCCCCCTCGCCAGCACAATTGGGATGACATGGTTGGTGTGGTCAGTGTCATTCAGGGTTTGGTGAAAGCTGAGCACATGCTTCATTACTCCGCGTTAGGAGCAGGGGATGATGCTGAGGCTTCATGGCCTGGGTGAGTGCAATCAAGTTCAAGTTTATTTATATCTACAGTATATATAGTGATTTATACTTATATAGCGCTTTTCTTAGTTCGAGACCGACGCAAAGGCGCTATGTGAAAAAGTCTTTAAAAAAAAATGTCCATTCCCTTATATGAGTTCAGAAATTTGGGGAAAAAATAGGAAAAATATGTCCATTGTTGTTCAGACTATGGGCTCTGACCAGAAGAGCAAGCTAGATCGCGACAGTGGCTAGGAAAACAAAACAAAACCTCTCTGGTGGGGTGAGAGGAAAAAACCTAGGGAGAACCCGACTCTCTGGTGCCAGTCTCCTCTGGCATGCTAACATTACAAAGTCATTGGTGAAGGTGGAGACGAACGTTATGTAAAGTGTGACGGCTCTTCCCCTCATGATGATAGAAAACTGGCAATGGCATCTACAGCCTTTTTCTCCCAGATTTGGGAAACACTGTGGTGTAAAGTACTTGAGTAAATAGACGTTGGTACTCTACTTGAGTATTTTGGCTACTTTGCACATGTACTGAGTATCAAACATGTAAGAAACTTTTACTCTCTACTTGAATACATCTGAGTGGCTGTAGTCTTTACTTCACTACATTTGAATGGGCACTTATCGTTACTCGCTACATTGTGATTGTGTGTGAAAAGTCACTTTTTTTAACCTTGGTTCATTTTTTTGGGCGGACAAGACGATATGAAGGTACTGGATGCCATTTATTAGCTAAATCAAGTGAGCGAGATTTACCGGTTGCACTTTTTTTTGCACATTTGGGTTTAACCAAGACTGACTTTTTGTTCTACTTTTTGAAACATTGTGGATAAATGTCATTTTTATATTTAGAAACAGAGCTTCAAAAGTAAGGTTTCATGTTTCCACATTTCTTAGTGCTTTTAGAGCCTAAATTCAGTATGAGGAAAGCAAATATTCACTCACTCACTCACTCACTCGCTCAATCACTCACACAATTGTAGCAATAACTAAAATTCACACACATGTTTTTTGTTGTTTTTCAACTACCAGATGACACACACTAACACGGTAACATACAAACATCAAACCCTGGACCTTAATTCTTGTGAAGGATATGCAATAGTGTGATATACTTTCAAAATGTTTAACCATTATTGTCATTAGTTTGCTCTAAGCCGTCTAAAAGCAGTGAAAGAAGTGAACATTAAGAAGCTGTCTGTAGTTATTTGCTAAGCGTCTGCGGTGAGAAGACAACAAGATCAACAAGATAAGAGAGAGAGATAGAGAGAGGATGAGAAAAAACATGATTTATTCTATTCTATAAGAATTTGATTAGAAATTATATATACCCTATAGAATAAAGTAGAATAGAATAGAAAATAATTGTCATTTTATTGCAGGGTTATAATGATATTAGTTTTGCTACTCTACTTGGTGCAAAAAGAAAAAATGTGTTGACAAGAGTAAAATATCCACAATTAAAACTACAATATAAATGACTAATTTACTGTATATCAAAATTTAGTACAAAATACAGAAGGCAAGAAACGGTCTAAATATAACAAGTTTTATTGTACAGGAATACAAAAAATGCAATTTGACAACATTTACTACATGTTGGCAAATGATTTGTATATTTTCTATAATATTAATTCTATAAATACACACATATATATTTTTCATAGCAATATGTTTCCAAACAATATGTCCATATAGTTCTAGAATATGAGTTCAAATGAAAAAAAGAAAATGATAAATGTACACATTTGTAGGGCTCTTCATTTAATAAGCTTTTTAATATCTGAAGTGCATTTTTCCAAGAACCTTTGAGTTCCTAGAATATTTAGCAATTTTTGAATGTCATCCGATGCTCAACGTTTTAGTAATTGTATTCACGTATAAGTGAGTAACAGTGAGTGGGAGACAGAGGGAGGAAACAGGTTTATATTGCGGCACATGATGTGTAAGATCTCTACAGCGGCGAGACCTTGATCATGAGCATCACACGCGTCCGTCTCCAGCTCGTCCTTCTGATGCTCCTCACCTCTGAGAGCGGCGCCGATCAGAGCCGCGACTATAAAGATGACGAAGGTCAGTTCTCTTGAACAGCTACACACACAAACACACACTTAAAAAATGTACTTGTTCTTAGCCACTTGGATCAACTAACCACATCGAATTACATAAAATCACAATCGATTTTGAAAATGACTTTTCAATGTCTTGTAAATGGTTTTAAATATAATGACATGCTGGTTAGAAAGTCAAAAAAATGAGTGAGAAGAAGCAGAAGCGCAGCAGCACCAACCACATCAAAGTTCCACAAGTGAAGGTGGTATATCCTGTGCTGAAGCTGGTGAAAAAAAGTGAAAAAAGTGAGTTAAAAAACCCCCATGGTTGGGTAAAACGTAAGGCCATTCATTCAACTCATTCCGAAATTTCTAACGATGACTTACAAAGTTTTAAACACCTTGAGCTGATGATTCCTCCAATATTGGGCGTATCTACTGCTATTGTCAATCACACTCACTTTCTTTCTTTCTATAGAATAAAATACATATTATTTGTATTCATATTAAATTAATAACAATAATAACAACAACAACAACAACAACAACAACAGTAATATTAACAATAAAAAAAACAAAAATACTAAAAATAATCAATCAATTAGTTTTTTAAAAACAATCCAGATGATGATGATAATAATAATAATAATAATAATAATAATAATAATAAGTATATTAGTAATAATAATAACAATTTTAGCCTTGCAAGACCCTCAAAGGCATCGTGGAACACACAGAAGAACACACACCCACACACACACACACACACACACACAATTATGATAATAATAACAATAATAATGATGATAATAAAATAATAATAATAACAATGATGATGATTATAATAATAATAACAACAAAATAATAATAATAAGTATATTAGTAATAATAATAACAATTTTAGCCTTGCAAGACCATCAAGGGCATCTTACAGAAGAACACACACACACACACACACACACACACACACACTATCTCTCTCCAGTTCACCTGTAATGCAAGTTTTGGACTGTGGGAGGAAACCGGAGACCTGGAGGAAACCCACGCAAGCACAGAAAGAGCCCCAGCAACCTCTAATTCACACCTCAAAACTGGAACAGAACCTTCAGCGCTACCCACTGCTCCACCGTGTCACCTTATCGATGCTCTTGAGTTCATGTCTAGTGTGTGAGCGGCCTGAGCTGCGGTGGTGGTGTGTGAGGGGGATTCAGACTCACTAATACTCTTCTCTTTTTAAGAAATCGAGGACGTAGATCCGGACAAGATTGATCTGAAGATCAGCAACACGTCACGTGACATCATTGTAAACTGGACGAGTCCGGACCCTTGGGCCGACCCGCTATGCTACAGTTCCCAGTTGCAGTTGAAAGACCAGTGTGCGGCAGACTGGAAGGTAGCGGACACGCGTGAAAGGGTTAAACCTCTTCACTTTTCACGTTTGTCTTTGCTTCCTTCCAGCAATTTGATAACAAGCACGACACATTTTGGAGCTCCGAGTCTACGCTCAGCTTGAAGAGAAACTACGACTTCAGAGTAAGAATGAAGCTGGAGTGTTTTCAGTGGAGCTGGAGTGAGTGGGGAAAAGTGCAAAGCTGGCGAAAAAACACAGGTAGACGCCACTTATGACGCTTTTCATTCATTTATTCATTCGGAGATTTGTGCTACTAAATGCAAAAGTTGCTTTTAAACAGGGTATTTTTATTTTCGATTTTTCCTCAAGTTGCTTCGAGAGCCATAGCTTTTGGTTTGAAGGGAAAGAGACAGACCTATTTGCCGAGGCCAAAGGGAGACTTTTATTGTAGAAACTTCAACCTTAACAACACAAGGGGCAAAAACTAGATTTGTTCAAACCAAAATATTGCATCATTCAGATCCTAAACAGGAAAACTACGGCAACATGTAATGAACACAAGCAGATGTAGCAATTTAGCAAATAAGACAACGCAATCTTAAATAAGGGAACAAATGATGCAACAATTGTTTCAGGCCCAAGCCAAACCGATTGGTTGAGGCTTTTCCTCTGTCCAATCATAAGAAGACTGACCAAATGAACGCAACACAAAGTCAAAGTAAAATTGCTAAGGAGGAATTATTTAATTTTAATACAAAGTATCAATAGTAACAGCAATAAAACTACAAAACTTTATTAAAAATTACAAAAATAAAAATCACACTGTGCAATGATTAGGATAATTAAAAGATTAATAAAACAAGGCCACAACATGACAACACATTTAGACTTTAGCTTACTTTATCTCAGCATAGCTTCAGCTAACCAACAGAAGAAGGACAAAAGTCAAGACAGGCAGTGTCAAAATAAAAGTCCCTCTGAACTAAAAGATGGCAACTGGAATTCCGACACCTGAGGGTGTTAAACATCACAACTGTTTGGTGTTTTTACACTAATGTAAAGTAAATTTGAATGATGTTCTATTTTCAGACTCTTGCATGACAGACAAATCTTCAAGCCTTTGGACTTGTTTTTCAATTTTTCTCACAACATTTACTTTATTTTTTCTTTTTTGCTTACTAAAAAAAGACAGGTAAATATGCCTTAGATATTCCCATGATCAAAATCAGACATGGAAGATCATTTGATAATCACCCTGTTCACTCTTAAAAGCATTGAGAGATTCCTCTTCCCAGCCGTACCCGATCCAGAGCAATTCAAAAACAAAATCATGGACACTGACCAATCAGAGGTAATAACACTTCCCTATTTGCATTCTGTCCAATCAAATGCGCTTTTAAAGTACGTCGTATTAAAGAATTATGCATGGTGACTGTAGTAAGCCACACAAAATCTAAATCAGGCATTATTACATAACATTTTTAAAACTTATGCTGTACAATATATAATATACATATAATTATGTAATATATACATATATTATACATTTAGAAAAACATTAGTTCGTACATTTCAATGCCTCTTGCTGCAACTTCCAAAGCCAAACAGATTTTTATCAGGTGTAAGACACTTTATAAGCTGTGATGGTCTAACAAGAAGCGTTTATGCTTCAACCAAGCAATGATGGTGATGTAGACCTGAAGCTCTTTGACGTGGTGGTCTCTCTGGCAGCAGTGGTGGGCTGATCTGAGGCAGTGGGATGAAGACATCTCCATGGTTGATGTGGAGATCATCAGTCAGAGTGAAACTGAGCAGGAACTGCAAAGTGTGGTTGTACATCCCATAATCATCGCGCCGGAACAACACAACGACCCGTCATATCTCTGAACACTGAGACACATCACAACAAAAGCTCAGCAGCTCTGAGCAGTGCCATAGACAATTCAAGCTATGTTAATGTTTTATATGTTTGGATTTTTTTTTTTTTTTTTATATTTTTTTATAATATTAAATTTATGTATGATATTTTTTTTAATTCATCTTACAAACAAATCACTTTACTGAATAGTTCTGGCTCACAGGACATTTGCTACAAAATTGTATACATTATTTTCATTAATAAAGAAATGAAACTATTGTTACTTTATAAACAACTGTTTCCATATGGATGGTTGAATATGTGTATGTGTAGGTATATGTACAGTATCTTTGTTGGTGTGTATATGCCAACGTGTATCGCGTTTTCTGCGTGCATGAATTAATAGAGGGTGTGTGTTGAGTTATGAATAAAGTGGTGTACATGACAAATAAACATGAGTGTAAATAGATGAATGTACAATTGATGTTTGTAAATGTGTGTATGAATGATTGGAGGAAAGGGTGTTCAGACTGTTATGAGATTGACACACACACACGCACACACACAAACTCACAATTTACCTAGTGCAGACATTTAAATCTGTCAATGTTGTCAATGTGGCCAATAGAGGGCAGTGTGACTATCCTGAAACACCGAACAGCTGAGAAATCAAAGTTAACTGAGTACCACGCTTCTCTCTCTCTCTCTCTCTCTCTCTCTCTCTCTCTCTCTCTCTCTCTCTCTCACTCTCTCTCTCCCTCTCCACACTCTTAGGGGAGGATGTACATTAATTTGAAAACTGATTTAAAAGATTAATGTGAAGCTGCATAATACATGTGGACTTTCAGTGTGACGGTGTAGGAAAGGTAAGGGCAGCAGATATAATCTGTTGCGAAGGTTGAACGAGAAGGTGAGTAAAAGCGAAAACCAGCAAATAATGACAAGGTAAAAGCAAAACCCAACCGTGCACAGGTGTGTGTGTGTGTGTGTGTGTGTGTGTGTGTGTGTGTGTGTGTGTGTGTGTGCGCGTGTGTGTGTGTGTGTGTGTGTGTTTGTGTGTGCGGCGCTTCACGCTCAGTCGACCTGTGGAACTTTTAGACGAAGAACAAGTCTGAGCACCTTCAATAGTTGGAAAGTCTTATATTGTTGTTATTTTTTAATATATGTTTTGATATATATACACAGTCAAACCAGTCCACAATTTACCTTGTATATTTCCTAAAGCACTCAATAATAACACACACACACACACACACACACACACACACACACACACACACACACACACACACACAAACACGAAAACAGACAGGCAAGAGTATGGATGGATTGACAGACTGTCATGGATGGATAGATAGATAGATAGATAGACAGATAGATAGACAGACAGATAGATAGACAGACAGATAGATAAATAGATACTGAATAGACATATGGGAAGACTACCGGATGGATGGAATGATGGATGGATGGATGGATAGATAGACAGAGAGATAGATAGATAGATAGATAGATAGATAGATAGATAGATAGATAGATAGATAGATAGATAGATAGATAGATAGATAGATAGATAGATAGATAGATAGATAGATTTTGTTCCTCACCTTTTCATAACGTAAACACAAGTCATTAAACTTACAGGTATATAAAGACGAGACAATGTTATATATCATCACCTACAGGAACTAAAAAAGCAAAACAAAAGTTTGCCGACTTGTCTCTTCACACCTCCTCCGGATTATGTAAGAAGCCGACGAGCTCAATTAATAAATGAGCGATGATTACAGTAATAAAGATGGCTCACAGTCATGCTTCTGCAGAGCTGTTTAATGATAATCAACACTCCAACAATTACATCTTTACACTTTTAATTAAACACAGTACGTTCAGCGGAGTAATCGGCACCGCTCCGGCTCCCTGGTGGATTGGGCTCGGAAGCATTAAGCACCAGCGTGTGAGTCTATCCATGATGGTTTGTGCTCTTAAAAACCAGGAAACACACACACACACACACACACACACACACACGCTGGACTAAAATGATTTATTTATTAAAATGCTTTAGTGGGGGAGACCCAAACGATGCATTCATTATCATAAAGGCCCCGAGACATTCCACACAAAGAGACGCGTTGATCACGTGACCAGGCACCTAAAGAGCGCGAGTGAAGGAAGCTGGAGAGTGAGAGAGTGTGTGACAGAAGACGAGTGTCAAAGAGGAGACTTACGGGGGCTTTATGGACCACAGATATCTGCGTTGTTGTTTTCTGATCAGCTGTGTGTCGAGTGTGTGTGTGGCTCTAGGCGGGAAACACGGGACGACACACACACACACACACACACACGTGTAGGAGGTCGAGCATCTTTGGGCTGGTGTGTGTGACGGATGCTCGTACAGTAAACGGGTTTTGAGGTTCCTTGCGAAGATTTGATAACAAAAAGAAACACCAGCGAGGCTCTCGGTTCTGTTCAATTATTTAGAGTTGAAGAAAAGAAGCAGCAGTATCAACATGTTTCCACTAAAGCCCAAGTGTTCCGGGGAACGAATAACATATTTATACAGCAACTCATGCCAAATAGCCGAAAATTGAAACAAATACCTTCTATTGGATTCAGTTTTTTTTTTTTCATTTTAATGTAACTGCACTAAGGAGAAGGGCCTTGTTAGCTGGCACACACACACACACACACACACACACACACACACACATAAAGAGTGTATATAAATTGTATGTAAATGTATAAATACAGTTAATACAGTATTTACGTGCTTTGAGACAGTTACTGTGAAAAGCGCCCTACAAATGCACTGAACTTGAACTAGAACTAGTATTTATATAGCATCAATATTATATACATACATTGTATTTAATACACATGCATTTATATAAACACAAACAAACATATCTAAACGTTTATATATTCTATATGTGTGTATACTATATATATACCCACATATATAGTTATACAGTACACACACGCACACACACACACTATATACTGTATATATATATTAACAGTACACACATAAATAATATATAATAATTTTCAATAAATAAATCATTTAGTTAATTTTTATTTGGATTTTATTTGTTAATTCATTTGCTGCATGTGATTTTATATTGATTTTTATTATGAGAACAGTACTTTGCTTAAACAGCAATTGTGTTTGTGTGTGTGTGTTTCTGTGTGTGTGTGTGTGTGTGTGTGTGTGTGTGTGTGTACATCATACACACATACATAGAGTAATTGTCCAAAAAAAAAAATAATTGCGAAAAGTTCACAAACCTATTTGTAAAAAATGAAAGAACAAGTACGCACGTGAGAACATAAAACAATGTCACTACCACACTTTTAATCACAGATATCAATGATGGGGCTGACATCTTCACCCACAGCCCGACGAATGGATGGATCCCTCACAAACGCATCGTCGGCGTAAAACACCCAGAGACGTTTCCCCGTGTGAGCAGAACGAAAGCAACTATTTGAGCAGAACAAGGTGTGTGTTTCCGTGAGGCAGATCTGGTTTCCATTAAGACTTATTACTTGTGACCTCACCTGCGAGTGGAGCCTGTCACCATCAAGCCTGTTCCTGCTCCTTCTCTGGTTCCAGACGACCGACAAATGACTGGTGAAGGTTTCAAACGATGAAGCGTGGTGCCGTGGTGATGGTGCATCGCTTGAGGATCTGCCGAGTGAAAGTGGAGGAGAATCTTCTGCCGAAGCCCTTGTGTCTGTGGGAGGAAAGATTTGATTAATAGCTCTTGCCACTAGCTTACATGGGAGGAGAACGTCTCGATGGAGATAAGGAGGATGTGCGGTGGTGGGCGAGGAGAGAGTTGATGCGATGTTGGGTGATCTCGAAGGTCAACCTGAAACCGTGTTGCTCCATCGACACTTATAGACGGATGCCACGCGTTCATTAAAAAGCGTTTGGTCCTGAGCCTGGACCGGGGAAATCGGCCTACGTGAAGGCTTCATCATCCAAGGCTTGTTTTCAAAAACACCTTTTAATGAATTGGAAAAAGTATCGAGCGGCATCGCCATTCCAGCAATTCTTTGCTAACAAGCTTCGTTCGTTTCTGAGGCTCGTGAGGTGAAGAAGACGCTGCCAACACACAGGATGGATGGCTAATCAATGCATCGTGAGATACTGGAACACACACTGCTGGGCATTTTTATAGCCTCCATTTCATCTCACACGCGTTTTGGCTTTTGGTGGAAGGAAACTGATGTGAGAGGAACAGTGAAAGCCAGGACCAGGACTCCAACTTGGATTCCAACATCACGTCTTTGGGCAACCACTTAGGATCAAGCATTACAAACATTACAAAAATGTGTCCGGAAATAGAAATGTTTCAGCTAGTCAGAAGCAGAAGTTCTAAATTGCAAAACTTGATGCGAGATACGAAGATCTGGCGGCTTTAAAAAACTACAAGGCAAATGAGTAATTTACAAGGCCGCAAGTTTAAATCCCAGACAGACAGGAACCACGTAAAAAGTCATTGACAAAGAATTTTGAAGGTCACAGATTCGAACCTCAGATCAGCTTGTAACACAATTGAAGTGTTGATTTAAATCTAAAGGTTGCAGGTTTGAAACCCAGACTCTGCGTAAACACTATTCAAGCGATCTTGACTTGCCATATCCAGCCACTCTTTTGCTCCTGTTATTAAAAGAGGAAGTCTTACTTATTTAGGGATTTCATTCATTGGTAATAATTTAGAGAAAATTCTGCCCAACATCTTCAATCTGTGCTTAGAATCGCTGAGAAATCTTGCAATGAACATTCTGAAACTAGCTTCTGAACCGCAGAGGTTGCACTGATAAAACCTCCGCCAATGATTGATTTTTCATTTCTTCTCTCACGGTTGGGCAACTAGGCTAATCTCTAATAACACCATTACATTTTCCTTTACGTTGTGGCCCCGAAAATTCAGCAGCGTCCACATTTTGGTCCTTTAATTGCTCAAAGTAGAGCACCCAAATAGAGCTTTGATGAAATTAGCATTAGCATGCTGCCAGAAGTTCTCTAGGACTTTAATAGGGGTCTACACCACTAACATAAATGTACAAACGGAGATGAAAAAAAACAACAAATGTCTAATAAGATGTAGCATGACTAATGTGTCTAGTGATAAGATCTTTATTAGTTCAGTAGGGGAGGATTTGTGGGTTGCTAATGTCAGAACACCATGAAGGGGATTTTCTCAGTGGAAACATCCGTCACGGTGTGACACACACACACACACACACACACACACACACACACACATACATTATTATCATAGTGGGGTCCCATCATTGACTCACTGTAAATACAAAATAAAATACCCCGCCACCAACCAGTTTACTCTAGTTTTAACCAAAAACTCAGCCATAAAATCTCATCTTGACCATCAAACAGGCTTCAAGGTTAAGGGGCCGAACCGAGGGTCTCCACAAGTGACCTTAGGGCCCCACTAGTATATAAAACCTAACATTTGAGCCTTGCTTTGACCTATAATCTTGCACACACACACACACACACACACACTCACGCACACACACACATTCATATCATATTGTGGTCCCGTCACTATACCTACAAAACAATATATTACACCACCGACCAGTTTACTCTAGTTTTAACAAAAAAACTCAGCCCTAAAATCCCATCTTGACCCTCGAACAGGCTTCAAAGTTATGGGGCCGAACCGAGGGTCTCCACAAGTGATTTTAGGGCCCCACTAGTATATAAAACATGACATTTGGGGCCTTGCTTTGACCTACTGTATAATCTTGTACACACACACGCACACACACACACACACACATTCATGTAATAGTGTGGTGGTCCCATCACTTTACATACAAAACAATATATTCCACCACCGACCAGCTTACGTACTCTAGTATTAACAACAAACTCAATCCTGAAAACCCATCTTGACCCTCAAACAGGCTTAAAAGTCCCCACAAGTGACCATAGGGCCACACCAGTATATAAAACCTTTGTGACCTTGCTTTGACCTATAATCTTGTACACACACACACACACACTCGGCCTTCTACTGATATGTCTTGTCGGCTCCAGGAGTGTCATATCACACCAGTACGGCAGCCACGCGACATATTTTCTTTTCGTCATTATTAAGTATTCACATTTACAAACTAGCCCCGCTCGCAGATGAAGTCTGGGCTTATAAATTATAGATGCTGAAACAATCTCTAAAACATGTTCATTAAAGACAACGCTTTCTTTAAAAAAAAAAAAAATGAGGTGGTGATGGTGATGGGGGGGGGGGGTGCCAGCTCATAAATATTTCTTAAAAGCAAATGTCGTCACGCGCAAAGAAAGACTCCTTCCTCGACATCTCCAACATGTGAGAGGCATCAGCCTTCACCGGCAGACGTGCGGAGGACACACACAGCGGTGACGCCTCTCTCTCTCTCTCTCACTGAGCTGCCGTGCTCTCTCGCCCACTCTGGAAGTGATGTTTGTGTGGATGACACGTATGATCCTTTAATCTCAGACTCAGCTTGTTGAGCATCAAATTGAAATATCCTGAACAGATGTAAAAACACATGTGAGCCTCGACGCGCAAGCTGTGCCGAGCTTTGTTTCATCTGCTGATGATGGGAGCCTTAAGGAGATCTTTTTAAAATTTCATCACTATTCAAAAGGATAATTAATATGTACCCCCAGGCTTTGATTATGCTCCTCTTACTGTGTATGGCTGGTGTGGAGATAATGCGACGCTCATCACTCGCTCCCCAACAAACGCAGACGCTTTGCATAAGATGCCTGAGATTCTGCTAAGGTGATGATGGCGAGAGGTGCTCATTTGGACGAGGTGAATCTGATCCACGTGTGTGTGTGTGTGTGTGTGTGTGTGTTTAATGCGTTCCTCGTTTGCCTTGGGTCCCGAGACGTCCACTCTCCTTTCATTGGTTAAGCTGGACGGCACCTTGATTTGGGAATTCTGGGCCGGGAATATGACTGACAGGTGTTTGGGGGGATTATAATGAGTCGTCTACCTGCAGTTTTACGGCTGTTTTTGTGCTCGGTTTTAAAGAGATGGGGAGGGGGGGGTTTGACCTTTGACCTGGGCATTCACCTAGCACCTAAAGTTGTGAGCCAATTAAGCAGCTGTGTGTGTAGAGGTGGCAGCCAGGTGTGTGGAGTCCAGACACATCAGCTACTCCTTAAATCATGCCTTAATTTTACAATTTTATGATTACAATTATATACGTGTTCTACTGTGTGTGTGTGTGTGTGTATATATATATATATAAACGTGTTTAAGCTTATATTATAATTTATAATCATTTGTATAATTTATTAGAATTTAAATGCTGAATAATTAATTTTTATAATTGTTATATGCAGTAGTAAAATCTATTTAAAAAATTATAAAGTATTTAAATTAAGTTTACATAAAAAAATTCTATATATTATCAGTCAACTTAATTATTTGTCAGAACGTCATAATTCAAATTTTGCAGCCCGAATTTGTACCAAATATTTAAAAGTTATACAATTTGCATGATATTTATGTACAGATGTTAAAATCAAGTACAGGTTTATTTAAAATTCAGGGAATAAGCCCATTCTAATAACGCCACATTCAACATAATTTTGTCCTAGTTGACCTGAAAATGAATTATATTAATAATTAATAATAGCCTGAACGTTATAAACAAAATATTCAGTTTGATCAGCAGGTGTATTATTTTCTCGATGTGTTTGCTTACTATCACTCTTTAATTGAAAAAAAAAAAACGTGCAGTGAAAAAAAAAACCAAACAAATAAAAATATAAAACATAATAAAATACCCTCTCAGGATGCCACCCAAACATGAAATAGACACCTTTGTTCTGTAAAAGACAGGCTAATTAATTCCTATGGGCTAAACACACACACACACACACACACACACACACACTCACACACACACTCAGTAGTCATTCAACATACAATAATCATCCCAACCGATGACATGCATAAATACACTCACTAGTCTACATAGTTACCTCAACAGATGCCACACACACACACACACACACACACACACACACACAGATGCACAAACGATTGCAGACCCTGCTGTGAGCTCCGTCTCCTGCTGCTGTACGAGGGCTGGCTGTGTTCTCATCCGCACACTGAGAAGAGGCTGGCACAGACAAAGCCCTGCCTGTAGGTGAGCTGCGGATCACATCAAGAAGCTTCAGAGCTTTCCTGCCGTGACACCTATTTTGAAGCAGCACACTGATCAGCCTAAAAAGCCATTTGCAAGTTCTCCTCCAGGCCTGACATAACACCAGTGCCGCTTACAGTCAACGTGCTGGTGTGTGTGTGTGTGTGTGTGTGTGTGTGTGTGTGTTCTGTGTGTGTGTGTGTGTGTAATTATTATTTAAAAATAACCAAACTTCTCATTGACATTGGAGGGAGAAAAGTGGCTCACATTATTTTACAATTATTCTATGCGCTGACAACGTTTAAACAAAGGGAAATGATGGAAAACAAATTTACTGTAATTACTGTAAATGATTCTTGCGTTTCGAGGACACCTGCTGTTGATTATGAGAAACAGCACATGTATTTATACACACACGCTCAAGCAAAATAAAGAGTTAATAAAGTTATAACCTGATGTTTATCCAAGCTGAAAAAAAACAATGTCAATACGTCTCCTGAATTACACCGTTAGAACGAACGAACACGAACTTTGAAAACTCTCGTATACACATTATACAATTTACATGTGATTGTGTACATAAAAGGTACACACTCTACGTATTATGTAGACCAGTCTGCAGTCATGTGAAAAATAAATAGCATACTAAATAGAGTAATTATCTTCCTCTGCGTTCAGTTTGCTCCGCCCATTAACGGCGTCAACGCGGTGACGTCACGCACCTGGCAGCAAGCGTTTGATAGCCGCGAACTACAATTTGAGAGGAAGTGTGCGGTGTTCAAAATGTAAAAGTAGTTAGTTTTCTTACTGGATGTGAGCAGAAGAGCTGAGCTAAACAAAAAACTCAAGGTAAAGTTGTTTTTAGTGCTTTGTTTGTCGACGTAAATGCGGTGAAACACGGTTTTCACTGGCCCGCTGCGTCTGTCACAATCTTCACGAGTTTCTCTTATGTTTGTTAAGATCTGAACGTCGGATTTTGGGTGTTTATGGAACTGTATAATAAAACATTGCAGCATAATGTAATTAAGTTTGCATTTAAAGCGTTTATTTGCACAGCAACAGTTTCCTCGAGACTAGGACTTGTTTTCTGAGCGGGCGTGTCTAATTGGGTGGGTGTGGCTTATGATATTTAAGGTCCAACCCAGCCCTGTTTTCAGGATAAGTCTTATTTTTAATACCTACTTAGCAGTTTTACTTTGCAGATTAAAATATATTTTTTAAATTATTCAATTGTTCTTTTTGTGGCTATACTTTCTACAAAAAGGGACGTACATGCCTCTAGCATTCGTTTTCTTTTATAGATGGATCACTTAGGAATCAAACACCTTTTTGTTTTTGAGAAAATTGAGAATTTTAAATTAAGCATCTAAATTTCACATTAAGAGCATACATTTAGAATTCAAATAGTAAAATTATGATGATTATTCCCTTTTCAACATTTGTGCAACAACTAATAAGCGCACCCTCGTTGAACGATGCTTGCGAGATTTTACTGTACTTTGGGCCATAGTCCTTTACTGGGAATTTTCCACTTTACTCCAGTCCTTGCTAGCAAGATTCTGCAGTAGATCATTTCACGAGTGTGGAAAACTATACTCTAAAGTAGCCGTAGAACGTCAACAAATGCTCAACAAATTGATACTGGAAGTTGACGACTTTGTCGATCATCTGTCGATGGTATCGCTCTGTTGTTGCAGCACTGGTGCTCAGTTGTGTCGACGTTTGGAACAAACACCATTGGCTGACGGAGGCTACAGAGGATGTTGGTTATTGGCCTCGTGATAGTGCACTCGAATGCGTTCCTTTGTACATTTGCTGGGCTGAACCAGAAGAAAAGCACCAGCTCATCCTTATGGCTGCGAGATTCTCCCGAGGTGCTCTTCTATTATGCCGTTTGCAAGAGGCATCTTCAGCATTCAAACAAGACGCTCCTCTACGCCTCCTGTGAGCGGCGTCTGCGGCAGCCGCGGTTGGAAACTTCACAGGGCCTTTTACACAAAAATAATTTGATCCAAGCCATCTGCCACCCTGTGATGGATACACATGTAGAGACACAGGTTTCTGACAACACGGTGTCGTCTCGTCTCCAGTCAGATAATAGCATGTCAGAGGCAGTGGCCGAGCGGCTGCGTGTTAGCGCTTGGCTGAAGTGACATCCGAGACGGTCTGGGGACCCGTTGGCGGTGGCAGGGGCCGACCAAGTGTCCTACAATTCAATTTGGTGCTTGACAGGACACGAAATTATCTTCGGATGGGTGATGGATCGTTAACGGACCGAGCGTTTCCCATGCCGGACATTCAAGGACACGCGGCGGCTCAAATCTTCCAGTCAAACGTCCGATAGAAAATCGGCTCTGGGACGGAACAAGCACACGGATGTTCCGCTTTGTCTGGACTGACAGTTGTTCTACTGCATGGAGGGGCTGCTTTGGGGTCCGAACTTGGTATTCTTCTCCTTGCGTTTTCCTCAAGCTGAGTGACAAACAACGCCGTGCCTTTTAGCGAAAGTCGGAGTCCAACTGCAACGCCGCTCTCTTGTCAATGAGTGTCAATCAGGCCTTGTCCAACGCCCAGATTCGCAGCGAGTTCCATATCCTTAGAAAACAATTATGATCAGGCTGTTGTGGAAATTGATCCCTGGGTTGGCGAGCTCAACGCACACATTGGTTCCGGGCTGGTGGGGTCCTGCCATGGGAAGCAATTACTGCGGGTTGCCAGTTGACAGCCTCATTCCAGAGTGAGTCAGGGCTGGCGTGATCCTCAGGCACTCTCTAGGCAAATTGTATCCTCGCACTCATCTCCAACCTCTTACCAACTGCTGGCTTATATCTGGAAAATAGATTGTTCCCTTTGTTCCCACCGCGTGTTGGGGAATTAAATGGACATGACGTTTCAGCGGTAAGAAGCTGCTTTAATTTTAATGGGCCGCACTGTACGGCGAGGTGGTGGTGGTCCGCCTCGGTCAGATCCCAGTCTGCAAACCTGGAGGAGGCCGCAGGACGAGACCTCCGTCAACTTGACAGGTATCATATCACGCGTCCTGGCTTTTCAATCTTCCTCCGAGTTGAATTGTGCAGCGTGTTCACTTTGGCAGTTGGGGCTTGTTCAAGGTGATATTCGTCAAGCGCTAACTTTCCGGAAAGAAAAATAAAAGTTTTGTCTGGAATTTTAAATAGGTTTCATCTCAGTTCCACCGACAACGGGGTTTTGACGTGTGTTCTGGCACGTCTCAATCTTGTTGGGGAGCGTTTAACGTAACATTTGCAGGAATTGATACCCACCTAATTTCGTTTAACACAAACCGCCATCGGATTTTCAAGCCTCATTGCTTCACAAAGGTTCCACGTTTCCTCCTCAGTAACCGTCCTTCCCAAAAGCTCTTCTGAAATACCTCAGGTTTCATGTGCCAGGACTAAAAAAAAAAGGAAAAATCAGAGTCTCATCTGTCAATTTACTTATTAATTTAATAAACACATCAAGAGACTGCAGAGTGAACGCTTTAATCATTGTAATTAATGCACGTAGCTGCGTTTCTCGCTCTCTCGCTGCTCAAGCACTAGAGAATAAATAAATTAAAATATATACGGCCCTCGACTAATTATCATGCAAATACAGCAGCAACAAAGCATAGAGGGGCCGTTAATCTTTGCCAGAGCGCCGAGCAATTCCCAGATGTGCTTAAAGCGATGCGTATAGCACAATTAGAGACCCCGAGAAATGGCAAGAGAAGCGCCATAAAGAGACTGAAACGTCTGTCACTTATTCACAGTCAAATTAATTCAGCTTTTTTTGTGTGTGTTGCATGTTTTGCATCGCCTCGCTCCTGTTCTTTCTTCTCGCGTTGTTGCTTCTGTCATTCCGTTCCCTGCTCTCACGACACAATTAGAGATTTCTCGAGAGCCAACGTGAAATGTGAATCGTTCAGTCGAATCAAACCGAGGAGGTGAAGAAGTTGTTCAGACAACGTGTTTGTCAGCTCAAGATGAGTTTGTTGGACCATATGGCGAATTGCCACGATGACTTGCCAAACTTGACCAAATGCAATGATTCCGGAATTATTTGGGAAAACTAACACATAATGTTAATGTTCTGAAATGTAGAATCGTGACCAACAGAACGATGATCTGTTTTTTTTTTTTTAGTACAATGGCATTGATTTTAAATGGTCCCTGTGTGGCCTTTGCTCCCTTGTGAAATCACAACGATTATATTTTCAATTTGAGCTTGAATTTCCGCAAGAGCCCAGCGGTGATGCTCAGAACTCATCACGTTCGAGTGTTCTGTCCGAATGCGGTAAAAGTGACTCCTCCTATCAGTATAATTTGAATTTCCGTAAGATTGCATCATAATGTTTTGTTTACAAAATGCTGAGTGTCTGATTGATTGAGGTGAAATTGAGATTATGGTGGTCTCATGCTTTGCTTTTTTCCCCAGTTTTCTTTTTTGGCTGTTTTGGACATACCTCAATCGGTCATGTTGCGGTAAATGGCAATTTCATATAATAAAAGTCAAAATACAAAACATTATGGTCTTGCTAAAGTTTCTTCTTTTTTTATTTTACTATAATGTGTTGGTTGTCTTTGTCCGCTGGAAATGGATCGTTTCACTTTTTATTGTTCAACATAGTCTTTATTTTATTATTTTGTTTATTTATTAATTTTTTTGTATATTCCTGCTGATAATAATCTAATTATAATAAATGTGGCATAAATTGATTAGAATAAACAAGGATTTTTTGGCACGTGTCAAAGTTTAATGGGAATATAAGCTTTCAATATTATATGAGGAATAGTACTAGAAAATAAAAGCAATATTCATTTTATTTATACAAAATATTTTGAGCCACAGCATCCGCAGCAGAATCCTTGCAATTTGAAAAACGGTGCGTGAAAAACGTACAGATGTAAAATCTCATGACTGTTAATGTTTGAATTACACTGTAACGTAATTAGTAAGAATCAAAAGTAAAAATAGCTATTCACTTCTTTTCAGCATATGCAAATCCATCCCTCTCTGAGATGGCGACAAAAGCAATAAGATTGTCGGGAAATACAGCTTGTTGTGCTTTGTCAGTCTATAAAAAGACCTGGTGAAAACACACACATTGGCATAATTCCGCGCCGCATGCTTATTTTTTTTCTGCGTAGACTTACAATCCAGTAAACAAGTTCATCTGAAAGTAGCTTGAATTAACCAACGACATTAGAAACTCTTTTGCGCAACGCTCCCGTTCCAGCGCCTAACAAAATCAGATGGCGTATTGCAGCATCTTACAATAAAATTCAATAAGTCGCCCAGACCTCTAACACTGTGTGAACACTTTCAAATCCATTGGTAACCCACTTAAGAGGAATCAAATTCTCTCAGGTAATTACAGCCACACAGCGCCGTGTCCTCATCTGCAAGCCTGTGTTCTCCAAAGAGGCCTTTACTCTGAAATTTTAATCAGATTTCCCGTTCATCCCTGATGAATTCAAAATATGTGTCCCTGTTTTTGTGCTATGAAATTCAATTCCGAGAAAGGCTAAAATCTAATTGGCCTCTTTTTGTTCAGAGCGACAGTTCCAGCCCGAGCAAAACAAACCAGCAAACTACCACTTATTAACGACACTTGCATTATCATAATGACCTTATTTGCCTACATTTTTACCCTTATTAGTCCGAGTGAAATTAGGAGTCCAGTGCGTAACGAACAGCAACGTCGTGGGGACCTTGACATGCCTTTTATTACTTTTACACTAAATGGAGGGAATGATGTGAGTCTTGTTGGTGATTACTTAGTGTCTCCTTGATGTCAAAGTGAAAAAGTATCCTCTTTTAATATTTGATTGTTTTTCCTCGCACAATTTTATCCAATTCATCATTTTGTGTGCTAATTTACCGAGCTTTTGACACTCTCAGTGATCTGAGTCGCAGCCTAAGTGGACTTTCTGAGATGATGTTGTCGTTTGATGTCAAATTTCCTTTGAGCGAATTGACTGCAAAAGAGTTTTTGCAAAACATCTTTCCCTCATTTTACAGACGTCGAGGCTCGAAGAACTCCATAAACAACAGCGGGCGTAACTCGCGCACTCTTTGAAATGTCGGAAATCTTTGGATTTGGAAACTAGTTTTCTCAAAATATATATATGCGTCTACTTATTTCTTAATGAGCCGGCCTGTTAATTTGCCTGCAGAAAATGCAAGTTTCACTCCACCAAGGATTTCAACGAGAATTGAGTTCACGCGAACTGTGTTTGGCCCGAAACAAAACTTTCTCATTTCCCACTTATCGACATCAGAGCTGTGCTAGGTGGTTCTGCACTGGCTGAAAAGTGCGACAATAACGGAGCAGTTGTCAGAGATTTTTGCGCACACGCACTGAGTGAACTGGGCATGCGTTCGCGCGACACATCAAGCTCGTTAAAATAGCTAGAAAACTATCGGCGGGAACGCAAAAGAATACAAAATAGCGGGAAACCGTGTCTGTCTATAACCAAGACAAAAGGCGAAGAAAGAGAGAGAAAGGAACAAGAAAGCGCGACACAGAGCGGAGAGTGTTGAAGTCTGATTGCTCCCTTTCTTTGTCTGGATTGTTTCTCTGCCTGTTATCATTACGTTTGGAAAAGTGACGAACATGCCATAAAAATCAGAAGGGACTGTTCATTTCAATTCATTATTAGCTCCACCAAATTTCATCAAGCTTATAAAATATTTCTTTCACTTGTTCAAAGGCTTGTTAGCGCTTAAATTCAATTACTGTTCACCGTAACAGACTGTCAGGACTTTTTAGCGAATCATTAGTCAAGGTTTACTCCTGGGCAGAGAACCGCCGCTTGACAGGCCTAATTGTTGTGAACCGCTGTAAGGTCGGTTAATGAAGCAGGGGTGTATTCAGCCTGTAGTTGGCTCAAGATTGAGATCTCCAAAACTTTAGCAAGATCAAAGTCCTACATTGGAGAACATTTACTAAATTATCTACTTGGATGGAAGGCAGTGTGCGACCTTGCTGCTTTTTTTTTTCTACGCATATTGAGAAGAAGCAAAGGTTGCCTTGAGAGCCTTTCATCTATAAATGAATCCACCAAGAGAAATGGGAATTAAGCATCTTTCTCTCTCTGAAAGAAGCGATGAGGCATTATTCCTGACGGGCTGACAGGAGCAGGAAGTTGGTGTGCAATGGTTATGATTACAGAGGACTGTCTGAGAGCAAGAGCGACCAATCAGATTCAGTAGTGGTGCTCAAGTCAGATTCGTTATAAATAAAGCATACTTTTCATTCACATTTGAGTGGCTGAAAGGTTTTGTAAAGCTTTTCAAATATCAAGATCAGTCTCTACTTTATTTGTGCTTTATTATTAATGGGTGTAGGTCAATATGGTGGCACAGTGGGTGGTGACGTCCACTTACAATGATCAAAAAGAAGGATATAAGTAACTTATAAATTGCCTATTGGCGTAGCAAGAGTGTAATATTGACGTCGCCATGGTCTGATGACGATGGACCACATGTTGTACAATTTTGTTGGCCTAGTGATTCTTAGACCGGCCGAAAGAGTTGCCTTTTTTTGCTGTTCACTTCCATTACTCCGTAAAAAGGACCATGGCTAATCAGGAAGCTTAAAGGAATTTTGTTACCTTGTTGGATGCTTGGACAGATGCCAAATATTTCACTACAAGGAAAAGGTAGTTCTGGCTATCTATAGTGTGCGCCTGGTTTGTGTGCAGTAGAATTGATTTTCAGTTAACTGGGCAGATTAATCCTGGGTTGCTTAATTTTGCTCTTCAATTTTTCATATGTTGTATACTGTTGCTATGATATGTTGAGACATTTTGCAGCGGCCATTCAGATGCTTGTCATTTGTTACTTCAGTGTTGAGGCAAATTTATGTTTTTCGGGAGTGTTGCAAAGTATACTCAACTTTGCACGTAAGGTTGTGGTTGGGACTCCGAATTGGGTGTGGCCAATATAAAGTACGCAGGTACCGCTTAAGTGCACACAAACATTGCAGGATTGAGTGTTTGGCTTCATTTGTAGATGATTGATATTCTAGCAAACCGACACCTTGGACAGAAGTTGGGATTGAAAATGGTTTATAGTTCTTGACTCAAATGCTGAAATCATAATTGCTGCAGAGTGGCTTTCAAAAGTGGCCCATGATTCATTTTGACCAAGAATGAATATATTTACCCGACTAAGGGAACTGACCACAATGCCATTGATTAATGAAACGTGAGGCAATTTAGACAAACTTTTGACCCAAATGGCAGAAGGGGTATAGCGGTCCCTCGTTACAGGCCTTCCCTCCCACACACATTTAATCCATAAATTGCCCTTAGATTTTCTTGGAGGTGTTTTCATAAACCCATGGCTTTCACATTAGTGGAATGTAATACACTCTTTCCCGTGACTGACAAGAGACAGGGCAATGGCTCATTTGGGCAGAGCAGGACCACTGTGACTTTGCTCTGAACCCCACCAGCTGGTGGCCTGCACAACAGAAGATTAAATGTTCTGGGCCATGGCTTGCTGTCGAGGTACTGATGGAACCTTTTAAGATCGAAAGGGCTGCAGTGTGAAAGCGCAACGCACTCGCCTGATGTCATTTCACAGCTGTTTACTCAATTACGCTCGGCTACGCCACATTTCCCGCTTCGCTCATTTGCTCTACACATCACAAGTTCTGCAGTTAATGCTTGACCGTGTTGTCTTCCCAATTGGGACGCAATGCTTCGCAACCTCTTATGTTTGGCGGCACTCATCACGCTGTTGAGAGATCTGTTCCCCTTGCTAGTTGTCCATCAGTAATTCCAGATTCGAAGTGTTTTCTTTACCTCATTTCTGGCTTCTTTGCAATTAACAGACACCCATTGCAGCTGCTCAGCCGCTTCGTCTCAAGCCACTCTAAAAGTCCCAGTGTTTAGCATCTATCTGTCATCGATCGGGATCTAGTCGGTAGCTTTCGACTTGTGTGTCCCTGATCGCGTAATGAATCACGAGACGTTCTCCACAACTGTTGGCCTTCATTTACTTTTCTCGAATGCTCAATCGCGCCACTTTTAACTGGCAGGAAATGTTATAACAGATAATTTTACATGGGTTTATTAGCCCGAAAAATCCACCCAAGCCAGACATCAGAAACCCGAGTTGATGAAAAGGCAAGTGGCTGCAGATTGAGTCAATCTTTTCCTCTCTTTGAAAGTACCTCCCAAGAAAGACTTGCACCACATGGCCAGAGCTTAACTTAAGGCGCTCAGAGTTATTGGGTTTTGACAGTGTGTGCCATCGAAGGCTTTCCCCCCAACAGGTGTTTTACATTCCTCTTTGTGCTCTTAAGGGTGGCCTGCCGACTCCAGGCCGCAGAGGCAATATAGCTCCATTATTTGACAATCGGGGGTCTACCAAGTCATCTTTCACACCTTCTTTTCATAGCCACTTTAGACAAAACAGCTGTAAACGTCAAACTTTGTACCATAAACCTGCCAAAGTCTCCGAAGCGGCACTCTCTTCCCTAAGCCTGGGAAGACTTTGCCATCTAGCTCCTCTTTCAGTCTTTTCAAATGGAGTCAAGAAGGCCTTCAGTTCAGGCACTCGAGGAGTTCTGTTAGCCCCCCCCCAACCATCATCAAGTATTCTACGCTTAAGCGCGATGGAATGTCAAGACGATGATAAGAAGCAAGCCGCGAGCTGTCAATGCCGTCGTGATTAGGGAACCAGGCTAAGGTTGAATCTTTGGTATCTCGAAAGTCCTTGCAAATATCTCCGCTAGCAAATCAAATGCAGCTGTACGGCGGCGTCTCTCGCACCTGAGCTGCAAACAAGGGGAGACTTTATTATTATTTTAATTAGGCTCTTTGTGTTTAATTTCCCCAGGCTTACCCCGAGTCAGAGGCGGTGATGGGCGAGCGAGGAAACGTGCACTTTGAGTGTCTCTACCCCCTCGAGTCATTGCAGTGCAGGTACAATAGCTGGCATGTATGAAATTTCTCTTGTTAAAGTCAATACATATACATATGTCTGATGCATAATTTATACCAGCGCCATGAAGTGCCAACATGGGAGATTAGCTTCACAGACTTTATACTTTTTTAAAGCGTTCAAAGTGTTTTTGGAGAAGCATCAAGCTTTAGAAGGAATTCTGCAGAGCTTTCTGCAAACACTAGTTGGGGTGAGTGTTACCCACAGTGGGTTCCTTTGCGCTTATTTGACCAGAAGTCCAAATATGTAAAGTTTATCATACAAGTGACTTAAAATATTCATGTGAAATATTCTACCGTGGAAAGCATTTTTCATACCAACCTACTTTATGCTTGATTATGTACGTACAATGTGATCTTCTTTGCACAAATCTGTCTCATTTTGATGCTTTGAATTTGTACTTATATTTTTGACTTGTAATTTTTCAATTCTATACATTCTTCATACTACACCATTTTTTTGCTGCTTATTTGATTGATTATTTCATACTTATTCCATATTTTCTGCACGTTAACTTATTATATTTTTCACACTTAATAATTCCAATGTTACACTTCTGGTTTTATGTTTTTTTCATTTCTATTTATATATAATTATACATTATTTCTCTGATCTGATGTAAAAACTGTGTCATCGTATTGGGTATGTTTGTGAGTAGAAAAAAAATGTACCGTAACTTGATTTGAGTTTTGAATTCGAGGTACGTTGACATTTTTTTTTTTTTGTCATGATGTCATCAGTAAACCTATCCCAAAGATTTATTTGGCAGCTTTTGTCTAAATACAGAAAATTAGAATACAGAAATGTCATTGTTGAAGTTGCTGTTTAACCCAATCCATCAAACCAAAAGCAACAGTTTTGTTTCCCATCAGCAAATTCTTCTGTCAAGAACGTGGTCTTCCTCATAAACATCCGCCCCTGAACAGACAAAAGTTTGCTTTCACATGAGAGGAAGATTGATGCCGCTAATATCAGCCTTCACCATGACAGATTATCATCAACCGCTAATCAGCGCTATTAGGAGATAAATATCGGTAATGTAATCAGTACAGTAATTTCTCCCGCAAAACACAATTTACAATTGTAAGCCATTAGGTAATTAGCATACATCACTCCAGATAATGTCTGGTTTCAGTAGATCACAGCAGCTGATTTAACTCTCTTTTCTTCCTCCTCCTCGTCCAGAATCGCGTGTACTTAAAAAAAGAATAAACCCTAGTGAACGTTATGAAAGACCCCCGCCTCTGTAGCCCTCTGTTTTCCAGCCCGGTCATTTTCAAGTTAGCGTGGACAGGTTGTGAAAGTACTACACACTGGGGAAATGAATGCCTTACATTAAATTCAATTGAAAAATTATGTGCACTTGATAAAATAAAGCCTGGCTCTGGGCTGGCATATCTAAACAGCTATCAAGGATCCCTTTGTTGCTATTCAAGCGGCGGCCGCCTCGGGCAAGTCCCGCTTTCAACGTTCTAAAGTTATACTCCTTTATTTACAAAGTAATTTGTCGGTTAGTGTTAATTTCCTAAATACGACATAAAAGCAGTGTGGTGGAGAGAAATTTAGGGAGAAAATCATAAAAACAGTCAAGAATCAGGCAAATTGCTAGCATGTGTGCCCCGCTGCGGGCTTTTCAGAGCGCTTTCGGCCCCTCTGAGCAATGGCCAGTTCCGTTTGAAGGGGGCAGTTGGCTAATGAAGGCTAATTTTTATTGCCACTCTGTTGACTTCAAAGCAGTCGGGGTTGCCAAACACAATTTCTCTGGTGGTATTTTCAGGTGCACTGCAAAGAGTCCGTATATTATTTCCCAATTAGACGGCTTCGTCCCGAATGGCAAAGTTCCTCTTCTTGTAGGACACGGAGAACATCTTCTTCGGCCACTTTTCTGGGACTGTGGGGTGTCACTTCCTTGTCAAAAGGCCGCGAGTCCTGATTAGTGGATTAGAATATTTAAATAAATCAAAGCCAACAGGCCTAATGGGCGATTTGGCATTGCACATGACCAGGCTGCCACTTTCAATGCATCTTTTAGAGACGTGAAATAAAACACAGCACGCCCTGCCACTTTCACCCCACTTTGTTGAGATTTCTTTTTTTTTTTTTCAGTGTTGTTGGATAATCCAGCTGTAATAAATTTGTTTAGCGGAAGGAATCACGCTTATGTTGCATAAATTAATTATTTTGTAGTAATTTGTAACTTTTCTAGTAATAATGGTGAAATAGTCTTTCAGAATGGAAGCTTTAGTGGATGTAATGCACTTCCTGCACATTATTCCTTTATTATCCAAGATTCTAATGCTCCTTTTTTGATCCATACTTGAAAATTGTTCTTTTATTGGATGGTAATTACAAGTTTTTTTTAGGCTTTCGTTTCACGCCAACCGTAACAAACAATTAAATGTAACACATTAACGGACTCCTCTCTCTGACAGAAACAATCCTATGTCAGATCGAAGACGTAATGGCTTTTGAAAGGCTTCCCGATCCAGGATTTTATTAAACACAAACTAGCAATAAAACGAAGAACGGCATCAAAGCACATGTTTCACATTCCAGCACATTCTGAAAGGATTATATGAGACTTATGGGGCCGTAGCTTGACTTAGCAAGCTATTAAACGTGTTTTGTCCATGTCAGATGCTTTGTCAAGAACTTCATAAAAACTCCTTTGATAGGTAATAACAGGGAGGAAGTCAAAGTCAAGCTTGCTGCTTTAGAGCGCTCGGCCACTACTACACAGATACACACTGACACAATATGAGGCTCTAACGAGGTTTTTTACGAAGCATTATTATTGTTTTTTTTTAATTGCATTTCTGTCCCCGCAGCAGTCGGCAACCTTTTAGAAGAGTAAACATGCCTCATGTCGTTGCTGGGCAGGTATTGGGCAATAAAGCTCGGTAGTCGTGCGCATAACATGTTTAATGTGAAAACAAGCCATAAATCACAAATCATTGCGGTATTTTATTATAACACAGTGGTCACAGATTGCTCACAATCTGGTTTGTTACAATCGCAATTTCTCGGGCTCTACATGGATTTTTATAGCCATGTAGAGGATGAGAAATTGCATTTCTCAATATGTCAAGTGCGTAAGTATTTAGTTCAATTCGACTATAAATTCATATATTTACGTTTGTTTTGTTTCATGGTATGTGTAAGTCAGAACGTTGTTAAGATACTTAACCTTGTTTCTCAAAATTGCAGTATTAAGTCAGAATTTTTCTAAAGAGTTATAACTCGCAATTCTGTCGTAATAAGGCACAGTTTTCAGAAAAAAATTCACAATACATTTTTACTATTTATTCTATTTTTATTTTGTAGTGGTGTAACGGTCTTCCATACAAATGTGCTCAATACAAATATTCAAAAATTGTATGCAAAAATACATTTCATTTTTAAGAAGTCTTCCACCTCTAATATATATTCACAGTATATATGATATACGGTCTATATACATTTTTGGGACAGCTGCTTATTTGGACCAGATTTCTACTTAATAGAACCTCATGCAGCATCTTAAGCTCCATCATTGCGTTAGAAGACTCTTCAGAACAGTCTAGTTTTAAATGAACAAAGTTCTTATGAAACCACAGTTGGTTGGATTTTAACCATGTATTCGCCTCCACAAAGGTAAAATGACATTTTTTTAATCTCATGTTATTGCAGGAAACCCAGGCCATGTCTACTTATCTCACCAGCCGATAATATAGATTACATCCAAATAATGCTCAATTCAGATCAACATTTATACTTGTCAATTTTTCATGGTATGTTTTTCAGGTCTTTTTGGAATGTGAAGTTTTGTGTCGCAGTTTTCTTTTTCTTTTGGCTGGATGTAATTTCCCAACCGTTTTGGTTCAACGCTACATTTATACCTATAAATTAGGTCTTTTTCATTGTGTGTACCTGCTCACGTCTGGATGCCATTATGCGGGAATGCCATTATACATCATTGCATGTATTTGCAAATATAATTTAAACAAAAATAGTTTGTCCAGCTCCCCGAGACCCTGTAAAGGACTAAGAAAATGAATCAATGAATATACAGTAGTTTTGTTGGAATTGAACGGATTTGCGTCTCAGTCATTTGAAACAAAAGTACCACTAGATATTTGGACATCAAATGGAACGTGGCGTTTTAACTCGGTAGCGTTTACCGGTTGAATCGACTTCCTGAGAATCGAACCCCTCGGTGATTCAACCGCCAACTCCGGCTGATTGTCCTTGATTCATGACCGCGGTCCGTATAACTCTTTTAGATACACAAACACTTAATTAATGAGTCATTATGAGAGGAAGGAGAGCCCAGGGTATCTGCTAAACACATTCACAGGACTGGGGCTAATGAGTTCTGTCTGTGCACACTGTGCCCATTATGGGCTCGGCTCTGGATGGGCTTCCACCTCTGGGTGGCGTCACCGGCTGGTCCTGGAGGGCCGGTCTTGAATCCCACAGGAGGTCTGAGGCCCTCAACCCATTTCTTAACCCAGCGACAGGAAATGAGAGACTGACCTTTACTCCGACAGGAATAAAGGCCAGCCCAAGTAGCTGGCAGGGAGAAAAATCACATTTGACTTTGCTACAAAAAACTTTTGTTTTGCGGACTACGTGAATATTTTAGCGATAAATACGGGGGAAACAGATTCTCAGCCTGTCGTGGTTTTTTCTTTTCTTTTGTGCGTCTTTGCCAAAGGACCTTGGTTTCCAGACCCAGTTCATTATTCTAACCCATGTTTCAGAATGTAATTTTGTTTCAAAGCCATTTTTAATGTTCCAAGACCTTTCTCCTAATAGGGCCCTCCCAATGAAGAGCTGCTTATTATGCATGGTCATAATTAATCCAAAAAGATCACTCGCTTAATCATTCACATCAGACCATCTTCTCTCGATGTTCTGCTGCTTTCTGATCATAAATAATCACACAAAGAAACGCTCAATTAGATTTCCCTTAAATGCACTGGCATTATGTTAGGGGAAAAAATCCTCTAACTAGTCAGGCTATAAGCGTAATTGCTCTCCAGTGACTTTGATATCAGTCTTAAGCTGGAGGTTTAACTTCTCCTAATGACGGCTTCTTTGAGGTAAAAGTTCCTCGTAATTGCAATTATAATAATCTGGAAAGTATTTTTTTCCTCCCGGAATATTTCTGATGTGCTGCCATTCCAGGTCTTTGCTGAACGTGAAGTTTTTGTGTCGCAGTTTTGTTTGATTTTTTTTTTTTTTTTGGCTTTTTTGCTGGATGTAATATTCCAACCGTTTTTCTGTGCGGAGACGCTAAAGTGCAGTTTTCAAAAATCTGTGCTAAAATAATGCAAATGTACTGAAGTTTCCTTTCCATTTTGCTTAATAGCAGATCATTGCCATATTTATATTCATAATTATAGTATTTACTTTGTTAATGGACAGTTTTCTTCTTGCTTAATTTTTTGCAACATTTTAGTTTTATCTAATTAGATAATCTAATTTATCTAATTTACATTATACACTGATTTTGAAAGTTCGAGAGAAATCACTTACTTAAAAATAAATACTTTTTACTTACTTTACAGAAATACTTATTTTACAGTAGACATACTTTAAATTAAGTAGAAATTAAGCACATTTTTGACACATTTTTTGCATGTACAGCCAAATAGACTACAATAGTTGACTGAGGTTTTCTAGTATGCAGATTTGCTGTCATTACAAACATTTCTTAATACTTTTTACAACGTTTTTTTTGCAATTTTCTGACTTTTTTGCACCTGATTTTTTGTTTTCTCGGTTTTTTAGTCAATAAGTTTTCTTAGTCAATAAATGGCCGCAGTTGTGAGTGAGTGTGTGAATGTGTGTGTTCCGCTCTGTGATTGGTCGGCCACAAATCAAGAGCTAGGAATGGCACCAGCTCCCCGTTCCTCCGAAATCGAAAAAGCGGTAGAAAATATAAGGATGGTTAGTTTTTTTGACGTGATAGATAAACATGATCCAAAAGTGAATTATTGCCAGCGATCCATTCACCTGTCATCATCGCATAAGAAGGCACGGCGTACCCCCGCCAACCCATGTCTTTGTTTTATCTCCCGACATGTGATCGCCGCATAAGGATTTTTCCCCCAAGTGCAAGAAATTGCATTGACCTCTTTTGTCTATTGCTTCCATATGCGAGCAGTTATCTTTCTTGCAAATGGAAATGAGACCCAAAATTGCAACAAATGGGGCCATGCCACCGAATGCAGATGTTTCCCCTTTTTTCCAGAAAGTACACATGCCCGTTCCAATTACCTCTCACCCCTCCATCGGCCAAACAGACATCTCTTTTAGCCGCCCCCCGTCTCCAAACTTGCTTAGAGTCGGACTTAGCAGATCAACTCTATCTCACGGAGCAGTAAACGACTTGTGATGCTCTCAAAGACGTGGTGAGATGTTCCTTATACCCACCAGCTCGCCAACTTCTCCCCTAAAGAGAGGGAGACTTGAAGGAAACCACCTGTTTACAAGGCGGTGGAAGGATGAAAGTGGTCAGCTGGGTAGAAAAAGGGGGCCGGGGGGATTCCAACAGGTGCTTCCTCCCCTCAGCGCTGGGAACACTGAGGCGTAATGTATGGAAATGGGCATGAGGAGCCCTCGCACTGGTCTCTCCCTGCCCCGGCATATAATGAGGACGACTTATAAAGCAGGCCTGTAGATAATTCGCCAAATTGGTAACGTTTTGCTCGCAGCCTCACGTGTTAATGGGCCCAATTCGAAACAGGAATGCGGTGGTGGAACGCCGTCGTGCCCACACAAGACTTAGAAACTTATTGGATTTGCTCTACACTTAAAGGTGCAATTAAATGAAAGCACTATTTAAGCGCAGGCTTAGCGAGCGGCGAACTTTAACCGACTCTTTATTATTTTCGACGCATTCGCCATTGCGGATAGCCGCTTTTTGCCCAAGTGGAGCTACACAGGAAGTCTCTGCTTTATGTCCAGCGTGGCTTTTCCCTTTCTCCCTCGGGTCTCGGGACTTGAGCGGCTCGGGCCGAGTTGCGTATGAATCTGTCAGCTCAGGAGTTACAAACACGCGGAAAACGCTCGGAATTGGAACGCACAGGTGCTAACTTCTTTCACTTGAGCACTTCCTGTCCGGCGTAATGAAGAGCAGGTGAAGGCCTGTGTTTTAATCAGCCCGAGAGCTGGAAGCTTCCAGATCTCGTCCACATGGGCTCCATTACGGAGGGGGGGGGGGAGAAAATCAGTCACGAGCAATTGTTTTCCCAGTCTCCATTTCCAAACTGGAATAACTTACACATCCAGTGTAAGGTAACGGATTCAAACCTCATCAGACTCCCACCGCCGACGTGAGGCTTGTTTTAACGTCAGCTTCCATTCTGGCCCTTCATCTGTCCGTCTGTCCCAATGCACCATGCTAAATCTACATGACTCTTAATGGTGTCTTAGTTATTCTCGCGCCTTGAAGTAAATATTAAAAGAATGTTCCAGGCTTGGTATGATAAAGTGAAGCTAAAAATGTAAGCAAAAACGTAATCTTTATGCGGCTTAGTGTGTGTGTGTGTGTGTGTGTGTGTATTTTATACCACTGTGTTCCTTATGTCATTCGTTAAAACGAGATTTTGTATGTACAATTGTATAACTTGTGTGCCTAAAACGTAACAATGTATAAAGAATGTGCATATTTTTACATGTATGGAAATGTTTTATCTTTGTTTTAGTAATAAATCAGTAACTACAATGGTATAACAATCAGATGATCTATTAAACTGTAATCTTATCCTTTCTTTTCTTATCTAATGTTGTTTTAGTGGGTCTGACACTTTTGAAGTGAATTGTCAAAGATTTCTTTTTTGATTTATTTTGATACTTAACTGAAGTAAAAATAAATAAAATCATTAATAAATAATGAGGTGTGTATGGGGGCGAGGTGTGCTGACATCTAGTTCTAAAAAAAAGTACTTGTGTGTGTGTGTGTGTGTGTGTGGCATTCATGTTTTTATTTATTTAATTTTTGCATCTTAAAAATTGAACAAGTCGAGCTTGAACTTGAACAATAAACATGTAAAGCTGCTTGAGGTGAATCTAACATCACATCAATAATGTTTTAACGCTTGACTTAAAGAACAGGAGCTTGTTTTAGTCAACTACAGCATAAAAAAGCAGAAAAAAAGTCAAAGTTCATCCTACATTCCACTTTTCCCACTTTACACAGTCACACACCAGTCCGGCCCGACGTTCCGCTTGTTTGTGTTTCCAGCAAAGAACATTTTCAAATGTATCATTCCGCGAGATTTCCCATTCCCCTGAACGTACTGCTTAACCGGCGCTTCCAGTTCCATAAAACTTCCCCGGGAACTTTTTTTGAGGTGGGAAAAGTGAATAATTCCGAGGCGATAAGAGCCCGCATGGAGATATGAGATCGAATCTTCTCGGCTGTGGCATTGAGAGAACTTCGCAAGGTCATCGGCAAGTAAATGGAAGGCATCGTTTCGCATAAAACTTCCCACCTGATCTGTGACAACACCACTTACCGTGTCATCTGGCTGACAAGCGGGCATCAGCTCCCATTACGTCTGTCCACGTCAAAGGTGTCAGGCAGCTTTTCAAACTTCTGCCGTATGAAAGTGGGTGACAGACAGAGTTACCGTCTCAGGACACAGTGCCGCACTTTGTGACCCGCTCCCATTAGGCCTAAGAAAACAGTGCGAGACGCCAAAGTGTGGGAGAAAAAGATACAATAACAAAAGTGCCATTTGGGTAGTCGCTCAGAAGTGCCAGGGGACAATTAAGCTTCTATTTTCTCCCAGTCCGGGCAGTTAAGTCATTTCAGAGACATCCTGCACCTGTAAAATTGCCGCGCTCCTCTGAATTACGGAGGGGGTGGTGTGGGAGTGTGAAAATAACCTGTCTTTAACCTCTGATCTCTCAACAGTATAGCTCCGACGCGGCCGAGGTGGAGATAAAATGAGGCGAAAATCCCGCCGACATCTCCGCGGCTTTGGTCAGAGATTAAAGCGGGGTGGACGGAAAGGTACAGAGCTTCTAAACACACAGCTGTTTTCATGAACTTGATGTAGATCAGTCTGAAATGCTTGGCTGATGGAGTCAGTTCAGCTTTCATCTGGCTTTTCCCAGTCGAGCGACACGGGGGGCTTTGCGGAACATGCCTGCGCTTTGCCAGTAGGTGCAGCTGTGGTTCAAGCGTAGAAGACCTCTGCTTTCAGCGGAAGGATGGAGGAGCCGATCCGGTACGGACTTCTGTGATCATACCGAGAATCTATCCTGTCGACACGGAGCTTGAGTTTTCACATTTTCTTTGAATATTAAGGGACCGGTATATTTGTTGTCTGATGATCCACCTAAAAACACGGATTCTTTAAAAAGGTGTCTAAAGCCAAAAGTCCATTAATCTAAAAAGGCATGGACACGTTGTTTATAAATAAAATGTAGTTTTAAGTACACATTTGAATTTATTGCAACTAAAATATTTATATATTTTATAGGTGTTTCTTGTAAATATTATCGTTTATATATTATATAGTATATATATCTCACATCATATAGTTGGTCAACATGATTAGAATAAATAAATGGAAATTATTTTCTAATAAATTGTTTTAAATAGATATTTGAATATCTATAGAATGTTTTCAAATTAGAAAATTCTATATGTTTCAGATGATATTTTGATATAATTTAATTGAATTACCTAGTTCCAAACCTATTTCTATTATTCAAAAATAAAATTGATGTAAAACTAATCACTGAATTGAAAAATCTACAGGTTAATCAAAGTCTATAGGTTAAAAATAAATAGATACAGTAATATAAAATATATACATATTTTACAGCAAAACAAATAATCATAGACAATTGACATAACATCCAGTTATCCAGACAAACATAGACAAAGACAATTTCATAAGCATGACAAAAAAATCACAAGTAATTATTTTGTGTGTGTGTGTGTGTGTGTGTATAAATTTACATCAAGAATGACCAGTATCCTGAATTACATAATTGTACAGTACGCATCAGTGCACATTTCTCTCTTTTCTCAGTCTACAGAAGACTTATCATTCATCTGTATTACCAGTGCACACCAATTACATCATGAACACATATATTATTATTTAGCTCTTCCCGACTGGCCTGATTCACTCATCAGACGACAACGTGTGTGTGTGAAATCAGTTTAAATGACATTTCACTAGCTGGAGAGGCCGGCTAGTGGACTCTGGGTTTGAGTCAGGTGAAACGTGGCTGGTACGACTTTGAAGCTGAATGGAGCTGAGAAAGGAAGTCCTGCTGAGGCCTGCTGGGCTTCCAGTGCCAGTCCCTGCACTTCCTGTGTTGCCTGCTGTTGCTCGGGCCCGACTGGAGTGTTCCACACATGATTAATACCCCCGTCACTTTCCAACTTACCAGACCAGGTCTGTGTTTGTCTTTCACTAACATTGCGCCGTTTCAAGAGGGAACAAGATAGATGTCGTCTTTTTAATTTAATAATTAGCATGTGTGTTTTCCCGCTAAGATCGCTCTCATTAGGGCTAATTTTATAACAGTCGTTTTTGCAAACAACACCTACACTGCAAAAAAACGAATTCTTGGCCAGCCAAACAATAAATCTTGTTTTCTTTTTCTTACCAGATATGTTAACTATCATAGAATTAAAAGTGAAAGATTACTTTGCTTGTTTCAAGAAAATAGGGCTTGAATTTTTGTTGCTTGGGAAAAAAATGCCAACACTGATTTGAGACATTTTTCAAAGTAGACATTGTTTTAACACAGAACTTCCTGAAGCAAGAATTGTCAAGTCAAATGTTCTCATTTTAAGAACATTTTTAAGAACATTTTCTTATTTTTAAGAACACAATGTTTCCCAGTTTCAGAAACAACTTTTTCATATTATAAAGCAATACTAAAATATTACTTTCTAAAATACTGAAAAGTTAAAAATTAAAAAGTAAGATTAAAATATAATATTAAAATAATAAAAAGTAATATTAAAATATTTTTAAAACATCATAAGTAATATTAAATATGATTTTGAATGTATTCAATAATTCCATTAATAATTTTTAATAATGATTAAACAGTAATGAAAAAAAATTCTTAAAAAAATAAAAATTTTATATTATAGTGAGCACATGAATATGTGTGTGCAGAAATAAATCTTCAGTGTAACACATATTTTTGCCCCCCCCCCCAAGTAATATTTTCCTAATTTGAATATTAATTTTTACTTGATTTTACTTGATTAAACTATTTTTTTACTCATTTACTTTTTTATTTTCTTCCCTGGAAAAAAAGAAAAAGTTTTTTTCACGTGCATTTTTTTTCATCGCCTCTATTCATCTCAACTTTATTTATACAGCCCTTTTTTAATAGTTTTGGCTAGCCAAAGGGCTGCACATGAAACAGTCAAAACAAGTAGATTCAAACAGCACAAGATCAATACAGTTCCATAGTAACACAACAACAATAAAACGCAGTCATTAAAGGAGAGTCAAACAGTGGAACTATAATAGTGACTCCTGGTTGGCCAAATATCCCGAATGCGCGTCAGCGGCAAATAACTAAAGATAGAAGCTGCCGGCAACTTTCTGGCCCGGGCCGGCGACATCTGCCTGCTGTGACCCCATTGTTGTGATAGGTGTTTGCTTTAGCCGAGAGGGGCCATTGTAATCCACCCCGCCGCTGAAAGACGGCACTATTAGTGGCCCCCGATGCCCCGAGCGAGCGGAGCCCCGCTATTGGCCGGAGCCCCTGAGGACAGACTCGGCTTGTCGCAAAAAGCCTCTTTAACAGGCCGATCTGCATGGAGCCACCTGCTGATGGAGCTCTCGCCTTTGTGTGGCTGTCGACACGGCCCGGCTCGCTTTCCCCTGGGAGAGGCACATGAAGGCTGGACAAGCTGGCTGCTGTCAGGGCCTGGCGTGCGGGAGCAGAAGGCTGTCAGATCCAAACCTGAAGGCCTTGTTTGTCCGCCAACAAGTGCGGTGTGTATCTTGCGACGCTTGGTGTGGATCATTCATTGAAGTGTTCTGTGTTACAGTAGCTTCTCTGCTGTTGCTCTCGGCTTTCCTGGAGTCTCATTATGGTTTCATTCATCTGTAATTCGGACTCATGGTTTTTGAGTGAGGGATTAAACCGGGATGCTCAATACTATTGATCCGACGGATGCTAAGCGTCACATACTGAGGGTTCTGCAAGCTCATGCAAGCTTATTCATATTTTTTGCACTTTGGAGCTCATAGTAATATACGGTATTAATATACGGTATTACTAGACATCTGAATGTCTTATTTAGCAAACAGGCTTGTGACCAGGACGCTCTTTTTTTTTTTTTTTTTTTTGTTAATCTGCGTTTACATCTGTGTTATTCTAGCTTAATATATGTAGATTTCTCAATATAAAATACAGTAATGTTTGACTGTGTGTGTGTGTGATGTACACACACATTAACTTTTTGTAATTATTAACATTATTAGCATTTTCGTGTTACATAAGGACACTGATTAAAGTGAATAACACAACTATTAAACACCATTTAGCTCTCTTTATTTGACCTTATTTTTCCTGTATCCTTTATCCGCCCGTGCCATTTTGATTTGCTTTCCCTATTGGCTTCATACACTAAAAATAGTTCATTAAAGATGAATAAGAGATGTCACCTATCCATCAAAGAGTCCGTTTCAGCAGATCAGCCAGGAAAGACACGTGTAATCCATGTTGACAGACAACCGAGCGTAAACTCTGACCTTCATCTGGCTATTGCGCCATCAAATAAAGGCAGTTTTAGGAATTGCCCTCTGACTAATGTCAGCGGCCTTGATCTGCGGATGAATTGACACCTGTCTCAACACATCCCCTCATGTCACAGTTGTCAGTTTCTTTTCATGCGATCTCAGATTATGAAGCCGTGTGAAGTGTCCATCAACCACTTCGTGTGACTGATTTCCGAGTGTCAACCTTCTGATTTAAATAGCGGACTGACGTTTGTCGGTGTTTCTATTGAAACGTCTTGATGTGTGCATTTGACATCATTACTTTCTCAGTTCAAATACTCTTTAAACACGTATTTTTGGTGCAGAGGTCGAGTCAATGTGTGATATCAGTCAGGATAATTTGCATTTTTATATTTGCAGCATAGAACAAATACTTATATAAAATAATATAGGGCATGACATATTTTCAACAAATCAAGAAATCAAGAAATGGGTTTAAACTACCTTTTAAACTGCAGAATGACAAAATTGAAAAATTGAAAAATGCATCCATCTTTTGCTTTTTTCCATTTTTGGGTCACAGGGAGCTGGATCCAATCCCCGGGACTGACCAATCAGACAGCAGGACACACACATTCACTCACATGCTTTTTCAAAGACTCCAATTCATTAATACTGTATGTTATTTTCTTCATTTAATTAAGGAATTACGCTGTGCAATATTTCTATATTTATATTTCATAAACAAACACTTTTAGTATGATTGTTTTCAATCACATCGTAATAAGCTAAAAGCTAGCAGTTAGCTTTTTCCATTTCTGGGCCACAGGGAGCTGGAGCCAATCCTAGCAACTCTGACCAATCAGAAAGCGGGAGACACACACACATTTCACAATATTTCAAAGACTTGAATTCATTAATACTGTATATTATTTTCTTTCACTTAGACAAGGAATCATGCTACGCAATATTTTTATATGGAAATTTTATAAACAAACCCTTTTATTACGATTATTTTTAATCATAGCGTAGTAAGCTAAAAGCTAACTGTTAGCTTTTTTATAGCTACTGATCTAAGGTTGTGGGTTCGGCAAAATGCATGAATACTTTTTTTTCTTTTTCTGCCCAAACGCTTTATTGTAAACCCCACGGAAAGATTCTGATGTTTGCGGATGTACAGTGTCTGTTTTTCCCGCTTTTCGCTACACGCCGTGAGAACCGCCGCGGTCTGAAGCATTGCTGTGTCTGTTCTCGCGTTCTTATTTCTTCATCTTAATTCGAGCCATCGCTCTCAGCTCCAGCACAAGCGCTAGCAGCGTTCTCTGACTGGCTAGGTCACCGGCAGAGCGCCGGGCCAAAATGAGAGTTTCTGCAAACAAACACAATCAGGCCGCGATTAGATTCCGCTTTCATGATCTTGAAAGGAAATGCAAAGGAGATTAGATAACAGGCTCATTTATCCCACTTGGCGCTAAGTGTCTGGAGATGGCTAAATGCTTTAATTCGCCACTTGTGAAGAGCACCGCGGGCCAGATCCAGCTATTGCAGGAATTAACTAACGGCATTAACGTGTAACAAGGAAAAAAACAGCGCGGGCTTATCGCATGAAAGTTTACTTTTGGTGCCACATTCATGCTTTACCCGCTTTCTGTTTCCTCAAGTTCCCAACTGTTTGGAGCGCCACTTTGCACTTAAGTGGCCGTGGCATTTTTTGGACTCTCCAAGAAAGAGTTGTCCTGGTGCCAGGGTTTGTGATGCCGAGGCCGACCCTGGCACGCCGTGGCCGAGCGTTGTTATCTGAGTGAGGCTAATGGACGTGCTGGAATTAGAACAGGCAGAAAGCCTCCTTAATAGGAACCTTTACAAGGCAGCTGTTTTCTTGTTCGCAAGGACACCAATAAATGGCAACTCCATAGCCTTCCTTAATCAGATTCGAGCAATCAGCTCAAACGCAAAAAAAGGGAGAAAAAATTCCCATATGGCGCGGGAATGCGGCGAAGGAAAGTGAAGGCCAGGGGTTAGCGCGAGGACACAGGCCACTTCAAGGTTACCGTGTCTGGCTACAATTAGCCACGTTCAGGAGAAACTGGCACAATGCTTCGGGGAGCGCTCTCGCTCGCAATTAGTCGCTTGGAAATTACTGACGGTGAAAAGCGAAGTGTGGCTCTGAACGTTTACAAACACTGTTAGGAAAGGAAAAAAAACGTTCCGTGACTTGTAAAGACGCAGCGAATGTGAGCGGCAAGGTTTGAGAACGAGGGCGTTGGTGGATCAAGGGCGGCAACTTTTCGGCGTTATTGCATCATCCAGCGTTAAAAAGGGAATAATTGACATGTGTGATGTTCTTTCGAGTCATTCGAAGTAAAAAAAAAAAAGGAAGTGACGGATGCCGTGACAACAAGCTACTTTTGAGACTCGTTTCGAAGTGAAAAAATTGGTTTGCCAATTTTCTTTATTTTGGACAGTAATATTGTAACATTTACAACACAGACAAACGGAAATGGATGAGCGTATTGATAGCACTACCCTGCAGTGATAAGTACTGGTTCCAGACTCAAGTTCAATGCCCGGTCCGGTTCAATTCATTGTGTGGCTCTCACTTTAAGTTCTAGAGTGGCTGTGATTGGTTAGCCACCAATTCAGAGTGTGTCTCTCACCTTAAGGCCTTGAGTGGCTGTGATTGGTTAGCCATAAACTGAGGGTGTATCACCCCCCTCAAGAGCTAGAGTTTCTGTGATTAGTTAGACACCAAGCCAGGGTGAGTGTCCCACTTTGTCTAGCGCGACTGTGATTGGTGAACCACCAATTCTAGGGTGCGTCTCTTTTCACCAAGACCTTGGGTTGCTGTGATTGGTTAGCGACCAATTCAGGTTTTGTCTCTCACTCTAAGGCCTAGAGTGTCTGTGATTGGTTAGCCACCAATTCAGGGTGTGTCTCCTGCCTTAAAGCCTAGAGTTGCTGTGAATGGTTAGCCACCAAGCCAGGGTGTGTCTCTCATCTTAAAGCCTCGAGCAGCTGTGATTGGTTAGCCAGTAATTTAGGGTGTGTCTCTCCCTTTAAAGCCCAGAGTTGCTGTGATTGGTTAGCCATCAAGCCAGGATGTGTCTCCCACCTTGCCTAGAGCAGCTGTGAATGGTTAACCACCTATTCAGGGTGTGTCTTTCACCTTCAGACCTAGAGTTGCTGTGATTGGTTAGCCTCCAAGCCAGACTGTCTCCTGCCTTAAGGCCTAAAGTTGCTGTGATCGGTTGCCGTTAGCCAGAAATGGAAAATAAAATGGAAAGATGCTCTTACTCCCTTTGTTTTGACCTTAATGAGAAGACGTGTCTGATCCTGCATGCTTTTCTTGTGAGATTGATGTCTGTGCAGGCAAGAACACAGACGTGGAGCTCCGTCGAGATAAGACGTTCCTTCATCTCCACCTCGTAGCAGATTGAACGTTTTAAGCTCCCGTCGACCGTTTTTTTCCCACGAAGACCTTGCAAAATCAGTGTTCTACTGGTCATCGTGTCTTCTTGGCTGTAAATCATAACGCTCCAATTCATTCCATTTAAGGTAGACATTTGCTTGTCTTTCGTAATAAAAGTTTTTCCATCTCGCAGATGTTGCTCATCAGAACCTTGATGGCCACATACGTGTTTCATAAACACAAACAGTTTGTGAAATCACATTTTTCGCTGATGGCAACAATCACCACCTAGTTACCACGGCCTTAACAAAAAACCAACAACGGCAACACAAACAAGCAAGCAAACTTTATCTTTGGAGAGATGTTGTGAACTTCTAGTTTCCTGAAGGCTTGGTTTCAAAGTGCAAAACAATGCATTGTTCTTTAATGAAGTCAGAGAAAATTGGCGAGCATGAAACAGAATGAGCTCCGAGATGAAAAATAAAATAAAAATCAAATTTACCGTTCTGACAGCTAGCAAATGTTAGCATATTGCCGCTGCCTTGTTCTGCTGTGAAGTGTCATGCTAATTAGCTAATTAAACTTAATCCCTACAAAAGTGCAGTCACACAACAGACGCTTCAAATGCCGCGGAAGCGCTTCATCTTAACGCACTTATTCATTTTTAAAGCTGTTTTGACTGAATGTTGGTGCAAATTAAAAGAAGATAAAGAGTCATTACGGCAATAGACGATAAACATGGTTGCAAGGAACTCCTGCCTCTAGGGGTCGTTTTCCTTATTTCGCCGTCTGTCTTTTAGTGTTTTCCTTTAATTTATTCAAACTTGGTTCCTTTAGCTGCTAATAATAGTTAATGAGTTTTCATTTATTGTGGCGTATTTTGTGTGTGTGTACATATCAGCTGTTTAATATTTAGCTTTTTTTCGTTTCAATAAAATGATCAATCAATAAAACTGCAGAAGTACAAATAAACATAGTCAAAATATACAAATATGTAAAGGAAAAATACGTAAAATAAAAAGTCACCTTTTGTGATGACATGATTCATGGGCGGAGCTAGGATTCTAGCAGTGAATTACAGCGAATGTGACATTAATTGCTAGGGTTATCGTTCATATTTAGAGGAATAAAAGCTTGTTTTTTGACAGTGTTCAGGGAGTTTGTGTTTGTTTTCAGAAATGTTCAAATTTCTTAGTGAGATATTTCAGTGAGATATATTATGGAAGCCACTGCTGCCATATTTTAGTACTATATTTTTCAGATTATAAGTGCACTGGACCATAAGGTGCACCCATAAAAAGCATCTGTTTTGTTGGGGTTTTTTGTATTAAAAAGTGCACATTTTTTTGCACATTTTTAAACTTTTTTTGTAGTATTTTAAGTGTGCCTTCTAGTCAAAAAAATACGTATTTGTGAATAAATGAATACAGTGATGTCATAGTGTAAAACTCCGGCAGGTTAAATTCTCCTGATCTTAACTAGGTCTTATTTTCAATGCACGTGTGATGTTTCAGACCTAGAGTTATTGATTGTATTTCATTTTGGGGATGAAAACTGTGTAAATACAGAGTAATCCAGAAAATTCAAATTTAACACAATATAAATGAAAACACAATATTCAGATCATTCTGAAAACTGTCTTCTTTTGTCAAACTCAACAAAGACTGTAGAGCTTGAAGATCATTGAGTTATTGAATTATTACATCCTGATTGTGATTATTACTGTAGTCACGCTCTTAACAGCATCGTCAGACAATTCACATCACTATCACTCGGTTCGTTGCTCCATTCTTGTGGAAAATCCAGATGTGATCGATGCCGTCAGCCATGAATTGCTATTGACCCCGTATTTCTATCCACTTCATCCTCGCCACTGCATTCTCGCAATTTCCTCCGCACCAGCTGATGCTCGCAGACTCGCCCGGTCCAGCTCGGGACGATAGTGTGGAGGAAAACCTCAGCGGCGAATCTATTTTAATAACGCCCATTACCAGTGCGCCGCGCGATCCACCGTCTCCATCATTAATACATGAGAGGATTTTCTCAGCATCTTTCATGAAAGTCAAAGCAGCCGATGTACCACAGAACCGACCACAAAAGGAACATTTCCCCCCGTGGATGTCAGACTGAAAGGGGGCATTTAAATAGCACTAGGCATAATAGTTCCAAATCAATACAAGTCATCAATAAAAGTGGGATTTGTTTTAATTTATGTGGGACGCTCGCGGATGATCCGCCGGCTCCGCTGCCTCTCCTCACCAGCATCCCATTGTTATTTTTGTCTTTCCTCTCATCATACGCTCCTACAAATAAAAATAAGAAATCACGGTACGCTGCAATTTTTACGCCGCTGATTTAAGTGGCACTGGCAGGGCAAATCCAATAGTGCCACTAAAGCTGACAAGCCTGACATGAGGCTTGCCACGCTGCCCCTCAATTATGCAGGACCCAATGTTTCCTTGCCTTTTAATTGAATCACGCCGTCTCAAACTTGTTATTTTTAATTTGTTGCATTTGATTTCTGACACCGCTGCCAGAGCGCCATGAATTATGCAAAGGCGACTTTAATTGTGGATCTTATTAGAATAAAACTAATTGCCAGTGATTAAAAAAAAAAGGCAACCTGAGGATGTTCTACCCTTCTGGAAGTTTCTGGAAACAGTCACTGGCTCCTTTGTTGTCGGATCTGAGCGTGAGTGAGTGGCTCATGTCAGATCGCTTAATGTCCGTGTAGAGATTGATCTGATCTCTGTTAGGGAGTCAAGTTGGGTTATGATTTTTTTTTTTTATAGACTGAGGCCCAGTGCTGTACAAGAGCAAAATAACAGACATCTGACTCTTTTTCATCTGCGGATGCTAGAAGACCTCATGTGAAAAGAATCGAGCGTAATTTACTTTTCTGGCTGGTGGGCTCCGGGATAGTTAGGTTTTATTGATCATTTATCTTGGACTTGATCGGCCCTTTTTCGGGATTGTTTGCATGGAAAGTTACTTCCATACACGGACCTAGGTTGATGTTAGCCGACTTTTGGTGACCAGACTTTTTGATATGTTCATTGTCTTTTAAATGTTCCTTATTCGATTTTTATGTTAAAACTTTTTGCTGCTGCTGGACACAAAAATTTCCCCTAGTGGGATTAATAAAGTTTTATCCTATCCTATCGAATACTTCTTTGAAATCATGAGAACAATATTGGTCTTTTTGTGTACATGCAAAGCTGAATATGTAATTACACATTTTTAATATGTATTATTATTTTTTATTTTAAATGTATGATGGAACATTATAAATATATATGAACAAAGTATATATACATATAAATAATCTTATTCGTATTCTGAAATAAATGGTTTGGCTGAACTGAACAGAGTTATTTTTCGTTAAAGTATGTGTCTTTTAAACTGGCATTGGTTGGGAGGAATCTGGAAATCATTTCTCTCTCGGCACTTGCTTTAGTTTCTCGAATGCTCGATCAATTCAACAGGACAGCTTAACTTTCCTTCTTTTTTTCACCGCCTATAACCACAACCGTTTAAAGTCCCACAGGCACTTACAGATTAAATTCAAAGTCTATTCTGACAAAGCCTTGAGATTTCACCCTGGGAGGCAGTTGGGAAAGAAAATCCCTAAATTGAGTGAAATTCCTTTTTTTGATGATCCAAATGGTCGAAGGGGCCACAGCACATGTTCAAGTTCAAGTTCAAGTTCCATTTAGTTATAAAGCACTTTTCAAAGTCACAGACCGTCTCAGGCGGCTGTACAGAACCGTAAATATTAGAAACATTACCGACAATTCATATTGAGAGCAAAAAAAAACAGTATGCATAAACAGAGCAACAATGTTTGTATGTTCTAAACAGACCCAGACATGGTCTAAAATTTGTATGTCAGAAAATTGTACTCCATTTATGCGGCAGTGATAAAAAAAAAAAATAATAATAATCTTGAAAGGTTCTAGGTGCCGTCTTTATTTCTGTTCTTTTCTTTTTGTTTAAGTTTTGTCTTTTTGTTTGGTCGATTTAAGCTAACAGCTAATATCACGTGTAGTTTTTGTCTTGCCCATATATACTGGTGTCTCTTTTTTGTGTAGTTTCTGATGGAAATCATGACAGACCTAGTTCTACACCCAACCGATTGGTGCCATTCTATATTGGCTTTTTAGTTCTTTTTAGTGTGTCCTAAACTTCATTACCCAGAGTTCCCAGTGTTTCCCAACATATTTGGGTTCAGCTGATTTTTCATTAGATATCCTATTAATTCGTTCTTTTCTTCCATGTCCGTCAACTGCAAGTAGTTTTATTTTTGAAATGCGTCATTTATAAACTTTGCTGTTGATTTCAAATACAGTACTGTAGATTCTATGTGTTTGTACAAGTCTACCGTGAAATTGGAAGAGCTCTTCATAACAATGTGCAAATCATTGATATAGATGTATAAAAGTAAAGGTAACGTAGCAAATATTCCTCACAAACACACAGTTACTCTAATTATTAATTAAATTAATATATTTAATATGTCTATCGATCTGTCTGACTGTCTGTATCCATCTATCCATCCATCCATCCACATCCATCCATCCATCCATCCATCCACCCACGTCCATCCATCATACCAAATAGTATTTTAGCCACTTCAGTGATTAAAATCTAAGAAACTGCGGCAAGCAAGAGATCTCGAACCTGTCCAATCGTACCAGTCAGCTAAAATTACTAGGAACTTAAAGGCTTCGGTAATTGTCCATGCATGATAAGTACGGCGTGACAGGCCTTGCCAATTCAAGAAGTCCATCTTAGCATAAAAGTCCCCTCCAATAAGGCCACCGCGCCTGGCACCGTCCATATGATGAAGTAGCTCTCTAAATTTCAAGAGCATCTCTGGAATGGTAACAGATTCTTGTCTACTGAAATGAGAATTAGAGTCACTTTCTGCAGAAGTTAGGTTTGATGTTGGCTGTCAGCTGCGGGGAGAAGGATATGTCCCGAGATGGAGACTAATCTGACGGAGACTCTGATTGCATTGCCCCTTCATGATCCGCTCATTGACCACTCCAGACGTGGGGACAGGAGATGGACGTTTTAAGAGTGTGGGGGCCCAAATAGTGCTGTGGCTCACTTCATACGTCTTTATGTTCTCTGAAATGGATCTGTCATTGAGTCGGCCTCTTTGGGTTTTTTCTTTCTCTTGGTTTCGGCTGGCTTTGTCTCATCAGTAAAATTGGCGCATCGCTTTTTCAATGAACGCGTTTAGCTCGGCCTTTCAGTCGCGAGTCATTCGTTCAGACTCGGAGGTAGATAGAAATTTAAATGTGGAGATTAAATAAACACACACACACACACACACACACACACACACAGATTTGCTACTTTTTAAAGTGTAGCAAATCACTAAAGTGTTTGTTTGATTCATTTGTGTGTTGCACTTAATTAGCAAAATATGCTTCTGCCCTGGCTGTCTTTGTTTGATTATGAAATATAATCACTTTACTGTACTTTTAATTAAGTATTTTTAATTAATGGGATGACTTTATTCCGCTTTGCATCATGCATAATTAGCCGAGTCTCGTTTTTTCCCCTCCAGACAGTTTGCATTTTAGTATTAAATCTAATACAATCGTTTTAAAAAATTATCAGCTTTGCAGTAATTTCATTAAAAATTGATTTTGAATCAATATCATTAATTAGCATGGAAATGGATTAACATTCAAGGTAAAAGTGAGGAAAAAGCCTCTTTGGAGTTTTCCCCTATGAAGTGTGTGTCTGTCTGTCTGTGTGCGTGTGTGTGTGTGTGTGTGTGTGTGTGTGTGGTGTGCACGCCCAAAGTTTGTTGCAATTCTTTCACCGGAACTACTTGAATACAAATGCATTTTTATTTGTTTTGCTTAACATAAAAAGGCTACATTTAGTTAATTTACACTTAAAAAAGTGTGCATACTCTAAGTTCTTTAATATTTTTAACTCTAACAACTTAAATACAAATGCATTTTAATTGTATTACTGTACTTCAACATGAAAAAATACTAATATTTGATACATGTTTTATATATTTTACATATACGTTTGTTTATAAGTATACATATATTTGTGTGTATGCACTGTATGTATATACACACAGCATGTATATAAATTATATTGCTATTTTATATGTACAGTGTATGTATACTGTGTGTGTGTGTGTGTGTGAGAATGATATGTTTTTGTTTTGTTTTATGATTGAGATGTGTGACAAGGCATGTTGGGATGTGTTGTAGCACGACTTCCCTTGATGTAGCGCGCGACACTGGCACGTCAGTCCACAGTCGGGCGCGTGTAAACGTCTGGGTGATCTGTAATGTGGTTTTGTGGGTAGATGATGGGTAAACACCCATCTGAAGCGCCTGTGATTTGACTCGGAAGCGGAGGTGAAATGTAAACAGAGCGCGGTGGGCTGGTTTATTCCTGCTCCTGGTTTATCAGAGCGGCGGGGTAATTGCTGTCAGTTAGAGGCATAAAGGCAGTGGTTCGCATGGGCTCAGTAGGAGTATCTGCTTCCCCCTCGCCTCCTGAGACTCCCCTCATCCTCGCCATTGTTGTTTACCGCGCATTGTCAACAGCAAACGCGTCGGGTAGGAATTAAAGGCGGCCTACGCCACGCGGCACAACAGGCGCCATAATTGAGCAGATTACCCTCTGTACGCCAGCAGTGATTTGGGTGTGAACGAGGCGCCGAGAACAGAAGTTTGTTTGCCGGGAAAAACAGAGGAAGGTTCCTGACACTTTGTTTTTGTTTGACGGTGCCACGCGCTTCGCCTCCTTTCATGCCACTGAAACAACCAAATTATTGCCATTTCTCCCGGAGCTGTGATGCGCCAGAGTCTCTTTATGGTTTTAGCGTGACGTTTTATTTGCTGCAAACTCATTTAGTTTGGTGTGAAATTGCAATATGAGCATAATGTTGCTGCTGAGACCAATGAAGTTTGCATCTACTGGATAAAATAAATAAATGAAAAAAAAAAAAAATATATATATATATATATATAATAACAAATAATATATACGTTATAAATAACAATTTATATATATATATATATACACACACACACACACACACACACACACACATATTTCAAATATATACATACGGTATATTATTTACAACAATTTAATGGATTTTAAATAAATATTTTACATATTTACAAATTTTATTTTACCATTTATTTTGTTTAAAAATTACAATCTTAAAAGGGAACATAATGTTACCGTTGAGAACAATGAGATTTGTATCTTAAAAAAAGGGAAATAGCGCATACAGTACAAACATTACAAGAATGTAGTATAGTGTTATGTAGTTGTGTGTTTAATCTACTGTTTCATTTTAGTGACAGTAATATTGAGATGGGTGATAAAAATCACTAGACGGGTGACATACATCTGTACGCATCATCGAGTAAATGTATGACTGCATAGAAAACCTTTATTTATGCTGTGCAGTCTGGTTTAATTTGCCAAAATGTCGGTTTGACTATAATCAGTTACATTGATAACAATAATCAGAGTCATACAAATGTAGACATCAGGGTGTTTATGATCCACACTACAGAACCTCCTCAGATTTAACATTTGATCGCAAAGGTTTTATTTCCTTTATTATATTTCCCCTTTTTTTTCTATCCTACACATCGTGCCAACCTACACCCAATCAAATAGTGCGTCATCATTAGTCTCCCACCCGAGACATTTTTACACCCTTTTACACCAGATTTTAGTACCTGCACCGGCTTCAGCATTCGAAGCTGAAAGAGTTGATTCCTGTGGAGAAGAAGCTCCACGCAAAGGTTTAAGCCGTTCTCTAACTTCACTTGCTTGTGGATGGAGTGCTGCGTCATAGCTGCGTGTGCTGGGGCGGCGGGTTTGAGTCCAGGCCTGACCTGCTGGACGAGATGTTTCTGCTGCTTACCGGGGTTAAAACCCTCCGCCAGACTCAAAGCTGCAGGAAATTGCCTGAATTATGGAGATGTATTGGTGTGAAAAGATCCTGTGACACTTACATTGAACCCGGTTATAGCCGACATGCAGGATTTAACCCTTCCCGCAGCACGTTATTTAATTATAGCATCATGTCGTATGTGTGATTGATAAGCGATTCACTGTATTAATTAATTTGATTCTATCTATCTAATACATTAGTTCTATATGTCTGTCTGTCTGTCCACACAACCACACACTTTTACATCTGTAAACGCCTTTTAAAACCAAATTCACAAATATAACCTTAAAATCTTTAAACTAATATCTTTAACTAATAGGTCACAAATGTAAAGGCCCTTACACACATGTAAACATTTTATTTTGTATTTTTGCAGTTTAGCTATTTGTTTATGTAATAGAAATGTTACCCAGGCACACAATCTTTGAAAATACATCATATTATTATTATTCTTTATTATTATTCATCATATTATTATTATTATTATTATATCTTGTGCATAAACCACAAACCAAAAAAAAAATATTTTTATTTGTGTGTCTGTGTGTGTGTTTTTTTTTCTGTCCACACCCACACACATGGACACACAAATAAAATGTTCATTTTTTTGGTTTGTGGTTTACGCATTTAAAAAGCATCAATCTTAAAACTTGTTTAATTTCCTCCGCTTCCCGTTAACAAAGGACACTTATAAACATTTTATTTGTTTTATTTAAAAGTTCTTTTTGTTTGCTCTTCTCTTTAAACTGTCACAAATTGTGCCAGTTTAATAAAGTAAATTTAAACCAACACGAGGGATCTTTAGGGGCTTAAGGAGAAAGAATCTGTGTGAGTTTAATGAATGTTCTTCTCCTTGTGGTCGGTGTTTGAATGAAGGCGCATGTGTCGCGCATGTGTTTGTGCAGGAAAACACAATACAAACACTTTTCTAGTTTGGCACGTGTGAATCAAATTAAACAAAAGTCGATGTTTACTCGCCTTTATGTGAAAACCAAACCGCAAACGCATCAAAAAGGCATCAAAATAAACAATAACTTGTTTTATTGAGTGGATATTAAAACTAAGAAATACATTTCAAATACGTAATTGCTTGAAATTAGTTTTTTTTTTTTTTTTATGTGTTAATGATCAATGGCTTTTCATAAGTATTCTTCGGACTATAAGGTGGATTGGATCATAAGGCGTATGAAGCAAAGCAAAACATTGCAAAGCAAGTTTTATTAAGTCAATCACAGATTCTCAAAGTTCTCTTATTGTAAAAGCATAAACCAATAAAAAAAGCCTGTCTCCAATTCATTTTTTGTCCACAAATCCATAACATTCTTCCTCATTGGTGTTCGAGTTTAACTTTTTTTTTTTTTGTGCAGAGTCGCAGATGAATAGAGAAGGAAACTGGTGGCGAAGGTTATCAATATATTCATCTTTTGCTTCCTGGTCAAGAAGCTGCCTAATCTAATTCTAACCAACTTTAACCAATCAGACGGAGAGCAGTGTGTGCCCCGCCCGCACGTGAAACTAGTGCCAAAAATTGATATATGTAATGAAAAATGAGAAAACGATAATGGAAAAAATGGTGCAAAATGTGAAAGTTTTCAAGCAAAACAAACATGTGAAGTATTATCTTTAGTTTGTTTTTTTGACAATTAAAAAAAATAGTGTTTTTACCTTAATTTTTAGCGCGTACATTTGATATTTTTACACTTATATTTTATTTATAAGTTTAGAGTATTTGTAATGCTCCTACAATGTTTATACATAAGGTGCATCAGATTATACATGCACTATGGATTAAAAATATATATAATTCATAATAATAATAATAATAATAATAATAATTCACTTTAGTTCGAACATCTCAACACGTTTTTACAAGACAGCTTTTACAACAAGCCGATTCTGTAAGTCACTTTATGCATATTACTAAATATGCCAAATACAGTAATATTCCATCTTGTGCTTTACACAATACAGTATTTAAATTGTTAATTGCAGATCGCTACTTGCATTAACGAAGGGCTGGAGAAAATCTGACCTCGCAGTGCGTCTGAATCAATGGGAAGTTGATAAGCCAAGTTCATTGCTGCCTAACGTAAAGCAAACCTGATTTGTTTACTTACCTAAGCGTGGGTATGTCAGGCCTATTATGAAATGATTTATAGAGCACCAGCCAATGAAATTGTTTAAAGCAGATTAGGTTCAGGGAGCGATCAGCACTAATATGACAAGCTGATGCCACATGACAGGAAACCAAGCAAACAAGTTCCTGAAATTCAGATTGAATTAGAATCCTAATAATCCTGCAGGGAGTCACAGATTCAATCAGAGAGTCGAGGGAAGGAGTGTGAACTCCACGCCCACACACACACACACACACACACACACACACAGACGTGCCAGCATGCGATAACACGTAAACGCACAACACACTAACACACATTTGCATGTGTACACAAACAGATGTACACACAGACAAAAACACATTCTCTACTACACAGACACACACACGCATACCTATACACATGTAGAGTAGCACACACACACACACACACACACAGAGACGTGCATGCATGCAATAACATTTAAAAGCACAATCAAACACACTTACATATTCACACAAACATAGATTTTCACGTGTACACAAACACACCAATGTACACACAAACAAAGACACACACACACACAAAAATGCACACACACACACACACACACACACACACATGTGCACACAAGCGAACACTCACACAGGCACATTGACATATGTACACAAACACGCACTTATATGGGTACACAAACTCACTTATGCACACAATCACACACTTACTTGAGTACACACACACACACTTAGGCCCACAAGCACACACACTAATGCACACAAACACATTCACGTTTGTACAAAATCACACACTCACATATGTACACAAACACAAATTGAAACACACACACGCGCACACACATACTATTGCACTTTATAACAAATGTACACAATCTTGCACGCAAGTATGTGTGCACACAGCAACAAGAACACACACACACACACAAGCAAACACAAACAAAGCCACAGAGAAGTGTGACAAATCATGTTTGTGCTGAGACGTACAGTAATGTTCTTTAAAAAAAAATGTAAAAATGTTTCTTCCGCTTTTTATTCCAGTTTTCCATAACCTTCAAAAAAAAAAAAAAAAGCACTTTGCCTTTATTCCGTGGAAAACTGATGCGATGCCAAAAACAGGAAATGTAATGCATTAAGTACTCACAGAAATCATTGTTCCGAAGGCTTTTATTGACCCGTATCTAATAAAAGCGGCGCTCACCGAGCCATGATGAAGGACTTCTGCAATCAACTAAATATTATCTTTCAGCAAAGCG
>MU204278.1:3964855-4014176 GCA_017309775.1 Paedocypris sp. Pulau Singkep | reverse complement strand
TGTGTGTGTGTGTGTGTGTGTGTGTGTGTGTGTGTGTGTGTGTGTGTGTGTGTGTGTGTTAAGAGTGGCTGTCTATTGGAGGTGGCGTTCTATTAGAGGTTTTACGGTAATTGTAGATTCTGATTGGTTGGTTTCCATTACTAGGTTGTTTCAGTTAGTGGCTCTGTCATCTTAAAATGAGCCGAGTTTGAGGCCCGTTCCCGTATGTCATTGTAGTTTGCATGTTCTCGAATGGTTTCCAGCTGGTCCAGCATGACGTCATGAACGTCCAGAGAATATCTCCACATGTTCTATGATTAGATAGATCAAACATAGATCGTTCTGAGATTCTGTTCAACTGCGATTAACACTTTTTTGTGTTATTTGATCAGAATTTCAGTTTCATGTAATTAAGTAAATAGTGGTGCTAAAAATAGTTTTAGACAAATAAAATACATTTTTTTTTATATTTTAATGGAATGTTGATAACAAGCCTCTACATTTTCATCTGAACTCGGTTTTGCTTCCGAAAAGACAGAAAATCGGGAACTGGTTCAATATGGAGTCAAACACCGTTTTTGGAAATTAGAGCAAAACAATCACGAGTTCATGAAGACAGAGGTGTAAGTTTTGTTCGTCTTAAGCATTTGACCCAAGGAATGTAAAGAACTCGCCGGTACTACTCAGCGTTTAGGAGCTACAGCAGTAAACACACTTTTTTTCCTAGTCGTGTGAGTACAACAAGAATTCAAGCATCAGTGTCAGTGCCATCCGTAATTCTGCTCACTCGTTTGTGCGTGTCAAACCCTCACAAATTATGAGCTAAATTGTCTTTACAGACCACGGACCTTCAGAAGGCATGTCTTGGCTGGCTATTGAGTGATTTATAGAGAGCAGCGTTCATGGCGGGGTGCTGCGTCCACGCCGTAATATGGTATTGTCTGATTTGTGCGGTTCAGATTGGGGCGAATCCTCCAGAGCAGCGTGTTCTGACGCCAGCAGCACTCGGGCACTCATTAACAGGCTACCCACAGGCACAGCTACCTGTCCCGCCAGCCCACCTGACACCCCCCTCAAACCTGTCTGTCTCCCCACCATGTGCCCCCCAACCTGCCTCATTACTTATTGATTTGTAAATCAATAACACCTTTCAGAGCAGCGTCTGCCCGAGATAGAGAAGCAGAGCGGGCTGGCCTTGCTGCCAGCGCTGAATGAAAGATCCTAGAGGGTAAAAGCAAGCGAGACCCTCTTACTTAGTCTGTAAGTAGTGGCGGCGAGAGGGATACATTTCACATTCAGATGTATGACAGCAGCGAGCAAGGAAAATATGATCCGTTTGGCAGTTGCGCTCTCGTCAGCGTTCCCCGTCTTAAAGTATAGTTCAGCCCAAAAATAGAAGCTCCGTCATTATCATCTGATGTTGACGCCAACCGGTGCGGCGTGAAAAACAAAAGAACGAATCCGGAAAGGATCGTGCCGGTTAGACTTTTCCAGGCAATTAGTCTGCCGGGGGAGTTCGACTGGAGCTCTCGTTCTTCTGAAAGGGTGTTTTCGGCTCCACAGTGGTGTAAAGTACTTGAGTAAATGGACTTTGTTACTCAAGTATTTTTTTGGCCTTCTTTGTACTTGTATGGAGTATCAAGACTATAAGCAACTTTTACTCTCTAGTTACAAATGCTCAAAACATACTTCTAGCTAGCTTGGCCTTCTGGTCAAAGCCATAGTCTGAACACTAATGAACAAAATAATTTTTTTTTTCTTTATACTTTTTAATTGACTTTTTTTTCCTGATTCAGACTAAAGATGAACATTGGATGTTTTTTTTTTTTTTTTTTTTTTTTTAAGACTCTTTTTTTCGAATTCCTCATAGCGGCTTTACGTTGGTCTGGGACTGAGTTGTGATTGAGTATCTGTATCTTTACAGTCCCACTACATTTGAATGAACATTTAGCGTTTCTTGTTACATTTATTTGTTACATTTATCTATTTGTTACATTATGCGCGGCAATTCGGCATCTTTTTCAACCGCGATAATTTCCTGGGTGGTCGAGGTGATATCGTCATCTGCAGGATGCTGAAGGTACTGGATTCTCTTTTTGAGCTAAATCACGTGAACTTGAATTAGCAATCACACTTTTTTTGCACATTTTAGTTTGACTGAAACTGAAACTTTTTGATCATTTCTGTCCCGGCTTTTTTGGAAATGTTGTGGTGTTAAATTTCATGAATTTATTAGGAAAGAAAATCTCAGAAATGGTTTTTCACATGTATTGACGTTTTTTTTGAGTAGAAGACTCATTCTTTTAAAATTTGATACTTTACGACTTATACTCAAGTCGTCTTGGAATTAGTGACTCGTAACTTGAGTAAAAAAAAAAGTTTTCTTACTCAAGTATGGTTTTCATGTAACCTTTACACCTCTGACTTCACACAATAAATATTCCACTTTTGTGCGTCCGTGCTGGTGGTCGAGGGCAGTTTGGAAGGGAATAAGACCCGAGGATCTGGATTCTCATTAGGTCAGGGCGCATTGTCACCGCTAACAGAAGGAAAGATGTGCGCAGAACAAAAAGCTTCAGCCCGGGTCCCAATCAGCAGCTCATAAAGGAGCCGGCACGGGTCTTAATCAGTCAGTCCTTAATGGAGCCGCTCTTTAAAAGTATTATTAACCTCATCTGTCTAGATTAAGAACTAATAGCCCCCTTTCTGTGTATTGTCTTTGTAGCAGCTGGTAATGTACATATATATTAATCCACTCGTGCCGGCGAGATTGTGTTGCGGCGGGAACAACAGTGCCCTTCACAAGCGAGGCAGACACAGGTTAGGAAGCCACTAATTAAATGTCAGACTTGACAGATTAAAATTATGAAATTTAAAATCGCAGAGTAGCTCTTTGTCATTGTCAAATTAAGCGGCCGGCGTGATGAGGAGCCGGGAATGGAAGACTTTAATGGATTGAAGGGGAATGTACTTTAGCAGCCCTGGATGTGGTGAATAAAGATTTCCCCGCGCTCAAGGAAATGGGCTGCGCGTTTGCTTCGGCGAGACCTACAGCCATCTGTGCTGCTGTATTTTACTCCAGACGGGCGGTTTAATGACCTTTTTTTACCCTACAAACAGCGCACAAGGACTCTAGTTTTAAAACATGCTCTTGCATTCTTAGTAAATGGCTGGGTGATGGTGAAATCCTATCATAGTTGCTTCACGTCCTTGGTTGAAGTTGGCAATATCCAAAGTGTTAAATCCAAAAAATGTGCAAAAAAGACATAGGGTGTTCTCACTATGATTGCATTGGTTTCCTCAGGGTCTCCGGTTTCCTTCTACCAGCCAACATCGTGTATTGGAATTGGTGGATTATAGTCGGATTGGTAGATTTGAGTGGGAATCCCCGCTTTGTGATTGTTTGGCCAATGATCTCTTGCCTTCAGGCCCAGAGTTGCAGAGTTGAGTAGAAAATGGATGGATAGATGTAAAGAAGTTTTGGTGAGGGTTGTGTGTGTGTGTGTGTGTGTGGGGGGGGGGGGCATAATTATTTAACAGCATATCTTTTTTTATGTAAGATTGCCATTTTAAAGCCCAAAAAAATCCTAGTCTAAAAATGAATTTTGAAATTTTAAGAGTCATTTCACAGTCCAGCCATATTTCCACATGACACATGCCAAACAGCCGTTTCAGCTTTGCCTTAACAAAGATTCAAAATTTCAAAAATTCAAAAATTGCCATATTTTTTTTTAGTGTGAAGCAAATAAAAGTGCAAATATTAGTATATCAATATGTAGCATATTAGTGTACATATTCAAGTACAATAAACCTATTGGCACCAGCAGCTGCAGTTCACAATTTAGAAGCGTTTAAGAAGCTTTATATTAATAATATTTACACAATAAAAAATAATTAATTCTTCAATAAAGTGAAAGTACAGTATTTATTTCAGGTGCTATATTTTGTTAAATCCTGAAATAAGTTCTGTGTAAGTTTCTGAAATGTCTGACATAAGTTGCTCAGATGTTTAGTTTCTGATTAATTCATATTTATGACATTACTATCTCCCAATTAGCCCAACATCCAATCAATCAGTCAAGCGTGTAAGTAAGTGGATCACAGAGACCGGCCAAGATGGAAGACCTGATGAATACAAACTTCTTCTTTTTATTATTTTCTGCAGTCAGCAGGGGAAAAGCTCTAGCACAGCATTTCCAAATAAACAAACCATCACTAAATTAGCCTGTGCTTGTGCTGAAGGTTCAAAGGCTCTGAGCTCCAATCAGGTCTAGATGTGTTTAGCTTCAGAAGGCTCGAGAGCGCCGCGTGCAATAAAGCAACCAACAGACCCGAGATCGCATTACAGCGCCAACACTCAACACGAATCCACAAACCGTCCTGATCGCATGTGACAAGATCCAATTAAATTTAATTACACAAGCTGTATATTCATTCTAACTGACAATTTTTATTAGAAAGCCACACACTGTTAGAGCAAAGAACTGAGGTAAATTATATCAGTGTAATACAGTTAGGTTATGCGGTATCCAGTGTGTCTAATTTGCTTCTATTGAGTTAGGGGCAAGAGGCCTGCAGAAGAAGTTCAATAGTTTGGAAATCACAGAGGCGAATCCCTCTGCGTGTCAGACAGAGACCATCACAACTGGTTCTTCCTCGGTTCCTCAGGATTGTTCTTTCTCAGTTGATTTCAAACCTAGCTTATTGTCACACTGTATTGTCCTGAGCAATTGATGGTGTATTTGAGCGGAAATTTGGCCGAATTTGAGTTACACGATTTCATAATTTGCTAATCATTATTATACGATGTCAGAAATACAAAATCAACTTCTATTCTTTTTTAATACAGTTTTGAACAATGAAAAGCTCTGTGTGTTTGCTTTTCTGAAAGCCACTAGCATTTAGTACTTTACTGTCATTTAGCAGACTCTTGTCATTAGAGTCTTCTTTAGGACATTGAAGAACAATTTTTAGAACATTTAGGAAATTAAATGCTGTAGTTTTTTATAACATTGGATGATGTAACTCTACTTTAGAACATTTAGAACATTGAACAATGTAGCTCTTCTTTAGAACATTGGAAAATTATAGAACTTTTAGAACATTGAAGAACATATTCTTTAGAACATGTAGAATATTGACCAATGTAGCTCTTCTTTAAAACATTGAACAATGTCATTCTTCTTAAGAACCTTGACCATTGTAGAACATCATCTTCAGAACATTGAAACAATGTAGCTCTTCTTTAGAACATTTGAATATTGTAACTCTTTTTAAGAACATTGAGCATTGTAGAACATCTTTAGAACATTGAACAATGTAGCTCTTCTTTAAAACACTGGAAAACTGTAGGACATCTTCTTTAGAACATTAATGAACATCTTTGTTAAAGGTACATTTAGACCATTGAACAGTGTAGAACATCTTTAGAACATTGAACAACGTAGCTCTTCTTTAGAACATTGGAAAAATGTAGAACATTTTCTTTAGAACATTTAGAACTTTGAAGAACATATTCTTTGGTACATCATTCTAGACCATTGAACAATGTAGCTCTACTTTGGAGCACAGAACATTTCCGTATAGCTCAAATGCCCACTCCAGGCTTCACGGATCAAGCCTCAGCTCTTTTTTGACAATGCGGGACGTCCTGACATCATGCGATGTTCTATACATACATGCATACACGTACACATTCATTCAGCTCAAAGGTGATGGATGTGACAAACGGTTCATTTGATTCCCATCGACTGTTGCCTCTAAACAATGACAGTATGTTTGGAGGCAAAGTGCAACCTGTTTCATGCCCTTTAAGAGCATCGCTACAAAGTCTTTACCTTCCACTCCATATCTAAATGTGACATGACACATGAGAGCTTCTGGTGTGCTGGGGTCCTTTGTAGAGGTGAGTGAGTGGCATAGTAACCGGTTAGCCTCGGGTGCTGCGCTTCATATATGTACCCAGCCTGTCTTGTGCGCGGGGGAAGCTCCGCGACTTGCCCCGTGGTGCTATACCGACTTTTCAAAGCACACGTATCATTTGTTTTTTCCTTTCTGTGACATGTAGTTTAGCGCGGCTTTCTTCTGCATGTGCCACTCAGGCAGACTCCGGGCGTTCACCTGGTCTGGACTTCACACGCGTCTGATGTGTGATGGTTTGGTGCTCGATTGAGCGTTTGGGGTTTCGGAGACACATTTTAAGATTGGGATTTTTTTTTTTTTTTAATTGGGGAGAGGAGAACTGATGACGGTGTTAAACACGTTAGATTCTGTTGGGAGGCATTTTGGTTCATATTAAATAAATTGGCAGACAGTCGCAAAATGTGTCAAAAAATTGAAATTTTGACTTTCACTTTTTTCATATTTCCTTAAACAAACATTCCAATCACATGCGAGGTTGGCATTAGTGAGCTGGTTCTTCCATGCTTTTTTCTTTCATTAGTGCTTTTTTGTTCCTTTCATTGCAGCCAACCGGCTTGTTCACTCCTCATAGACTTTGAGAAGTAATACTATAGACTTGCCTGATAGTTTTGTTATTACTTTGTTCTTTGCTTCGAGACACTGTGACTAAAAATCATGTTATTGCTAAATCTTGAACTTGAACTTGAACTTGAAGTGTTCTATTTCACTATTCTGCTCTATTCTTTTCTACAATTACATCACTCTAGCATCCATATTGTATTAAATCAATTCCATAAAATAATTACACAATTTTTCTAAAATAAAAAAAGCCTGTAAAACTGTTTTCTTGAATAAGTAATTCTATGAATTAGTCAGTTTTTTTTATTTTTTTTTGTCATACCTAAATAAAATCTGGTTCAGATGAAACGTTGGCATCTCTTTATCAACGTTGTTAATACAACATTTACAAAATTACTCATTTTAAGTGCAACTATTAAACTTAATTATGTGTATTTCAATATAATTAAAGGGAAACTTTTTTATTCTCAATATAATCTCAATACAGTTATGTCGAAAACGTTAGTTTGTCTTGAAAAAGCAGATAACACATTGTGGAAGTCATCATTAATCAAAGACGTAAATACACACTTAAACATGAGTGGATGCATTTATAAAAAAAAAACATAAAATCTTAATAATGTGACACTATTTGTCTGGTAAGTTTCCTTATATAGCCTGTGTGGCCATCTACTGTAGCCTATTGTAGACACAAATTGCTTCATTTGCTCTTCTTTATTGTAAGTTGCTTTGAATAAAAGCGTCTGCCAAATAACTGTAAAGTAATGTAAATGTATTCCTGATTGTCAGAATAAATAATCAATAGTGCAAATGACTTACCGGTATATTTATCAATGAGTTTTGGAAAATCTCTACCTTGGCTTTTAGCAAAAGCAGTTAAGCGACCCCTGATGCAATCAAGCGAGGTGTTTAAGTGTGTGTGTAACAGAGATGAATGAAACGAGCGATGATGCGCTCAGGTGGTGGAACTCGATGGTCGGTGTGTCCTGCTGTTGCTCCTCCATCTGTGCAGAGAGCCACATCTGCTCCCGAGGTCACGGAGGTCGGCGGCGACACCAGATTTAACTGTTATTTACTCTGAGTGCCCGACAAGACGCATACAGTCTGCGCCTACTCAACTGATATATGTTAAATGTGCTCCAAATTACCAGTGTGTTGGATCTATTGATGGGCCATTTGAGCCTGTCAGCCTGTCTCTGTCAGCCTCTCCGTTATCCCCCTCCACCCCTTCCCCCGTGCTTCATCCATCTCCCTCCCACCACCGTCCAGACTGAGCACCTTGCTCTGAATGGGAAATGAGAGCTTAGACAGATACATGCACCTCTGGAACCTGTTGGCTGTTCAGACACGTGTCTTGCCCGTTTCATTTTGAAGGGGTTAAAAGACCATGTCAAGCACAATTATGACGTGGCGGCGTCTTCGGCGAGGTTTCCTGGGTTACCTTGTTTATTATGTTCAGATTTACTTCATGGTGCCATTATGACACGATCGGGATTAGAAGTTGTGTCAAATTGGGATTTATTTCAACGTAATTGACATTTAAACTGGTGACTGGAACTGTGTTTTTGACGCACAGCGCTACTTATTCATTTATGATTTGTGTTTGTTTGTTTATTATGATGTGTGTGGTGCGTTATGGTCATGTTTGTTTATTTATTTAAATTAGTTTGTACTGTTTATTTATTTAAATTTGTTTCTACTGTTGTGACATGAAGTTTCCCAGCTGTGGGACAATTAAAGGCTTTTCAATTCAATTTAATTCAATTAAGGTTTTTTTTTGTAGTCTGTGGTTTTTGGTCCTATCAAAACGAAACATGAATCATATGAGATTCATGACCTCCATTACAGTTCTTGACTAGAGCTGATATACTTGATAATAATTTTTATAAAAGACATTGAATAATTTAATAATCATCAAGATTTAGAAAGAAAGAAAAATTCTACATGAAGTATGAACAAAATATCTTCAAGTAATTTGGTAATAATTTGTGAATCAATTGATGGCGCATTACCACTGAAATAAAATATTGTAAAATTAGCTAAATAGTATGAATGAAATGCTTATAAAAATCCTTATATACAATGCCTTATATACAAATATAAAAATCCTTATAATCCTATATTCTTATAATCTTAAATTTTTTAAATATAAGAATATAAAAATCCTTATAAAAGCTCAACAAATATCAAAAAAGTGAAAAGTCTTGATCCCTGCAATTGCGATTGTTTTACATTTTCAGTCGTTTTTTTCATTAGGTAACTGCGTTTGAGATACAATGGAGGGTTTAACGTCCTTTTGTTGTAGCTGTTGGTGTGTGTGACACGCTGTGGAGGTCTCAGTGATACTACATCTGATAATGTCATTGCCTTGTGGGGCTGTGAGGGCTTCTCATGTTTACAGCGCTGAAGAGATTAGCGCCGAGGTTCTTGTAGAGCAGCGTTGTGATAAGCTGAAACAAGGCCCCCGCTTCGGTTCATAAATAGCGCGGCACATGCACTGCTGCTAATTGACTCACACAGGCATTAGTGGGATTAAGTTAGAGCCTAAAGTTCATTAAGCAGATAAATGCATCTCTTATCTTGCTAAAGAGCTCCAGCGTTAACACAGCTCACTGAAAATTGTGCTTTTCCTCAATGGTTCTGCACAGAAATTGAATTTGCATTTTATCTACTGGCTTTTCCATATATTTTAGAAATAATATTGTACAATTTTGAAGACATATCTAGCTGCAATCAGCAACAGGGTTTGCGATTTTAGTTTTATCTTTTGTCAATGAGGAGCAAAGCATTTACTGACTATCATTACTTATTATTTGCTTTTTTTAAGATTCACTTTTTTTTTTTTTTTTTTTAAGAAGACAAATTTTGGCTTTAATACAACTTATGCACACAAAATTATTATTATTATTTTTTTAAGAAGACAAACTTTGGCTTTAATACAACTAATGCAAAAACTGAGATTTAAGTCATGTTTGTCTTTGGAACCGATGGTTTTAGAGTTACAAAACTAACTTTTAAAAGTAAACACTTTTTTTTTTGTAAGCAAAACTCCACCCGTGATTTTTCAAGTCTAAAATCATGTTTATGCATATATTCAGATGGGCCTCCAGGAGTGACATCACAGCGTGCGTTCAAAAAGCAGCATCGAGGGCTTTTATTTTGTCACCTCGACGACAAATTACCGAGACAATAGACCTCTAGAGTTGGCAGGTAATTCAATCAAGATCCTTGACTTCAGGCATTTTCTTCTTTTTTTTTTTTTCACCTCTGCCAAAACTTCATCTTGGTGTGTCAAACCAAATGTAAGATAATATTCGTTAACGGCTGGGAATGGCTGCGGACGAACTCTTCCAATATGTGTAAATAAGTTTTAGTGATTCCATGCTTCAGTCGGCCTCAACTCAAAGTGATCGGGATCGATATCATCAGCCCAAACGGCGTCACGCAACAGGGCCGGGCTCCCTGACGGAGGGGAGGCGCGAGGCCCGTATTCAGATTTCGCCGGTGTCAAATTAATTCCAGGCTTATCGGGAAATTCAATTAGCGGGGAACCCCCCTTCGCGAGTAAGAGAGTGTTCGACATCCCGACGTGACAAATTACAGCTCTCGGAGAGCATATCATGCTGAAGTGTTGAGGCTTGCTAATCTTCCCTCTAATTCTCAATTACTGTAAAATGAAGCCATAAATCACGGGGACAGGCAGATCGATGGAAACGTTGTTTTTAGAGTGATTGGCAGCCACCCCAAAGGTTACTTTTTAAGTTGGTTTAAGGTTACTAGTCGCAGAGGGCTGGAGGCGGGAGAAGGTGGGGGTGGCGTGTGGCAGCTTGGGTGGGGGGGGCTGTGGTGGGGGGCTCGAACTCAATCTATATGATGCAAGGTTTCAATCCTTGAGGGGATACAGCAGAGGGACAGGACCAATTTTTAGCCCATCAGCCATCCAATTTTTCTCCTTTTCATACCTGCTGTAGTAAATGAGAAACAAATTAAATTTCTCCCTACTATCTCCACAGAAACCATTTAAATCCTTTATGGAAACTAAATTGTCCCCAGACAAATCGCCCCTGGTTCTATGACAATATACTATGGCGGTGCAAGCGAAATAAATTTGTGTCACTCCAGATATGCCTTTGTCTGTAATGCCATTCATTGGAGACTTGAGGAAAAGATAGAGAAGGGAAATAAAAAGAAAGGGGCACTTTTGGAAGAAAAAAAAGAAACGGAACAAAAGGAGGTGGAAAGGAGGTTTCTTTCTCTCCCTCTCAATCGCGGGCTCTGTCACTCTCCTGGTGGTGCCCACCTCTAACTTGTGGCGTTATTAATTTTGGGCCGGAGTCTTTGCATTCATGAGTCTGAGATTGAAATGTAAATGAGTCTGAGGGAGCGTGCCGCCATCACCCGCCCCGACTGCACGGCCGGGTCGCACGCGCCCGCTCTCTGCTCCCCGGCTCTTATCATTCACACAGATTAAGAGAGTGGAACATCAATCACTACATCTAGGAAACAATGAATAAAACAGCCCAACGTGGGAGATGAAAAATTGCAGAGGAAGCAGAGCTAAGAGGACAGGGTGGTACGGCGGGGGCTGATTGCGCTGGCGGAGGGGATCGCGGTAAAAAACGGCTCATCCGGCTTTATTTGCTGGTTTGGGGTTTGAAGTGGATAGTTCTAAGTGTGTATCGAATCATGTTGACTAAAGGTGACAGTTTGTAGCCAGATTTTGCTGGAGAGAATCTATTAAAATTGTCACATGATTTGAAAAAACTAATACCGTATTGACGCGAATATAAGCACCCCTCTGATTTTTCAGGCGCAGTACTAAAAATTGCCAAAAAAATAAAACTTGACTGTATTTTTAATAACATAAAAATAAACTTGTTTTGTTATTGTGCTCTCTCCAGATCGGCGTGTATATTTACGTGCATATTTGAAATAGCCGATTATAAGCACCCACCAAGTTTTGAGTGTCAAAAATGTCGAAATTTCGGGTGCTTATATTTGAGTAAATATGGTACTTATATATTTTAACTAGCAGTGTTATTTGGGCTATTAAAATTGTCACATGATTTGAAACAAACTACATAGGCACCCCCCCTGGTTTTTCAGGCGCAAAACTAAAAATTGCCAAAACATAATACAAACTTGGCAGTTTTTCTGTTATGGAGCTCTCTTCAGATGGGCGCGTATAATTACGTGCATATTTGAAATTGGCGATTATAAGCATCCTGCAAGTTTTTGTGCGTCGAAATTTTGAAATAAAGGGGTGCTTATATTCACGTAAATACGGTACTTATATATTTGAACTAGCAGTGTTATTTGGGCGCTCAATGGGATCCAATTCCTTTGAAATTGAGCCCGATCCGATATATTTCCCAATCCGATTTTTTGTAGCGGTAGAGAGGTGGTCCAGGTTCGAATCCCGTTCCGGTAGGTTCCTGAAGCGATTAGAGCTTCTGTCCGCTATATCACTTTCAATCCCAATATGGGATTTTGACCCCCATAACTGTAACCTCTTGGTCTCATCCCTCTCTTGTACTTCCAAGTCCCAAATCTAGAGAATGTGTCAGTGTATTTATATAAACTTTCCCGCCCTTGAAATTCAAGCACAATTGACAGGTTTTAATAAGAGCACAGACTCCATCCATTGAGGGCCAGATTTGATAATACCGCATCAATAAATTTTACTGGGAAGTTCGAGAGAGCTTCCCGTAATGGCAGCTTTATGGACTATGATTGGTGAATATTAGAAAGCTTATTGGCCATGAGAGAAGACTGCATCATGACTCGCCCGTTATTACCGACTGAACTTGGACATCTTTATGAACCCGTTGTGATATCATACTAATTCCCTCCAGAATGGCTTCATCTTCTCTATTTGCCAGTCCCTGGTCCGTATGTCACGTTAGGTTCATGTCCACTTTGGGCGAATTAGAGCTGGCATCACCACTCATAGTCTGTTTGGGGCTGGTGGAATTCCATTTTCCCGAGCAATACCACAGTCTCCCGTTGTCATTATCATTTTTTTTTCTGCCTTTTTACCGCTTCTTTCTTCAACTAGCTCTGGATTTCTGCTACTCGGAACAAAAGCTAATCTGCTGAAAGCCCGGTCTCGTCTCACGCTCATTGAAATCAGGCGAATGCCATTTATGCTTAATACGTCTGCGTGCAGGAAGAAGCAAAGCAAGCTGGCAGCTCCTGAAGTGAGATGAGAAGACCTCCAGGGATTCGTGCACGTCGTCTTCCCAGAGCACTCACACTCTGACAGCCCCACCAAAATATTTCATATAATTTGATTAGTTTACAATGACAATTTTTATTTATAGAGCCCCTCAGATGCAGGGGCTGCTTGCTTTTGTAGTGACGAATCTAAATTAACTTCTGTTCGTCCTGCCATGGCAATTCCACTATAGACTAATGCGGTGCAGGCATCTGGGTGCTAATTGCAGGCTACAGATTGTCCATCTACCTCTAGAAAGCTTTGAGGGTTCGTCCCGTTTCTGGAACCATCAAGTCAAGGTGGGCACAGTTATACAGTAACCTCCCGCAAAAGTAAGCATCGTTTTTTCCCCCGTAAAATTCCAAATTCCAAAGTTTTGATTTGCAATTGGTTGAAGTTATGCACGAATCACACTCCGAGGAAACCGGGCAGTTCTTCGATCACTTTACGGTTCCTGAAATCTTTTCGAAGGCTTTTCGTAATCTCCCATTTTACTGGGCGCGGATGTTTTATTCAACTTTGAGGTGATTTTGCAGCATTGACACGATTTTTGGTCGTAATTACACACAAATTGCACAAATTCAAACTGCGTATTTAAGCGGGAGGCTACGGTAATCGCTAGTCGCATGTTTTTGTCAACGCATTCGGAGTTGGACTTGGGAGTTTGGGATGTTTGAAAGGCGACGGAATGTGCGGCGAAGCGGCTTGATGCTCGGTATACTTTTATTTTCCCTGCTCTAAATCACACGGTTGTTCATCCACAAAGCCTTCATCAAACACTACAGCTTAAACCCGAGGTTAATGAAAATGTCCCGCGCATTGATTTACCTGCTCGTCTGAGGGCGAAGCCATTGAAACAAACAATTCATTTGTCTGCCACATGTTTCTGCGGCAGGACCCTCATAAAAGCTTTTCAATGGATTCCGCCGTCTGTTTTACAGACCTTTCCTTTGCCTTTTTCTCCCTTTTTCAAATTGAACGTTGGTTTTAAAGTCAGCTATAAACATCATTCCGCTCAATCAGTGCTGGTTCAGATCAAACGGCAGTGGGCTGCTACAGATACCTCCAACCCTGACTTGTCTCCCCGCTTTCATACAGTTTAACACCGTGGCACACTTTTTCCTTTTTTTTTTGTTCAGTCGGAGACGGCTGTCACTGTATTTTGTCAGCAAAGCATAATATTTCTTCAGGACTTCAGAACCCGCTGCTCAGCAGGGAAGAAATGAAAATACTGCACTACATAAAGCGAGCGAGTCAGTTGTAAATCACCTAACACGGTGTAGAGGCACCAGGCGGAGAGCTGCGCGCTGTCAAGTCCTCCCCTGGAAAACAGAACGGACACCAGTCATGATGCTTTAATCAGCCCCCAAATAATAGATGCCTCCCTGCGCCCTGCCACTCGCCGCCATCGGATGAAATGCAAAACAACCTGAAACTTACTTCGCCGAGTTGCGCTATTGAAATGTGGTTTTTTTTTCTCCCCGGCTGTTTGTTTGTTGGCATGTCGAAGGTTATCTCTTTGGTGGGAATGTAGAAAGAGGCTTTGATGCTTTAATATGGTGGTTTCACACAAACACTTCAAAGGTCGTCTTTGGATTGTGTGATAAGGTGGCGCTGTTTTTGACGCTCTGCCAGTCAGATGTTACAGTTATTGTTGGCAGAACAGAGTTTGTCTTGCTCTGTTTATTCCTCCGCTTTCGTCTTGCTTCTCTCTGTTCGCTCCGGCTCGGCTGCGGTTGGTAGTTACTTGCAGTCGGCGTGTTAATACGGTCCAGATGGATGATGCTGGTGGTGCTTTGTTTGAAGGCATGATCTGTCGACTGGGAAATTAACTGTTTTTACTTTAGCGGATGTTTGTGAAGGATTCGTCGTTATTACCAGATGTTTACGTGATGTTCACTAGAATAAAAATTTTTTTTTTATAAAAATTCATATTTTTAAGCAAGTTCATCAAATTTTCATCAAACACTTTTGGTTGTTTATATTTACCTTTGCATTATGTATATTTTGTCAATTGCATTTTTTCTTGTGTTCTTGTATCTCGTGTCATATTTAAACCGTTTCTTGTCTTCTGTATTTTGGACCATATTTTAATGTATAATGTAGTTATTTATATTGGTTAAATTCACATTTTTATTTGTCACGTACATATTGTTACTCAAAACAACATACAGTGAAATTAATTTTACAATCGTCCGTCATATAAACATGGGGGTACACTAGATACTGATAAAATACAATAAAGACAAGGCTAAAATTAAAGATAAAAGATGAATGAAATACAAAAGATAAAGAAAAAAACCTATGAATTAAAATACAAAAATACTAAAAAAAAGTGACTCAAGTAATACAGTTTACTGGTTATTCAGTGTGTTTTTTTTTTTACCATTATCTCATCTTTCTTTTTGCACCAAACAAAGTAGCAATACTAATTACATTGTAATCCTGTGATACAATGACAATAAAGCCATTCTATTCTATTCTAAAAACTTTTTATGGACGAATAGATGGACAGATGGATTGATATGTGGCATTGTATTGATTGTGTGAGTTGGATTTGTGACACAAGTGTTGTAGGTTCAAATCCTGGTCCGCTGGGTTTCTCAACTTTGAGAAAGACACAGACTCCCACATGCTTAAGGCTGCCCACTGCTCCTGGTTTGTGTATGTCACTTCACTTGATGGTTCATTTCAGAACAGCGGTTTGATACGGTCGCTACTCTAGTGGCCAAATGGACAAACTCCCTTTAATTCTGCAATGAATTCAGCAATTGCAGAATTCCAAAGTCTTTGGAGGGACTGATTAGCACCAAAGTATCTTGACAAAAATATCTCAACGTCCTTCTCACTTCATCTGGAAGGACAGATGTTCCCATCAAACGGGGAGAAAAATCAAGTTAGGGCTTTCTGCGAAAGGAATGGCGGTGTTTTACTGCGGTTGATTAGTGTTAACCAAATAAGAGGAGCTTCACTGCGGTCGTGAGTTCTCCAGCCAGATGGTCTCGCAGCCCCTGCCGCTGTAATGCACTAAAGCTTGTTGAGAAGCTGGTAGTATTGATTTCGCTTCTGCGACTACTACATCTACATGTGTCTGCGCTGATACGGAACACAAGAAATCCAATATCAAGCTCGAGATGGAGGCCGGTGTCCTGATCTCTAATAAGGCTGTCAATCCCATCTGTCCTCTCAAAGACGTCTTCCCCAGGAGAGAAGATATCAGAGGCATTTCCTTACTCTCGCCGTACACGCTACTACACCTCTCCCCGTTATGCTTGTTAATTAGCGAATCAATGAACAGGAACTTCCAGACGTAGTGATAATGAGAAGGTCGGGCGTATTGTGGTATGAGATGTTCTTGATCATGGCTCCGTATCCCAGCCTTTTATCAGCCAGGTACTTGATAGATGTCTGATAATAATGCAAAGACATTTTTAGGCGATCCCGGAATGCATAATCTGCGGATTATTGTGGTGATGCATTCAGTGACCCAGTAGATTTTCTCTGATGATTTACCTTTCAAATCAAATACCATTTGATTGTGTCAAATAATGTCGTGGTGCAAATTATAGGAACGCTGCCGACTAAACGAACAGAGAAGATAATTAGATAGACAGATTGTGAAGAGATGGATGGATGGATGGATGATGAATCTTTCATCCATTCAAGAAATAAGAAATGTTATTATTACAGCAACAGAAAATTTGACTAAAGACAATGTACAATAAGTTGAAAAATGTAATTTGGATTCAAATTAATCATTTTTACATTATAATGTGAACATGCTTCCCATATTACACATTATTGTAGACGTTAGATAACATAGAAGGTGTAGCACAGATAGCACAATAACACATTTTTAGCACAGAAATTAAAAACAAAAGTGTGGCAGTAGAAGAAGAAGAAAAAAAAAAACTTGATTTGCCCAAACAATGAGACATTTATGTTTTGCAGTAGCCACAAAATAAAGATAAAGAATGTGAATGTAAAATTATTGCACATTGTTGATATACAAATTAGAATACCAATGAAAAAAATATTGGAAAAAAAAAGAAGTAAAGAATGAATCAAAGATAAAGTGGTTTTGTGTGTGTGAGAGAGAGAGAAAGAGAGTGAGAGAGAAACGAAAAAAAAAAAGAAATGTTGACATATTGGACCAATATTTGTTCTTCTTGAAGCTGAAAAAACAGTCCAATGTGTCTGAAATAAGTTACTCTATTAAAAAAAAAGAACCATTCGTTGTTCATCATAATCCATTTTGTAGGAGACCCCATTTTTAACGAATATAAAGAATTCCTACTCCAAAACGCCTTATTTTAAATATCGAAATATTTTTCTCTTTTTACACACTGTGCAACTAGCATCAACTCACAAGAAGCCGCTGGCTCAAAATCACACCATGTAAAGAAACCATAAGTAAAAGTGACCAAGAATTAGAGGCGAACGTGCAAAAAATCACAGAATTGCAATCAATTAGCAGCAAAACAATTATGTTTGGATAAATCTGTATGGACGAAAAATCTAACACACTAATGCATTATCCCGTTGTGTGATTGGTGGACAAAGTTGCTAAGATTGACTTATTGTGAGCTAGAAATAAAGTGGTTCAAAATGAATAAAACTGTAGAAATGTGTATAGTCAGTAGTCGGCCAGTAAAAAAAAAACCTGTTCAGGTCGCCCAACAGAATCGCTAATGGAAAGGAAGAGAAGGCCTTACAGTCTGACACATTCATCTCCCGCTTGCTAATATTAGAAGCCGCGTGTTTTGTGTTGGGCATTATTTGGGTATATTTGATAAATGCTTCTTCCATGACTGTTTTGGTCCCTAGGTCATCTCTTGCTCTCTGATGCGCTTATTAATAATAAATTGCTTGGGCGGAATGTGCGAATTCTTCCTCCCTTTACTGTTATTGTGTAAACAAAAGACTGCTAGCGGAATCCATCTTAATAGAGGACGTTTTATTCGATAAAGATAACTTGGCTGAGAAAAATGATATCTCTTAACTCTCCCTGCCGTACTCACTGTAAATCTTGCGACATTTCCCGCTCTCACTTCGAGTGCCCGTGGTGCATTGTCACAGAGGGTCTCGGCCAATCACGGCCAATTATGCATGCTAATCGCCGCGCCCTCGCGTTGGGTACGTGACACCGAGCCACAGCGGGTCTGCAGGGATTGAACCACCAACAGCGCGAGCACATAATTTCCGCTGAAAGTCATTAGCCGTCGCAGGTTACGGCGGGTGCTAGCGAATCGCGCGGGGAGTCTTATATCATATAGACCGCAGCCTTGACCGAGCTCGTAATGATACATTACTAAGGCATGTGTGGCATATTAATCAGCGGGAAGCCATAATTTATGCATTTTGCAATATTTTATGCTATGCTTCCACCGCTCCAATCTGTTTTTTAATCAAAGAAAGGTCAGTTCATGTACTGGGCATAAATCTCACTCACCTGCTGCTTGGTACAAACACGGAGATTACGCTGGTGCGGTGCGGTCAGAGGAGAGCAGTAAATTACCCCGCTAACAAAGTTAACATTGATTCCGATATAAGCACTTGTCTGCATGTAACAACGATAACCTTTTAGTAGATTTGGAAAACAAATTTGACAACCATTAAAGTAATGAACGACTTTCTGGTGGCTTAAAGAAGTGAAAGAAATGCTATTTGGACCGCAAAGGGCCCTTAAATGCCTCCTGCTGTTATTTTTTCATAGCGGCCCAACAGGAGCAGCTAAAGTGATGCATGCTAACACAAAACCAATGCTATAAATTACTTGGTGGAAGGAAGGTGCACAATAAGTTATAGTCGGTTGTGTTTGACTAGCCGAAACGCTGTTTATGGGAGACTGTGGGCAGCGCTAATAGGGATGTAATTCACTAAGTTTGATAAATGTCCAGCGATAAATCTCTACTTTTAAACGTGTTATTATTGAGTTGTTAAGAGAGAGAAAAAGTGTGTGTGTGTGTGTGTGTGTGTGTGTGTGTGTGTGTGTGTCTAAAAGCGAGAGTTAAAAGAAAGAAAAAAAGTGTGTTCTGTTTTCAACCCATCCAGTTAAGTGATCACACACGTTTTTTTATCATAGTGGGGTCCCATCATTGACTTGCATACAAATCAATATATTCCCTTCACCTTATCCCCAAATACCAAGATATTGGGACACCACTATATCACCAAAATGCAATTGTCATATCTAAAATCCAATCTTGACCCTCAAACAGGCTTTCAAAGTTGTTGGGTCTAGACAAAGGTCACCACATGTGACCATAGGGTCCCACATTAGTAAAACCATCAATATATTCCCTTCCTCCTTAATTCTAATCCTTACCAAAACATAATTGTCACTTCAGCTCTAACGTTCCATCTTGATACTCAAACAGTCTTAAAACGTGTGGGTTCCAGACAAAGGTCCCCACAAATGACCATAGGGTCCCACTTTAGTATAACCATCAATATATTCCCTTCTTTCTTTATTCTAATCCTAACCAAAACCCAATTGTCACTTCAGCTGTAACGTCCCATCTTGATCCTCAAACAGTCTTGAAACTTGTGGGTTCCAGACAAAGGTCCCCACAAGTGACCATACGCTCGCATTTTAGTATAAAAACCTGGAATTTACCCCCAGCCCCCTCCCCAAGCACACACACACACACACACACACACACACACACACACACACACACACACACCCTTGCTCAAGAACACCTCCATTGTGGTACCTTCCAATCCCGGATCTGAGTCTGGAATGTGTGGTTGCAAGTCCAACCCCCACCACTAGGCAACCAGTGAGCCAGAGAGACTGTGCCTCTCCACACGTGCAGTTGGTCGCCCCCCTTCCCAGTTCAAATATTTTTACAACTCCCTGCACTAACGTGACAAGTCCGTCAATAAAAGTAGTTTGTCCTCTGCAGTTCAGTGAAAATATTATGAGAGCTCGAAGACCGAGAGGAGTGAAGAGTGATAGACAGCTCTGACACTCCGGAGTACTTAGGCAATTATTAACGCTTTCTGCCAGTCACCACATCTGACGGAATACAAACACACCGCGTCTAATTTTACACTACCCGGCAGGCACGGGTCACTCTTAAAGAACACAGGGAAACTCATTTTATCCTAGATTTGACGACCAGTCATCTAAATTGCTACCGAGCCCCCTTCTATAATAACAGACGATGCTGTGAGAAACGCCGCCGCTTGGGTCTTTGATTCGCAGCTGTCCGTTGAATTCGCCAAGGCTGAGATCAGTGGGGTGGAATGGCACACAGGTGTGGACCTGCAAGGGTTCATGGGATGCTTGGGCCGAGGTGACCAAGGGTTGCAAGGTCAGGCCCAAATACTAGCCGTCAGACCACCGCCATGTTTTCATAGGCCTCAACCAATTTCAACATCTGCTGACAGCGTAGAGCTATCCCCACTGAGATGTAATTGACCAAAATTGCCCAAGGTTTTTTTCTGCGGTGGTCCATCGAAAGTTTGTCAAAATCGAAGGTGCGTTCAGTATCGGTAGACATGCAGGTAATTGCTTTTTCAGAACTTTACTATCTCGTGTAGGTTAATCTGACCTGAGCTAAATTTCCTAATGGACCGGTTTGGCGCACCCAGACTGTCTGGTGATTTGTTGTAGACATATCACTCTGGTTTCAGAATCGACGATGGGCGACTATCACAGAACAAGTCCAAACGCTCGACTGCTAGTTCCACTTTAGATCTCCTGATGAGACGAGGTGGACCAGACTTGATGTCCCGACGACTGTACAGTCATAATCATCTCTGAAGGTGTGACATCAAAGATCTCGAGAGACTCCGCGCATCGTGTTGGCTTAGCGTCTTCTGCGATGAATGATTCCGAAGTGCTTTTCCATCGAAGGAATTAATAGTCGTAATCGGCAGGGTAATTACAAGACAAAGGGTCTTTGTAATTAGAGACTAATGACAACTCGCAGTCAGTTCTTGCCAAACAGCTGCTGGAGAAGGTAAAGCTCTGAACCTGCTCGCCGCACGTGTTCCAGCAGATGAAAGCCATTTCGCCGCACTTAACTGTCTATAAACAATTACCGTAAAAAGCAGCAGCGCACCACTTCTGAAACATATTTTCTCCGTTATTGCACGCCCGCTGAACAATTATTAACGATCTTCATCTGCTCGGTACACTTCATGAATTTTTCATCACCGCTTGTCATTACCATAACTAGGCTATCAAAGATATTAGAAGCCTCCGACATTCCCTTCTCCGGGATCATTCTTAGATCTGTTGTCAAGTATCTGGGAATTGTCTGCTGGAGAGAATTCCTTGAATGTTACCCCCTTTTTAGTGAACAGAAGCTGGAGGAATATGGGGGTGTTTTTTGTCTCGAGCTTTTTGGAGTGGATCCTTTCCTCCGTTTTCGCAGCATTGCCTTCGTCTGATTCATCACATGCCACTTCCCTTCCCGCCACCGGAGCAAACGAATAGGTTTATGTCCTCCATACGTTATGTTAACAAGGCAGAAGCCTTTCTACGTTAGGCTTGATTGGCGAATAACATGTTTTTTTTCCCTCCCTGTATTATTATTATTAGGTGCGGGAGGGTTTGACGGACGCTTCGATTGTGGCAGAATAATTAGCATCTCCCCACAAGCTTTCCTCCCTGCTCTGTTCCTCCACACACTGATGTCTTGTGATGCCCAGGAAACCAGCCCGAATGCCGTGTTATCATTTAGAAATCCGGCAGCCAGCACTAACAGACTGTAATTATGTACTTCCAGGGACAAGATCAGTGTGCAGAACAAAGTGTGCTGGGAAACATTGCGCGGACTCTTGCGCTGTTTTGTACAAAATGTCCATCACACGCTTGGCATGTCTAGCACCCCACCCCGTCTCCCGCTCCCCCGGCGTCTTGTTAAATCTTTCCAGGGAATTGATTTGCTTATTAATGGAGCAAATAATATTTGCTGATACCCTGTCAAGATGTTCGCCCGGCTGCCGGTTTGCCCAGCGTTGCCGCAGAAGACGGTTTTGCATACTGAAACGATGTGGCCATTATCCTACAGGCCGGGGCTTTGTTGACAGATCCTGCTTTGGTGAGACGGTGGAACTGTGATGGAAATGTTAGATCTGCTGGTCTTTCAGCCGAGCGGTTTGCGCAATCGTTTGTGTGAAGCGCCAGAGAAATCCACAGCAGAACGTGTCATTAAGCTCATTATTACGACTCCCGTACAAACCTGCACTTTCATATCCTGCTGTTGTACTAATCTAAAAATAACACGTGCGATCCATCATCACTGCCGCCACTGTAGTAGCGTTTCTACTGGCCTTGAATGCTAAACACACCAGAGGTCATTGGCAAATAAAGGGCTTTGTGTGTGTGTGTGTGTGTGTGTGTGTGTGTGTGTGTGTGTCTATATCTGTGTGTGTCTAGGACAGTTTGTGTGCAAAGATTTGGGAAAATACATTGTTGTAACATTTTAGTCAATACAATAAACCTTTATTTTTAAAAAGCTTCACATCTTGAGGCTGCCCACTGCTCCGGGTCTGTGTGTGATCACTGTTCAGATGGTTCAAATGCTGAGACAAATTTCTCCACTGAGGGATTAATACAGTTTTTGTTGTTAATATTAATAATAAAATAATATACTAATATTATTATTGTTGTTTTAGGGGATGAACTGAATATTAATTTCTATCATTTCCGTCAAATTCCTAATTTTAGGCAAAACATTTTTAAATAAAAAAAAAAAACGAAAAATTCATTGTAAAATATGTTTCAGGTCTTTAACATTTATTGTTATTTTCATTCATATACGTTGTTTATATGATACAATTTCATTATATAATATTGTTCAATTTATATGTTTAATTACAAAAGTTTTTCAAGTTACAAAGATGTTCCAAGTGCGTTGTATTGTATTGGGAAGATTCTAACCACACCATAGAGAAAAACTAGATTTTTTTCCCCCCGCTAAATTCTGCAGCATGTGTTAAGTAATTTGACAGTAAAGCTGTTCTGGATCACAATCTGATGAATGGCACTAATAATTATTATCATCAGCATCCGGTGAATATTGATATTTGGCAGAGATATAGCAGAGCTCATGGCAGTTTACTTGAGATCTCGTCGTTCCTTCACATCTCCTAGGAATTATCCGACTTGATTCTCTTTCTGTGGAATTGTGTATTACAGAGAGCCGGTGTAATTGCCGCGGACGTCAGGCGCTCAGCGAGAAAGTTGCGATGCTGATTGCACAGGAAATGTTATTATTCCGGAAGCTTAACTGGAAGCAAGACGTTGCTTCTATTAGGAAAACACCCAGGCAAACGTATTAAATCCATACAAGATCCAGAGGTCCACAATTTGAATATAATTATCCAGATTGATTGATTTTTCCCTCCTCCGTGATTGTGGTAAATGATATCATTCATTCGCTGGAGTGAGTGGAATAACTCACTCCTCTGGATTTACGTAAAGAGCACTATATATCATCACTGTGCTTTTTAGTTCAAACAACCAAACGCATTTTCATAATCGATGAGTGTCCGCTGTTCCGCTTTAAGCTACATAACTTTACGTTGGCCTGTGCGTTGTCATTTTATCATGCTAATCACGCTAATTGATCAACATAGACGGGAAATTAGTATGCAATTGTTTAATTAATATAGTCATTAAAAATTAGGGTTGTTTTTTTTTTCATTTTATTAATGTCACATTTGAAACAAACAATTTTTTTTATTTTTGTTTTGCGTCACATATTCACCATAACTTGTGAGTGAGCTCTGATTGTTAAGACTCTTAAACGTGCAAATTAATTTGAAACGAAATGCAAAAAAACTGAAATGCAAAAGAAACTGTGAAATTGCGAAAATTGTGAAAAGTGCCTTACAAATGCTTAGAACTTTAACTTGAATTATGGATTAAAATGTTACAAATACAATGGAATTGCCACCTTGTTTGTTTTACTGTTTACGTTTTTTGTTCGTAATTACATCGCCACCTAGTGCATTTACATGGACATGGATTTTTGTTTCTGTCATTTCCAACCCATTTGGTTTTTATTCACAGGGAAAAATCTTTCAGAAGAGACAAAGCGCTTCAGTATTAGACCATCAAAACTCAGTCAGTAACTCAGTCAAAAAAAGTCAGTAGCGTAACACAGCAAGCAGACCTTTTAAACGGGGCCCGGTTTTCTATTTAAAAGCCAAAGCGACGAGAAGAAACCGTATCGTTTAAACAAAGAAGAAAATGCCAGTGAAGACTAGTCCGGCATAGCTAATCTCGAAAATGTGAATCTGTTCGCTTTCACCACTTTCCACCATGGGCTGACTGTTATTAGTGCGTTTGATTTATGGAAAGTCCTTAAGCAATAATATCTTCTCTGGTCTGCTCCTCAGGACTTGTTGTTCTATTGATCCACCGCGATCACCATCCCAGGCGGCGCTTGATTCCCTTGATGCCGGCTAATTGAGATTCTGGAGCATGTCCTTTTGTTCTGCCTGATGTGTCCGCTCTGTGTTCTCTGGCTGTTGTTGGGTCATACAGCGTGGAAGAAGCGCTCCTGTGGGTCTCCCCTGCACATACAGACGAGCTCCGGCTGCTTCGAGAAGTACCATCGGAGTAGAAAACTGTTTGTATATGCCTCAAGACAGCCAATAATTATCATAACCCTTTCCCCACAGTGCATGTGGGAACCCAGGACCCTTAAGATATTTAACTTTCCAAAGCTAATGCTTCAAAAAGTACATAAAACAGATCATCTGACTAAAACCGTAATCCTGGGAGAGCCCGCTGACTGCCTGGTAATTGTCTGCTTTCATGACACCATCGATCCAGAAAATTACTCCTCAGTTCTCCAGCCTGTTGGGCAATATCACAGAGGCGATGGCAAACAAGAGCGTCTTCACAAAGCTCGGACTTCCATGGGGATCGCTAAAACCGCACGATTAGCCGGCCGTGGGGATCCATTCCCGCGTAAACAATTTCAAAGGCGCCGTGCCTCGTAGCAAACAGCGCTGCTCGCCGGCTGACGAAGCTTCGGCTCCAGCTAACTCTTTGTCTCCAATTTGGAGTTTTCCAAGGCGAACTCTCGTTTCTAACAGGATCTATACCAGATGAAGCAACCTTTGTGTTGATCTTCCGAAGATCACAGGCGGAATACCTGGAGCTAGTCTTCCGTCTCTCTGTGTTGGAATGAACTGTGAATCGGGCAGACTTGCTTTTCTCCCACACAGTCTTCTCCTGTAGATACGAGTGGGCTTTTTGACCCTCAACTTTGGCATTGAGAATAGAACAGCTCTGTAATTAGATGGTAGCCGTTTTGGGCGGCCCGTGTGCGGAGGAAAGTCCTTGCACTTCTTCACTAGTTTGACAGCAGGCCTCGCCGTTGCGTGCGATTAGTTTTTCCAGACGTGGTGGTGCGTTTTATGTAAAGTGTGTTGGATGTGTTGCTCCTGGCAACACAGGTACACCAGCATCTCCAACATCTGCAGGGTTAAGTTCCAGAACTCATCGTGGCTCCGAAGGATTCCGGAATGCTTGGTGAGTCACTCAACCGGTAATAAATCTTTATTTAGGCTTAAAACCCAAATAATAACTTCTTGAACTCAACTAAGTGTGGGACATAAAACATAATAGTTAGTTACTTTCATTAGCATATTATATTATAGTGAGGATCATCTATGCAATTAAACAGCATAATGAGCGTCATGTTTTAGGGGAAGTACAATAGGAGTAAAAAAAAAAAAACCTGTTTCTTCTTTCAGAATAAATCAAAACAACACACAAAAAAATAAAATTTGTGACTTTTTTGTCTTTTTTAACTCTTTATCCTGCTTGTGAAGTGTTGTAAACTTGTTACAAGAAACTTTGATTGGTTTTGTGGCGTAATATATCATAATTAGTTTCATCATTATCTGTTCCATGAAATAAAAAGTAAACAAAATAAACATAAACAAAATTTTATGTTTATGCTTTAAGAGTTTAAAAAGCAAACAAACAACTTCCACAACTACGTGTTTTATTAGGCTTCAACTCGAATAATGACTTTGTATCACCGAATGTTAAGTGTTGCTAAGAAGGTTTAATCATTTAATTAGCATATTTGAATAATAATAATAATAATAATAAGTTGTTAATATTATGTTTTATATATTTTACTTTTCACATTATGTCTCAAAGTACTCGTTTTTTTATTACACTTTCATTAGTTTCAACTGTAGATTTGATCAATATAAAGACAATAAATTCAGTTTTGTTTTTGTGAGCCGCTATAAACGAGTTTAAATTTGTGAATACAATTTTTTTTTTTACACACTCTCATAAACAAGAAAAAGTCCAGTCCGCACCAGAGGTCAGATCGCTCCTAATACATTAGGTTGTGAATGAGGCGAGTGAGTCGGGCCAGTGTCCTGCCGAGCTCCAGCAGCCATCAAACCCCTTCTCACATTTCACAAGCCAGACCACCATTAATCAGCCATCTTGGACCAGACCCAGGCGTGGTTTATCCCTTGCACTTTGTTACTAGCCGTAGTGAAGGATCTGTTGAAAATCAGCAGTATATTTTAAAAAGTGTTCTGACAGCGTTGTCTTCTCAACGTCTGCGGCGCAATATTGGACGGAGCGCGGTTTTTCATGTCGAAAAAGACGCTGTCAGGACACGTCAGTGCGGACGTCTCATTCATTCCTGTCAGTTTGTGATTTACCGTTCAGTCTACAAACCGTTGTGGTTTTCGATGGAGCCGAATTGAAGCAAATCATGGGCTGAACGGTTGAAGACGTTGAATGAGACTGTAAGGTGATAGTGTAGTGGTCATCCATCCATTTTCTGAACCCCTTGTCCATTTCAGGGTCACTGGGACGTGGAACCAACGCTACTCTGAAGATAGGCACACGCTCTGGATTGGTGGGCAACTCTTCACAAACACTCTCACTTACACATATTTTCCAAACTTCTAACCTCCAGAACGTGTTGTTAATTTAAGCTGCTCTGAAAAAAACCACCAAGCCTGAAAATAAGCCCTAGCAAGGATCACTAGCCTGTTGACCTGGTGAAGAACCTCTAAATGTGGTCTTCATTCAGCCATTTCCACCATACGACTGGTCACGGGTGGGATCTTCTGATACAAACATTCACACTGACACCTCTTTGGCCAGGATTTCAGATTCTAGATCTAATGGGAAGAGTTTTTTGGGAAGAATCTGGAGACCTGTAGACAATGGGGAGAATGTACGAACTCTACACAGAAAAGCCCCGACCGAGTCTGGAACTCTACTCTTGAAAAGTTTAACAATGTCAACGTGCCACCCAGTATTCAATTGTTCTAGTGTTCATGCCCAACTTACAGCTCCATGTGGCCAGTTTTTTATTTCTATATTTACCTGACATATTACACCGTTTTAGTCTATTTGGAAGAAGGAGTAATGACGTAAAACAACCTTGAATCGGAGACGACCTTCAGACAGCCTTGAAGGACAAATGTACAAACAAATGTCTACCAGGGTTTTTCTATGAACTCGAAAAGAAGTTCTTCTCGAAATCACCGCTGCGTTTGCCTCACATACAGTTGTGATAAAACTCTGTGATGAAGCCCAATCCCGGATCACGTTCTTACATCACAGATCGTCTTCAATCCGATTAGCCTTTCATCTCCATTCTGATGAGATTAGCTGAGAAAACTTGACCCCAACTTGTCCAAACTGTTTCCGAAAGACAGACGTGGCCTAATAAAATGAGCATCTGATGATGAGTCTCACAGACTTTGCATATCCACATGTAATTATCATTTACGTTATAGCCATACGTTTGAAACAGCTTTTCATAATATAGCAGTTTGGCCTTTACGTTATGAAATTAAGCATCACCGTATTACACCGTAATAAGAAACCAAAAATGTTCAGTGTTTGCATCAGCACCGTTTCCAGGTTTCGATCCACTGATCCAGGTTTTAGCGCGAGTAAGACGTCATCTCTTGTAAGAAGAGAACTCTGAAAGCAGTGAGCGCGCCTACGTCTTGACGAAGTTTGACACGGCGTCTCCCGCAAGCGCCTGGTTCACACGAGCCGCCTGACAAACTTATTGAAGCGGCGCTTTGGTGGCACGATGATAAACGAGAGGATGAAATGAAGAGTGTTTAAAGAGGTTAGCCATGCAAACAGGCATCGCCTCCAAAGTGGTTTATCAATGATCCTTTGTATTAGCACCAGATATGATAACAAATGCTATTCCGGGTGATGAGCGCTCGAATTAACAAGCGCAACTCAATTTCCCCGCCACCCGTTTTGAGTAATTTGGTCCGGGCTGCGCTATTCAAATTACAATTGAATTGATCTTTCACGGCTTCATCTAATACACCAGATTCGCTAGTCAAATCAAGCTTTCTTAATGCGTTCATCAATATGGGAGATCTGGCCCTCGGGGGACGGCGTGTACAAGAACTTAACTAGAGAGATCCATTTCCATAAAAGTGTAGGGGATTATGTACCTATGACATTTATTAGCTTCTCGGCGAGGGCGCTAAAGCAGAGTGTGTTATCAGACGCGCCGTAACTCATTGCGTATATTGGCGTGTAGTGGCGGAGACGGCGCTGAGAGCTGAAGTTTATTATGCCCTGTGAAGATCGGCCTCGCCGTGTCGTCCCCGCGGGTTTCAAGGCATCAGACAGTGTTTTCCCGCTTCATCAATTCACTCCGCACACAAAAGTGTCTGCGCTTCAAAGCCCGGGATTGTTTTCCTTTGATTACAAGTTACTACAATTCAATACCGACGCTATTTGATATAATTGGACCTGCTAAAGGTCTGATTTATTATTTACAGGTAACTACGGGGCCCAGCCAAACTTTTTCCGCCGGTTGCTAACAAACGCGGCGTATCAAAGCGATGCCGCAGACGCGCTTCGCACCGCCACTTAACCCGCTTTCTATTCATCATTTAGCGAAGTAATTTGACTAATGGACAAAGGTTTGAGCGAGGTGGCTTCTGCGCAGAACACGCACCGACTCATTGCGGAGCATTACGCGCTTGCGTTTAGTTGTCTTGAACCGGTCACATTCGGATCTCGAACTCTTCTGTGTTCTTAGAAATCCTCAACCTTCCGTGAACCGCGGCAGCGCTAGACGTAGGGTTTTTTCGGCGTTATTGATTAATGGTCAGGAAGTGTAAAACATTTGGGAAATGGAGAGATGGGCTATAATCAGACTCTGCTTCATTCCCTCCGGCTATTTACAGACCCATGTGCCCTTAGCCTTAAGAAAGTTAACATTTCTACCTCAGAAGCGTCTTTGCGCGCTACAGCGGGCGTGAGCTGGTGGGCACCATCCGCATGCAGGAAATCACCGCTTCTATCTCTCATTGACTGGCCAAAGATCAGCGCTTGTGTTGATTTGCAGAGCGTTTTTTCCTGACAGCGCTGCATGGTAAAGCAGTCTTTAGTGATTACCGGAATAATTCATTGCTTTTTGAGCATTTGGTGCACTCTTGTTTCTCTCATTGACTCGTATTCCGACATGCAAGGCTAATATTTTGTCAAGTTGATACTGTCAGAGAAGTGAGTGACTATATTTATATATGTGCGTGTGGCAGGGTTGTAGAGAAGCACATCTTAGAATGATTAGCAAATGCAAAATATTCAAATTATATTTCGAATGCAGAAAGGATTGACACATTGAGACCAAGTTTGCGGCCTTTTCCCCGGGTCTATCTGGAAAATTGCCGTCTGGATTGTTGGTCAAAGATGTGAATGAGAGTGTGAATGTGTGTGTCTGTGTGCTGTTCAGTGATTGGTCAGACACCAATACAGGGTGCCCCGCCTTTAATGCCCAGAGTGATTGGCTCCACCTCCTCGTGACCTAGAAATGGAGTGGCATAAAATGTAATGCGTGTTGATTATAAAATCATTTTTATAGGTTTGTGAGAGGAAATCAATCTAGACTTGATTATCAACAATTGATTATATTGACTAATCTATAAATGCTTGATTATTGGGTCCACAAATGCCCTTTTTAATTCAATTTGTTTTAGGTTTAGACAATGCCTGATAAATAAATCCATGCATAAATATACATCCCCCGTGCTGTACTGTATATAGTATGAGAACTATTAATGGTAATGGTGAGAAAGCGTGTTAAGCAGACAGAGACTGATGTGCTGGTGAATTGGTTTGGTCTGATTTGATGTGGATGACTTGTGGCTGAGAACCTGACCTGGAGAATAATGTCGCTAAAGTCTGGAATCTTGTTTAGTCTTTCATCAGCCATCTTCTCGCAGTAACCCTAGACGTCTGAGCTGGTCAAAATGGCCAACTTTACAGCGAAATGAACAGCCTGAGAAGTCAATCTCATTACAGAGCGCTAGAGACTGTCCTGTGAAATGAAATCATTTTTCTTGGAAGAGCCTCCAGCTAACTATGATTAATTGTGAGCGCTTTGCTGTGGTTTATTGCATTGTTTTATTATGAATCTTATCAATACTGCACAGAAATTGGGATTATTTCCATGGCTTTTTTATTTAGGTTTTCACTCGCTTTGGCTCGGTCACATATTCCAAAATTGCACGCATCCTTTCTGCGTTATGTGTTAATGATGTGGACAGTGGTCTTACTGTTTTGTGTGTCACACTCGGCAAAATGTAGTAGAAAAGCTCTCCCTGTATACTTTTTATATGTATTTACGTATAAAGTAAAGAAATGTGAGTGAGTGAGTGAGTGAGTGAGAGAGAGAGAGTGATAATTTGTATTTTCACAGAAACTTTAAATAATACACAATTACATTATTAGAAATATCCATAGTTATAAGTTCAGACAAAATATTTAGTGCCTAATTGAATTTTTTTTATAATTTAATAATTCAATGAAAACATAATTGGATCAAATACTTAACCTAAAGTTACATTTTCTTATTGTTTTGTTTATAGTTGAAGAAATGTAAATATCCTTAATTCACAAATGTAACATTGCCGCCAATTTTCGTTGCAACATTATCGGTAATATTCAATATTTATTTGGATATCACACAGATCGATCCCCAAAACGGTTATTTTGAAAGCTGATATTCTGTCCCAGGCTTGTGTTCTCTGTAATACAATATGTAATAAAACATTCCCGGCTGTAATTATTCGGATATATGTCCCGCAGAAACGAGCGTGGTGGCTCTTATTGACAATATTGATTTTGCATTATGTGACATTGTTCTGAATTTATTTTTCCTGACAGACTTTCATGGCAGTATTTTGATAAGCAATTTCAGCAATAACTGCAGTGGAATGTCTCTTCCTCACCGCCGGCGTGAAGCTTCCCCTCAGGATAGCGCTGACACGCAGCCCGCGCACTTTGACCTCTGGCACTCCGAATGTAGGGTTTGAGTCCATATCTCAGCTCGGCCGCCCGGAGGTAATGCCAGAAAAATCCATCGAGGCTTTTACAATCCTGCGAAGCATCTAAACCTGCCTCCTCTTCCTTCAGCGCCGCCTGATGTGCGTTAGCGGCTAATTAGCTCCTCAGCAGCACAAACTCTTTTTCGTGTCAGACCAGCTAATATTTTGTTTGAAAGCGCGTGATTTGAAGAGAAGAGGAAAGCGGCGAGATGTTTGCATTTGCATCGTAATGCGTTTGACCTGTTGTCGGGGTTTGGCACGTCCTTTCTTTCCCCCTCAAGGCCTGTGTGTTTTCGTTAGCATCGCGCGGCAAGCTAACTGCTTAGGTGGGCCGCTTGCTCTTTATTAACATTCATGGCTCCGTCTGGTGAAGTGTCATGGCGGAGAGAAGGAAACGTGACCTTCCACAGACACACGCTTGATTCAGTGTTTGGTTCTCGTTAAACAAGTTGTTAGAAAATGTGCCCTGACACGGAAACACTGTAAAACGTTAACAATGCATTATTTAATTGCTCTTTTAAAAAGATAAGTCACTGTAGTATTAAAACGGTAATTATTGTAATCTGTGGTTATTCACCATCAATGTGATTGGCCGTGTGTGTTTGTGTTTACTTGATGTGCATGCAACATATTGTGTGTCTTGATTAGAATTAGTTTGTTTTTGTGTGCTGTCCATGTGTGTATGTGTACTAATTGAATTAGAAGTAAATGGGCATGTAATTACGACTATATACTATATATATGGATGGATGGATGAGATAGATAGATAGATAGATAGATAGATAGATAGATAGATAGATAGATAGATAGATAGATAGATAGATAGATAGATAGATAGATAGATAGATAGATAGATAGATAGATAGATAGATAGATAGATAGATAGATAGATAGATAGATAGATAGATAGATAGATAGATAGATAGATAGATAGATAGATAGATAGATCTGTAAATATGTAAATAGTTTGAAAATAAAAAAAATAAAATGTTTTTGTATAGATAAAGGTCAATACTTTTAATCAAATGCAGATGTATCAACATGGTTTTAATGGGAACATTAAGCAAGCTTATAATATATATTAGTCAATTTTCTTCTCCTGGACCTACTATTATTATTATCATTATTGTTGTTGTTAATTATTATTATTGTTACTCTACTTGCACATAATATTTTGTCAAGTTGATACTGTCAGACGTGTGTGTGTGTGTGTGTGTGTGTGTGTGTGTGTGTGTGTTTAAACTGTTTAAACATTAAGGTAGATAAATAATGTTGATTAATCATTGTAATGTTGATTTTAATAAAACTTTTTTTGTGTAGACTGTGTGTGTTGCTTCAGTCTTCTATTTCTCTTGACTGGTTGTGTTGCGTTCGGTTCAGAAGAGACGAGGCCGACGCCGACAGTGAAATGTGTTTCAGACTTTTCGTCATTCAATATTGCGTCGCGGCGTTTGATTGGCGAGAGATGGAGGATTCACATGATCACTGGCTTTTTCTCCCAGCAGATTGACTGAGGGCGTCTGAACCTTCTGACTGAGTCACATCAGTGTGAGAAGATGTTCATCCTGCTGCCAGACTTTCACTGTGGAGTTTATCCTGAAAGCCGAGCTCGGCCTTCTCTTTAACCCGCACTGATCGCGAGCAATTAGCCTCCACGCTAGCTGCTCCGCTAATAACACAGAGCATGTGTAGATCACATCCAGTCTGTTCTGCCGTTGTGTGAAATATGTTATGCTAATAATACACACACACACACACACACACACACACACACACACAATAATCTTGTGTATTATTATGTGATAATACACAAGAATTCTAGTTACTTGTAACATCCAGTAGCGTGATCTCAAAACCAATGCCTTTCAATTATGTCCAATATTTAGTTGTTAAAATAATGGATTTGATAAAATAATATATTAGAGTGAAAATGGCAAATTGTCTGGCTTGTGGAAATCAATTCAGATTTATGTGGGAAATTATTGTATTGTGTCTTCACTTTTAAATTGATTTATTATTGTTTTTGCATTATGTAATTCTGTTGTTATTAGTTTGGGTTTTTCCAAAGGTAAACTAACTGTATCTTTTCATTTGACATTAATGATAATCTGACTAGAAATTAATCATATTTTTTGGCACCTCTGCTGATTATTTGAGAAAGTGATGTGTAGATTTATTTGATATTTATTTGAGGTTTATATGATGATTTACAAATGATTTGTATTTTATTTTGTCAGTAATTGCAAATCAGATAACAAAGTGTTTTTTTTTTTTCCACACTGACAATTTTTTTTTAATTTCAGTGATTTTTTTTTTTTTTTTTGCGAATCATTTCCCTTGAAAATTTCCAACTGCTTGTGGTTTTTCATTCGGTGAAGCGCTCAGGTACTGCATCTTGTCTCTTGAATTTGAGGCTAACGTGTTCTGAACTCCCAACTTTTATGCTGCGAGAGAAATGGCACTTAAAGCAGAGTCTTTCTACTTTATCATTCCGTTAGATCCAGGTCCTGTAGGGGTTTAGTTTGATATTTCAAATGCAACAGATTTGGACTTGAGTGAGAAAACAATATAAGGCCAAAAAAGTTGTTTGCTATTTGGCTGAGAGAAAAAAAAAAAAAAGAAGAAGCCTGATGTTGCCTAATTGCTGTCAGCTTTTCTTTCGGAAAACTTTTGTTATTTTATTTTTTTCTGTTGCTAAATCAATTTTTGGACTTAATTTGTTTTTTTTTTTTCTTTTTTTATCAAACCCAACACACACACACACACACACACACACAAACGCATTTTGTGTGTGCAACCTATTTGTATTTGTTTGTGTGTGTGTGTGCGCGCGCAGGCAAACACATTAATGGAATCTTTATCTTCTCTTCTAGAAGGAGAGTGTCACGTTTTCACTTTCTGTTCTAAAAACTCAATTTCCCATAATCCCCGTGGTGTCCAAGGTAAGTTGTGTGTCCCTTTGGTTTTGATGCATTTATACCCTGTGTTTCTGTGTTGTTTAATGCTTTCAAGCTTTTTATTTCAATAGATATTTTCATTGTGTGGAATATTTTGACGCACGTTCCTTTTTTTTATAAAATTTTCAAAGCCATGTTTTATTTCTTTTTTAATCCTTATTCACTTAAAAAAGTTAGATTAGGTGGAAAATAAAAAATTAAATTTGAAGTAGTTTTCATTGGTCCTCTTTAATTAAGAGATTTACACTAAAAACATGAATGTAAATATTTAGTTAACTTCCTTATATGTTTTCCCCAAAAAAATTATTCACTTTATCTAGAAAGACTTTTATCTTCAAACTTTATTCAGAAAATCGCAGAGGGCCACAAATCTTTACAAACTCTATTACAAATATTTATAACTTTTATTGATAGATTACTTGTACAAGATGTACATTCATTTTTTTTGTGTGAAACAACAAAATAATATAAAAAAAAAAATGACGAAATCAGGTTTGGGCATGCTTGCATATGCAATATGATGGGATACAACAGATGCATCATGGGAAATCTCAACACAAAGTTTTATGGTTTCTTCCACCGTCCCTGAAACGTTTGTAAACTCAGTCACGCTACATCGTAGTTCAAACCAAATTACTGCAGTCACACGTTCGCACGTCGCACATTAACATTTAAAAATATATAAAAATAAATGCAAAGCCATGTAAATATGTACACTTTCAGATAAAGTAATAAATAAAAGCACCTAGTAAATTAAATTTAAGAAACAAACCGTCTTCAGATGTGAGCAACGCACACAGCCACTTTTTCAAAGGCCATTGATGTTGGAACTTGTCGCGACCTTCGACCTCGAGATCTGTAGTTACTTTGGTAACATTGTATTCTTATGATTTTCTGCTTCTTGCTCGTGCTGAAGACTGAAACATAAATTACTGTAACTGTAATTACACCCATTTTCTTCAAATTGTGTCTTTGGTGGATTCTTCTTTTTAAACTCAAACCAGACGAGTTTCCAACCGATGAACGCCGGGCATCAGCTTTAAATTCCTACATCATCAAGTATTGTTTTTCTCTTAGCCGCGACTCTTTGAATACACGGCTGAGTGTTTGTCGGTCGTGAAACGTGAGCAAATTCGACTTTACACAACTTTGAAAGTTATGACGACGTGTTGAGGCAAAAGGCTTTTAACACATCCGCGTCAGTGCCAAAGAAACCCAGCGACTTAGAATCATCGTTTAATTAGCAAACACCAACCGCTATATCACGTTTTCCATATTTACAGTATTGCACTTGACTGCACATAGTTGCATTTTCAGTTAAACTGTTTCTTACAATTTTCAATCCGTCGAGTTAAAAAACAAAATAAGTCATCACATCGTATCAGTGAAACAAAAGCCGAATTCGCCCGATGCTCATCGTCGTTCTAAAATCTTGCATCCAAAACGCTGAAACCTCAACACAAGACCCGAAGTGCAAAGAAAAACCAAACTAGATTCACTTCTATTCCAGGACACATCACATAAAATAAAAAGGAGAGCACAAAATATGAGAATGAAAGCTAAAGTCCGTACACATGCCCGGAGGAAATAAAAGCCACGCGAAATTTCCTCTCAAAACAGAAACAGTCGATAAAAATCCCACTAAAAACCAGATGTCTGCCCCATCCAGCCGTTCCCAGCCTCGGTCCGCGGCAGAATGAGAACCAAAAGCCCAAAGCGAAAGTGTGAATAACGGCTTTATGAACGGAGGGTTATCATGGCAGTGATCGACATTGATGAATGTCAGTTACAATGGAGGCCAGCCCCACTCGCTCTATCCTTCACTCCGACACGTGCACCGTGGTAAGAGGCGAAACGGCCATCTTTAAGGGGGCTTTATTCACTCCCAGGCTGAAATCCCAAAAGTGTCAGTGTCTGTCCAGAAAACGCACTTGTTCGACCTCTAGCCTCATTTAGCGTCTGTCTTTTTTCGTTTTTTGCTTTTTTTTTTTGGAGAGAGGGAGGGGTTTGTTTGGTTTTTTTTTTCGTTTTTTTTTTTTTTTTAAGTCTTCTCTCCTAAACGCCGCTTCTCAGACAGACATCCAGACATTTTTGTACGGTCCTGGGGCTGTGATCTGTGCCTGGAAAGGGCTGAGCCAGTGGCCTCCAAGAAGTCCTGCCTGTTGGGCGAAAAGTAAAAGGTGATTCATTGGTATTTCATTACCGTTCTCTACAAGTGGTTTGTTTTGGCAGCTGGTTTTTGTTTTTTTTGTTTTGTTTTTTTTTGTTCTGTCTCTCATTCTCTCCCCTTACACCCCTCATCAGTACACTTTTTTTTTTCAGTTTTGTCTCTTGTTTGTATTTTGTTTTAACTGTGAGTGTCACAGCCTGTTGGCAGGCTTAGTCTTGTGTTAGAAGCAATTATCAGTTCAGAGCAGCAGAGAAGCCCATGGGGGTCAGAGTCCCAACGCCTCGGCGTGTTTTCTTGCCTTGAGTCGCAGGTCGGCGATGCTGGAGTTCTTGCTATTGCTCTTGGCAGCCGCTACCACTGCGGCCGCCGCAGAAGCCGAGTCTGCGAGTGACGCGATTGGTAATCCGAATGGCGGAGGCGGGAACATCAGATAGGGCGCGTGGGCGGCGAGGTGTGGGTGCAGGTGAGGATGCGAGTGTGTTCCCACCCCTTCCAACTGGAGCTGAGCTTGAACCTGCGGGTGGAGGAGAACAAACAGGCAGTTAGTCCAGCAGGGCTGTGGTTTGGGGTGGAGTTTGCCCCCCACCGCGCTCTCAAGGCCTGCACCCACTGTGTGTTTTCTGTGAAAATAACCGCCTTCTGCCCCGCGTTGAGGGGAATTACGCAATCCGCTCAGAGGGGGTAATAGCCGGAGAAGGTCCCGTCAGATGGACGGCTCAAATCTCAGTGTAAACGCTTGATCTGGATTGAAGCCTTGGGTGCGGAGTAGCGTGTAGTCTTAATTATATATGCACGGGCGTAAATATAAATAATGCATGTCAATATATTTATTCTGGAATTTCCTTGAGATGGGGGGAATAAGATAAGCAGGCAGCATAAAATATCAGGTTGCGGACTTTGTGCAGTTATTTCTGCAAGATGAGGTGAAAATTAGACGTCCCCTGACTTAAAAAATTCACTTTTATAAATATATTTTTTCTTTTTTTAGTATTCTTCTCATGTGTCTCACTCTGTACAGAGATCATAAATATTTCAAAGCTTTACATTTTACAGTCCATCTAAAATACAACATCTGACAAGCTGAGCAAGTTTTTTTTTTTTTTCTGAAGAGGGGAAAGAATGTTTTACCAATGTTCTTTTTTTTTCCTCCTCGAAAAACTAAGCATAGGGAGATTACTTTGAAACAAGAATAAATAATGTCAAAATTGGTAGTCTGTTATTTTTGGAAAATAACAAGGTTTGAATACACCCCATCTCTTCAAGATTGCTTCAGTACACATGATTTATAACCAAAGGTCTCCCGACTATTACTGAATTCTCATATTATATTCCAGAAATTCCCTGTGGATTTATAATAATTAAAACATTTGGAGAATGTTCACTAAACAGCTAAACCGGACTTTGCTTTATCAGACCAAACCAGAGGTGATGGAGTTTTCAGAGCCTTTCTCAAGCTCTGACCTTGCCAAAGCTGATCAGTGCCATTAACCATCAGTGTCTCTTTCCTCTCTTTCATAATCTCTTTAAACCTTCCTCATGCTGTGCTATTATCTTAATTATGGCTGGGCTCTTTTGTCTAGGTGAGCAGACTGCTCTTCACCAGCAGATGAAACATCTCCAGCCCTCTAATTTGGCTTGTCTCTCATCAGGACCCGAAGGTAAACAGATCGCACCAATTGCTCAGCGCATTTACACTGTCCTATTAATTCGATTGAAAAACGAATTTTAAAACCCCACGTCTAAAAAGATTGTTAATACTTTTCAAGGGCGGAATTGGTGGTATAACGCGAATTTTAGCCATTTTAACAACACAGTGAAATAACGAAATTAAGCAAACTAAAACTTGAAACTGTATATTAATGTTGTTTTCTTACCTGTTGAAATGGCATTCGGAGTGCGCCCATGTTTACGTAAGGAGCGACCCTGCAGGCGTCCAGGTGGCTCGCTGTGCCCAGGATAACGCCTGGAAACGGCAAAGAGACTTTCAGCATTGCTCACGCCGATTTTATTGTTTTATTCAATTTCATCTGAAACGAATAATAAACTGCACGTGGTGTAAACGTGAGCAGTGAAATGCTTCACTCGTAATCGAAATGTATTGTCTGGTTATATTTACACAATAACTAATCAAACTAAATTAGAAAGAAAACGACAAACAATAATTGTATTGCTCCCTCTCTCTCTCTCAGACACACGACACGCACACACACATATACACATATATCACACTTGTTTCTAAATGTGTTTAATTGCAGTATGTGTGTGTGTGTGTGTGTGTGTGTGTTTGTGCGCGCGTGCTTGTGTTTTACCTTTGTGCATTTGATTTTCTTGTTTTCGGCATTTGGCTCTTCTGTTCTGAAACCATACCTAAAACAAAAAAAAACATTATTAAATAAAAACGTTTACTTAATTTTGGAATCAAATGTGCAGTCTTTTATTTCTAACTTTTGTTTTCCACATTTACGTGCTCGACTTACGTTGCCATAATTGGACCTTACCAGGATCAAAAATTTGAATAATGTATTTAAACAGTTTTGTCGTCTTCATAAATATCAAGTGTACCGACATTTACATTATTCACCTTCAATGTCAACGTGCTTTTGTTGGTTATAAATGTATCTTTATTTAATCACTTTTTCTCAGTAATGCCAAACAAAAAATAACAATAAAGTCATATAATAATAAAGACAAAAATAAAGACACGCTTCAACATTCGTGTCATATCAAAGCAAACAATTTCTTTGTTTTTGCATTTTTCTAGATAGTCTACTTTTTAAAATGCGTCAGATTTCTGAAAGAAACAAAATGCGTTTTGTCTTACCAAGTTTAGATCGTAACTGGTACTTAATAACGTCCTATTTGTAATGTGCATTTTTATTGTTATTCTTTTTTATACGATAAAAATAAATTTTCAAAATGTATTTGTTATGTTGTTTTAAATCATATCGATTTTTTTATTATGATAAGGATTAATGACATTATTTATGAACATATTCGTCTGTGGAAAATAAAGAAATTCCTCATATTCCAGCCTAGGGTCGATTGTAATTATCCAGAAGTGTGCTATTGGGAAAGTGAGCTACACTGGTCCCGACAGTTATTTCTTCATTAAGGAGCACTCAATGATGCGCTTCACAAATCCCCTAATCTGATTTCCTTTTGATTTTTATTAGAGACAGTGAATAATGACATTTAATTTAGCCTTGCACCAAAAACCGAAAGATATTAGTCGTAATTGAATTACTGCCTTCTCCTCACTGAGGTCTCATAACTTTCAATTAGATTCCTGACAGCTGGTCGACGTGGGGTTTCTGCAGAACGCAAGTTAATATCAACTAGAGTTTATCTGTTTTCGGGATTTTAAACGATACCAGTTTTATCGGCTCAGCAAAGCAGCAGCACTGCGCGGTTTGAATCCTAGTCTCATCAGATCACAGCCATGAACTCTTCTTTAATCTCTGCTTTAATCCGATTTCGAAGCATTCAGATTGTGCTGCTCGCGAGCTGTCACGCGCAGAAACTGTTACTTATTTCCCCGTTACTCTCGTGTAACGCCGATCGTGTCGCCGCGTGAGTTAAAATGTAATCGGGTTATTACTAATACATGTTTATGGGAACTGTATATCAAGGCATTGGCAGATATTACAAAGATAAGGCTGGAGAAAATGAGGTGAGTGACATGAGAAGATATCCCCTGCAGCAGCGGTTCAATCTCTTCATTAATTTTAATGATGTGGTTAGATCTTTCTGCAGCACATAAGCAAGTTTTCTTTTGAATAGCTACTGCTGCTGCAGGAACTAAAAGGGCATTTCATGTCCACACCCACCGAAAACCCAACATGCAGAAATCGTGGTTAAAATTATTAGTGTGGAAGAGGTAAACTCAAAAGTTTGCAAATGTGGAACATGAATACGACGCGTAGGATTTTATACAATGTTAATACAACAAAGGAAACGTTAGGGAAGAAAGCATGCCGATTAAAAACACGTGATTGATTTATTTTTTATTTAAATTGTGTTTATATTTCGATATCATCTACAGAACCGCTCTGTGAATCGATTTTTTCCCCCTCACGTGTTACCCCAATATAATAAAAATTATTCAGCAAGTTTCTTGTTTTTAATTTATTCTTAATGGAATAAAAACAGTTATGAAAATATAAACTGTTCAAATATGTGTGTGCGTCTGGGGTAAACTGCTCACAATATAATTCACTTTGCTTCTATTGAATTAATTTTCCATATTTATTTACTTTTTATTTATTTACAAATTAACCATTTTCACCTAACAAGTAAAGACATAGCAAATTTCCGACAAAAATGTTTTTCCATTGATTTGCATGAAATAATCCATGTCGAGTCTGTGGGAAGATCCTCGTGCTAAATAATTTAACGCCGTGCGAGTGATGAATGCAAGCTTCGATTTGTTCAATCGGATTTTGTATGGAATCAGTTTTACTTACACACCACATTTCTGTTTTTCGAAAGCAGAGAATTAAACGGGGCATGGAAGAACGGAGCTAACCTGAACACGGGCCTCCGACAGCCCCAGCCTCTGACTCAACTCCTCCCGCATGAAGGCGTCCGGGTAATGCGTCTCGTCAAATAACCGCTCCAGTTCGTTCAGCTGCTCTAAGGTAAAGTTTGTTCTGCTCCGTCTCTGCTTGAGTTTACTCTGTGCGTCCTCGTCCTCTGATTTTACATCTTCTTTCTTGTCTTTGCAGTCATATATTCCTGTGAAAATAAACCACCATCAGACGTGGAATTATTTCTCAATGTTTTTTATTATAATTTCCTCAAAGAATAGTTTATATGTAATAAGAATACGTATATATAAAGTAGTATAGTGTCAGCCATTACTAATACAGTTCACAACATTTAGGGTAACTCAACAAAGCGTTTGTAGTTGGGTAAATTTCACGATTTGTATTCATCTGGCGTTTTATTATATTTATTTATAGTATATGAATCAGTTTTAGAAATCATTGTGATTCTTGATTATTATAATACATTTGAAAATAATTTTGCATTGAAGTACAAACAGTCAATATGTATATATAAAAAAAAAAAAAAAAAACTAGCGTCAGTGATATTTTAGATTTAACCAAGAAAGCTCAAAGTCATAGGAAACTGGTTTATACTTACCAAACGTATTTAGTCCTGAGAATAATAATTGTTTTGTAAAAATTGTATTTATTTATGCAGCAATTTATTTATTTTAGGGGTTATTTTTTTCCTCAACAAGGTGCTACAATTTGGTCTGAATTTGATCGCTTTCTGTATTATAAACTGTTTTTTTTATTTACAGTTAATTGTATCAATATCATATTCTTTTTTTTTTTTTTTTTTACTAATAATAAATAATAGATTTTCCACAACAGACCTATCGATGGGCCTTAATGGGTCGTGTTCTACAAGCAGAAATTGTTTTTACAATTATTGGTATTAACATTTACAGTTATTGGGCATTAACATAAATAACCTGTTCAATAAACAGCGATGTTTTATTCTTTTTTTTTTATTTGTATACCTTGTAGGTTTTACTACAAGTGCAAATGGATGTGTGTTATTCCGTAGCAAATTGTGAGCTAAAACGCTAAGAAACAGACCCATCGACTTATTAATTGTGATTATTTTTTTTAAACGGTCATTTAAGCAAATAAATCGATAGATCCACTGGATCTATTTAGACAATAGACTGTATGTTCCTCGTTTAAAAAAAACAAAAACGAACCATGCGAAAACCAACAGCGATGGGCTTCAGAACGGCGTAAACAGTCGAATTCGTTTCGACTGAGCGCGTTATTAGACGATCGACACTAAAATCCTGGAAAATACGACATTTCCATTTCAATATTTGGGTGTTTTGCAGCATTCAAACACTCCGACAAATACAACCGCGTTTACGTCTACGGCTTCCGCCCCAGTGGAACTCACCGTCCGTGGCTCTGGACACGCTAAACTCCTTCAGTTTCTCCTTCTCCAGCTCTACGTGCTCCTTGTACAGATGTACCGGACAGTGGTTGTTGTTGGTTTCGGTAATCTCCTGAAGGTTGGTCTCCGAGTTGCCCAGTTCTCTAGCTCGGGCTAAACCACTCTCCAAAACTTCCCTGTAGGTGATGCTCTCCTTGCTGCTCTCCTTGCTTTTCTGATCGAAGGATTTCGACACGAACGCCGTGAGTTCTTCCATGGCCGATTACAGAAATCCACTTTTAAATTTGCCTAACGTAAATCTTTTCGTGGACTCGGAAGTGCAATCGCGACGTGTCAGCGCGTGGAAGGTTGAGATCACTCCTGCTGTTATGTCTGTGTGTTTCGGATCACACTATTTATACGCGACCACCTCAGCCCGGCCCCCATCGCCATCATGTCTGGAGTCATTACAAGCGCTTTAGAATCCAACTTTCAGCGGCTTTTCCTCAAATCAATGGCGCACTGAACGGAGCTCCCCTTAATTCAATTAAAATTAATTAGGGTTCCTCCAGCGCTGAGTGGTCAGTTGGAGATGGGGATCGTGTTTAATTAGATGTCGGATAACTCGTTGACGCACTTAAATGATATGAATATTACGGCGTGACATTATCAGTTCATTTTGGTTTATTGACGCTTATATCGATTATCGAAATCCCACTGCTGGAATGTAAAGCTACTCTACGAGAGATAATAAGAAGGGGAATTAGCTCATTATTGCGCGATTATACGTTTTGATGCCCTTTAATTATTTTTATATTAAAATTTTAGATATTAATAGAGGTAAGGGAAATTACTTTTTGAAAATCCTACAATATTCGTTACTGTAAAACTACTAGTATTTCATCACATTTAAAAATATTAACGACTAGTTTATGAAATTAATACAATATATGACAGTAGCCTTTTAAAGCATACAATTTGGATTCAAATATATTTAGATTTCTTTTTTTTACGTCTACTCTACTCTAACTTTAGGGTATCGGGTAAAATTAGTATAAATCAAAGCAACCAACCATTGCACTACGTTTATGGATCTTGTATTTAGAAAAATTCAGAACTCAGATCGTTTACAATTGCATTAAATATTTACATCGTTTTTCAGTATAGCAAGCAAAATATACACATCGTTTTCATAGCACTTTCCTAAAACATTTGCTGTGAAAATGTAAAAATCCATAATTTGTATTATTGATTACGATTATTTTTGGTGGTGTTTTTAAACGAGATCGTTTCGGTTTTGGTGAGATATTATCAGCTCAGCGCAGGACGAGAATAAAGGGGCAGAATCAAAGGGAAGCTGGCATCCCCTGTGAATATTGAGCACCGTGGCGTGAAATCGCTCGTGTGAGCTTCACAGATGACGTGTTTGATAGCGCTTTATTTATTAAAAACCTCCTCATTTACTGCAGTGCCATATTTCATATTTTTAATGCAGCCTGACCTTGTGGTTGCTTTGTATCTATTCAAAGAATGCATTGTTCTTCCAAACGAACATTTATTCGCAGCAGTTGTTGCGATTTCAAAATGCAGTCATTTGTAACCAAGTTCTTGTCACTTTTAAAAGATCGGGGTTCGAACCAGTGGGCGTCAGGTGCACCTTTGATTTCACGAGCCCAAACGCTGCTGGGTTGTTTCCTTCTCGGTGTGTTTTTTCGTTTCCTTCTCGCTTTTTTCGTTTATCTGAGATGAGAAGGCCTCGATATGTATTTTTAAATTACGTTCTCGTAGACTTTCCTGTACTGCATAAAGTCGAAAAATGTTAGTTCAAATGATGTGGAAGAATTAGAACAGCTAATGTACATGACCTCAAAGATGTAACAGATCTCAACTAACAGCAGCATGTATATGATCGATTTTATGGTACGTGGGTGAATCGACAAAGAAAAATGTTCTCGCTCAGCCTCTCTAATAGGCCGAAATTTAGTGGGTGATTTTTTTTTACCCCCACCATCCCTCCGTCTCTCTCTCTCTCTCTCTCTCTCTCTCTCTCTCTCTCTCTCTCTCTCTCTCTCTCTCTCTCTCTCTCTCTCTCTCTCTCTCTCTCTCTCTCTCTCTCTCTCTCTCTCACCCCCCCCCGCACACACACACACACACACACACACTCGGGCGCGCTCAACTCTCTCTCTTTCTCTCGTTCACGTTTCTATTTGGGAAGCGGCTTCGTTTGTTTTGTACAGTTCTTTTTGCTTTTCACCTTGATAATAATCATTTTTGTTTGATGCTTTAATTCATAAAGACTCTGAAAAGGGAATTCTAAAATAACGATTAAACACCGCGCATTTGCAAACACACGAAAGTTCAGCTTGTAGAAAAACAGAAAAAAAAAAGTTTTAATGAGGAGGAGTAAAGAGTAATATTATATATAGGCGGAGCATTAAGATTGTGGGGGTTTTTTATATTTACTTTTGGAGAAATTGTGTTTCCACTCGCAAGGCGCAGCAAACCTTTCGATCTCTCGGATGACTTTAAGGACTAAGAAGACACAATTAAATCACAATTAAGTTCTAAAAGGTTTCACTGGAAGTGACCGAATTAAGGTCGGACAGGTTGATGGATTACAGTCTATATCTGGCTTGTAAAGAAATAAATAAATCGTCAAGTGAAATGTCGATAACAGTTTTACTTCCAAACCCAAGAGCGATGTGTGTTAGATGTTTATGACATAATTGTCTTTTAAAGTCATTCCACCTGAGAAAACGTCATTTAAACAAATCTAAATAGAGGACATACAGCTGCAGCAATCATGTCTTTGTTGACACTCATATATAAATAAACAAATTATAAGATAAATAAACACACACATATTTACTGTGTACATTTTTACTAAAAATATATTGCGTATATATATATATATATATACACATACACAATATATCAGTGTGCGTGTGTGTAGGCATTCTGCAGTCACTTCAAGAGAGAAACACTCATTTTTATTTTTCATAATTTTTAATTTTTCATCATACATGCTAAAACCTGTTAAACATTAACAAGCTTAAGCAACAGAATGCAGAACTTTACCATGGAATTACCAAAGCCTTTCTTAAATCTGACCAGCCTGTGGCACATTATTAGCAAATAAACAGCTTTATTATGTCCCTCAATGTGAAATGAAAAGGTGTGATGCTAAACATGCCACCATAAATACCGCGCGCCATATAATCCTTCATCCAGGTGCCGCTCCTGAAGCCTGGCACTGCAAGGGTCAGTCGGCTTGTTAATAAAGCGAAGGGGAAAGGAGACCCCAGAAGTCAAGGCCGACTCTGACAAATGCCATAACAGCGTTTGAACTTGCTCATTCACTCAGATTAATCCCTCATGTTCTCGAGACCAACGCTTTCCAAATTCATATTTAAAATGGTGGCTATTTGGTGTTGTTTTTAGCCGCGCTGATTACTTCAGTGTTTAAGCCCCCAATTAAGTGGCATGAGTCCCCCCAGTGGCAGAGCGTTTGGAGTGTTATGCGCAGGCATGCATGTAGGGCAGATAATGAGGTGTAGTTAACCCTAACAGGCTTCCCTCGGTCTCTAGTTACACGCTTTATTTTACATCCAAGCTGGAGGGGGGGAAATGCTATACTGGTTTTTAAGAATGTGCTAATACTGTTTCATCATCATCTTGTTTTTTCGCGTTTAGCATTTCTTTTATCCGGGGCGACTTGCCGTGCATTACAGTTAAACGCTGGGACGTTCTTTCTCTCCGAGCCCAAATCACAAACTCTGCTTTTGCAAACTGTAAAGAACATTTGGTATGTTTCTTTGTTTACGACACTGGGCATTTCTTCTTTCTTTTTTGTGTAGATGTACGGCTTTATAGATACTTTATATATTAAGAATGCTTAGAATGCTTTGTTACCACACACACACACACACACACACACACACGCACACACACACACACACACACACACACACAAATACTTTATACTTTTCTATTTTATTCCATTTCTCTGCAACACTGCTCTATACACATGTTTACTGTACCTTATTCTTTCTATTTTATTCTATTTCTATATTTTATTTATTTGGTTTTTGTGCATACCGGACTTGGTTTTTAGAGTTTAATTCATAGTATCACCACTCCAAGGCTGCTACTTTATATGACAATAAAGGCAAAAATGACAAAAAAATATATAGAGTCTGATTCTCTATATATAAAATATAGAGAGAAGCTTTGATATGTTCATCATTTATAAGACTGATTTTTTTTAATAATATTGTTCAAGTAGCTTCATATAAGAATAGTTAGAATTTTTAATTATACTTTATAGTGAATAGATATAATATTTTATCAGCATACGCAGTATTTACACACTTATACAAAGTACATTGATCAAAAATGAATATAATGCACTTTATATGAGACATTTCACATTTTGTTTTAAATCTATAAAGACACACACAAATATAATCCAAACATTGTCACTTTTATGCATGTGTGTGCGGTTGTAAAGATTCAAAGTTTAGAAACGTCATTTTTTTAAGTATCCCCCCCCCCCAAATCACATGAATTTGAGAAGTTGTCTTACGCCAACACATTTAAAATCTCTGAGAGAAACATGAATAAAAATTGATTGTCAACCAACTCATGGCCACGAGCCAAACGTTGAGAGCGGCAAAAGCCCGGAACAAGAGACCACATTTTTCTTTTCTTATTCCCTCTGCCACTTTCTTCCCATCGGCTGATTGTATTAAATTGACTTTCTCCTTGGAACATAATAATCCACAGTGTACACCGACAATCCTACTGTACCGCCCCGAGCCCCCCACCTCCCCACTCCCACCTCACCCAATATATACATTCAGTCTCAGGTGTATTTTTTTGTGTGGTCTGGCAAGATCAGAACCAACCACTTCTCAGCGCTGGAGGCCCGAAAGCATTTTCCAGGTTGCTTTAGTGTTTCGAGATCTTGTGAGGAGCAGTGAATCCAGTCGCGTCAAATCTGAAGGGTTAATCTGGAGACATGAAGGTGGCAGATGTGGGACAGCTGAGGGGAGTTGGATCTGCCATCCAAGCATTGCAGGTTCGAATCCCCCGGTGGGTTTCTCAACTGTGTCGAGACCCCTTCACGCCTGCCCACTAACGCTGCCCACTGCTCCTGGTTTGTGTGTGTAAATTCCCTGTAGAGCGCAATGTCCATACTTCAATACTGCCCCCAGTGGTCATATCAACTCACTTGCTTGACTTCACTTAAAGATCAGTGAAATATTGTATTTACTCGAATATAAGCACTCCTTTATATCGAATTTTCAACGCTCAAATCTAGCGGGGTGCCTTAATTGCCGATTTCAAATATGTAAGTAAGTACGTAAATATGTATGTAAATATACGCGCCAATGTGTTGTGTCGTGCATATAGTATAAGCTTTTATTGGCTCAAAAACATTAGTCACGGCGCAACACTTAACAGAAACAAAATAACAACTGTAGAAACAAGATTAAACTAAATACAGTAATATTTGAATAGACCGGCCATATTTGATCCAGTTGATACACGTTATCGGCTAACGGCTAAAGCGACTCCAGCACACAAAAACTTCTGAGAGAAAAGAAAACAGTGTAAAACGAAGAACACCAAAGTCAAACACAATCAAATCGCTCTGTCTGCTGCACAGCAAAACAAAACTGTTCTGATATTTACATCTAATAAAAACTGAGCTCAGCTTTGGGATCTTTAGGTGGGAGCTTAAGGCCTCAATGGAGGATTGTGGGAGTTGGAGTTTTAGAACTAGAACTTGAGAACTTTTAGAAGACTAGAATAGATTTTTTTAACTATTATTCAAGTAAAAATGACATTGAATGAGACTCACAAATCTCAAAATGACATTGATTGAGTGACAAGTTAGGTTTGTTAAATAAACAAAGAAGAATGTTTTTTGTTTTGTAAAAAATAGAAAATTATAGAGAAAATTATTGTAATTTAACCAGAAATGTAAAAAAAATTATACATTTTAAATAAAATTATATATATATATATATACATTTTTTATAGGCAATGTTTATTTTGTGCCTGAAAAATCAGGGAGGTGCTTATATTCGCGGGGTGCTTCTATTTGCGTAAATAAGGTATAATGTATTTAATCAAGATTATATTGTATTTCAGATATTTGATGATTTGTGGAAAATCATAATACGGCTTAAATGGCAAATCTTGCTAATATGAAAGGTGCCAACAAGAAAACGTCCTACTGTACAGAGCCCAGCGTGATGCTGGAGGTCAAGCCAGTGGAGATGTGACGCGAGCATTTGAGTAAGAGGATCTTTCCTGATCATATCAGAGTTAATAGCTCCCACCCCGTGGGAAATAAAATGCCTCTGCACAATAAGCTCCGATCAATACTACCAGAAAGAATTTATCAAAGACGCACAATGTGGCATTTCATTCCTCCATTCACAGATCAGCTGGTGCTCAGACTCGCTGACTCGTGTGATGATGGCACACGACTCGCTGCGTAATCCGCGTGTTTGCTCTCGTCATACTTGGAGAGAAAAGCTCCTTCAGTCTATAACTACGTAACTATGCAAATAATCACAATTAGTCACAGGAAGCAAATAATAATGTGTACATTTGTGTAGGGACATTAAGTATTAGACATGGTGGTCGGGCTTCAAACTCGGTTTGCTCTTGTTGCGCAGCTACAGTGTCGATTATTGTAACTATGTAACCGTAACAAAGCAGTTAATTATCACAGAAAGTTTTTTGCAATTATTCAATGTCATGTGATTAATTATTGTTAGTATAGTTTGCATTAGAAGGCCTACAGTAAAATACAGCGTTCATCGGATGTCACTTACCGTAAATGAGCCACTAACTCTCTCAATTTCTCCCTCTCTCTCCATTTATCTCTGTCTCTGTTTCTCTCTTATTCTCTCGCTCTCTTTTTCTCTCGTTTGCTCGCTCTCTCCATTTCTCCCTCTCTCTCCATTTATCTCTCTCTGTCTCTGTTTCTCTCTCATTCTCTCGCTCTCTCTCTCTTTTTCTATTTCTCCCTCTCTCCATTTCTCCCTATTCCACTCTCTCTCTCTCTCTTTCTTTCTCTCTCTCTCTCTCTCTCTCTCTCTCTCTCTCTCTCTCTCTCTCTCTCTCTCTCTCTCTCTCTCTCTCTCTCTCTCTCTCTCTCTCTCTCTCTCTCTCTCTCTCTCTCTCTCTCTCTCTCTCTCTCTCTCTCTCTCTCTCTCTCTCTCTCTCTCTCTCTCTCTCTCTCTCTCTCTC
>MU204278.1:3894539-3964755 GCA_017309775.1 Paedocypris sp. Pulau Singkep | reverse complement strand
TCTCTCTCTCTCTCTCTCTCTCTCTCTCTCTCTCTCTCTCTCGCTCTCTCTCTCCATTTCTCTGCTCCTCCCTCCCTATTTTCTCTCTCTTTCTCACCATTTATCCCTCTCTCTCTCTCTCTCTCTCTCTTTCCATTTTTCCTCTCCTCACCTTGCTCTCTCTCTCCCTCTCTCTCTCCCCCTCTCGCTCTCTCTCGGCTCTCTCTCTTACTCAGCCTCAGGGTTGTGATAGAAAAGGGATGGAGTGAGGAACGGGAGAAGGGAGGCACACCATCTGTAGACGAGTCCCTCAGCAGAGCTACCAGTCCCCCCCATCTGTCACGCTGTGTCCCCCCGTCCCCTTGGGCTAAGCTATTCAACCACTAACAGAACCGGCGCTGGACAAAGATCAGGAGATCTCCAGTGTGCAAGATCTGACCCTTTGGTGAGACAGACCACACTCCAATGTTCCCAGAAACCTGCCGGAAAGCACAGACAGACACACTCTCACACACTACAAGAAATATATACAGATTAATACGTGTGTGTGTGTGTGTATTAATAATTATTATTACGTAATTAGATTTTTTTTTCAACAATTTGCAAGACCATCAGGATCTTCTCAAAGCGCTTCTTTCAAAGCAGAGCACTTTACACAAAAACCTTCCTTTTCCCGGTGAAATGGCGGCTGCCAAACATGCCAGCGTAAATTTGGATGTGTAATTTGGAGCTTAGTTTGGCATAATTGAGAGGGACTTCATTTAAAAGCATTTTAATGGACGAAACTAATGAACACAATCTTTTGTATTACATTAAAAACGGTAGATTATTAGAGTTCTGGCCTTTATGAGCTGCAGAAAAGAAGGGTGATTTATATTTTGTATGTTTATGTTTTTCGGCTACATGTGAGTGTCTACTACAGAATGGAAGAGAGTGTGTGTGTGAGTGTCTGTTTGTGTGTTAGTATACAGGTGTGTGTGTGTGGGTGGGTGCGTCTGTCTGTGTGGTAGTTCACAGGTGTGTGTGTGTGTGTGCGCATCTGTCTGTGTGTTAGTGTACATGTGTGTGTGTGGGTGCGTCTGTCTGTGTGTTAGTATACAGGTGTGTGTGTGTGTGTGTGTGTGTGTGTGTGTTGTGTGCGCGCCTCTTCTCACAGTTTCTACCAGCAGGAAGCACCTAAGGGCAGTGTCTGTTGGAAAAGACCCAGGTTTTGAAGGGCCAAATGATTGTCTCTCATCTCCAGCTTGTCTGTCTTTGTTCCCACAGTCCAGATCCAGACTGGTGAGCTGTGAGTCTTTACTGGACTCCTCCAGACCAGTGAGATGTGAACCCAGACAACCTTGTTATGTGACAGAGGATCCGCTGCCCTTCAATCAGACCAGCTGTCAGTCTACACGCCGCTGCTCTGCTCAGCCTGTGTGGATCAAGCTGTCGCCAAGGTGATCCTACACAAAGCTGTAATAGCCGTGTTTGTGTAGTTATATGTTTGTAAATGGATGGATGGATAGACAGACGGTCGGGCAGATGGATGGATGGATTCCTAGATAGATTGATATTAGATGTATGAATGGATGGATTCCTAGATAGATTGATATTAGATGGATGAATGGATGGAGACCTAGATGGATGGATGGACGGATGGAGCGAGAGAGAAAATAAGAAACATAGGAAGGGAGAGACAGACAGACACGACTGTAGATAGAAAAGATAGATGAATGGATAATTAGACAGACAGACCGTTGGATAGATATATAGATGGATGGATGGATGGATGCATGCCAGAAGAATAGAGAGACAGTTCTTGTTGCACAAGCACATGCTGTAAACTACTACATTTTTTCAACTCTACGTTTTTTTAGTTTTTTTTTTTAATTTGCTTAATATTTGGATGTTTTAAGTGATTGTTGATAAAGAGGCTCCATGCGTTCCTATCAAACTAGCTTCTTTTTTATTAAGTACAAATTCAATGTGGAGTTGATGTTTGAGTCGAAGACAGTTCATGGAAGACCATGTGCAAAGGACTTGTTGCAATAATAAAAACAATTTATGGTTTTTATTCTGCTTGAACCTCTGATTTTGCTCAGATAAAGATTGGTATTGTTTTAATTTTTAGGTTATTTATCGGATCAAAATATTTGTAAAAATATAAAATATTAAAATATTTATATTATATTATTTAATGATTTCAAAGAACACTGTAAACACAGTTTTTATTTTTAGAGAACATATTTCCCGGCTTTGAGAATCATTTTTACAGACAGATTTGTTTTGTTGTTGTTGCTCTTGTGTACTTGTTACAATTGCCGGGTCTGCATACAAACATCTTTGAACCATTAAAAATTATTTTGGTTGAATTCATCCATCCAACCCTTCAACCACCAATCCACCAACCATTCCATCCATCTATCCAACCCTTCAACCACCAAATCACCAACCATTCCATCCATCCATCCAACCCTTCAACCACCAATCCACCAACCATTCCATCCATCTATCCAACCCTTCAACCACCAATCCACCAAACCATCCATCCATTCATCCATCCAACCCTTCAACCACCAATCCACCAGCCATTCCATCCATCCATTCTATCTATCTATCCACCAACCCTTTCATGCATCCTCCATCCACTGATCAAATCCACCAACCCTTCCATCCATCCATATTGCGGCTGCATCAGATGATCTATCAAGTAATGGGTCTGAAAACAAACTGGTGGCTTCTGTCCCTAGAAATAATAACAAATAAAGTAGCAGTGTAAATTGGCCAGGAATGTATCTGGTAAACGGCGAGCGCTCATTATCGAATCTTCTACATGCGAAAGCGTCGACATAAACACGCACACGTGTGTCGTCATTAAGCATCACAGGCATTAACGATGGCATGCGTGGCACAAGTTAACAAGTTTCACCGAAGAGAAAAAAAAAAGCGTGAAGCGAGGCAACGGGTCTGTGCCTTTCAGCCATGTTTCTCTCAAATGTTGTTTTCCCGAATATTAGGCAATTGACTAATGGTGTAAAATGCCGTTAATTAGCTGTACAGAAGCCCAAACAGGCTTTTTTGCCTGTAACTAATAAGAAATCAATTAGCTAATGAATTGGTCATTAAGTGAAAAGCTAATCTTAGCCAGGGTATTTTTTAATGATTTTTCCCTATGATCCTGTCTAATTGCCGTTGTCATACGGAGCTCTCAGCTTTCAGCATGGCTAATGAAGCTTCATTAGATCATAACTGGCACTCTTGGAAGATTTAGAGGCAAACCTGCTTCCCAATTATTTTTAATTGCCAGACATTCAGACAAACAAGCGCTGCACCTTGCAGAACAGGAGAGGAGATCTGGCAACGCCGGCGTCTCCTTCATTACTTCATTTGAAGCGATTAGAGCCGTGTGCGGGGTCGCCGCCGCCGCCGCCGCTGCTGTTGTTTTTTCCCTCACTAATCTAAAGATCCTCATGGTTTCAAACCTGTGGGTTATTGTGCTCTCCGTCACTTTGATTTGCACCGGGGCAAAAAAAGAAAAAGCTGGGTTTTTTTCCGCTTCTCCCCAGCTGGAGCTTTATCACTCTGTGTTTACTCGCAGAATTACGGCAGTCGAGGACAACGCCACTTTATTAATTCATCCGCCGTGTTTTAGAATCCCTCTCTTTCGGCGCTCCAGTCTGTTTTGGGGCTAATCGCTTTCTCCTGACATGTGGTTTGTGTTTCACTACACGGAACATTCTCGGAGCGTAAAGTGTTCGGAACGGCCCCGCCGGCTTTGCGGTGCTGGAATAGCAAGTCGCTTTTGTTTTAATCAAACGTTAATTGGATTTCTTGGGATGGGATTCTTAGTGTAGGCGTCCATTTATTCATTTACCGAACCACTTTTCTATTTCTGGGTCAGCGCTGGAGCCAATCACAGCCACTGTGGGGCTGAAAGCAGGAAACGCCCACTGGACTGGTGGCCGACCAATCATAAAGCAGACACTCGGAGTGATTTTCCAAGTCTCCTGATCACATGATTCTGGGACTGGAAACTTGGAGACCCGAAGGAAACCCACTCAAGCAGAGAGTGGATGACCCCCCCCCCAAGCAACAGCTTTGGCAATGGTACTTCATGACCTTGGGTGACCCCAAACAGTTTGAGCTAGCGGTCCAAAATGCTAAAAGCTGAACATAATGCCTATTCTGAATGCAGTTTGTGTCTGGGAAAGCCGACGTAGAGCCCTGATGGTGGTTCTGGCGTGCTCCACAGACTTTCCTTTCTGAAGGTGATGAGTGGCTGCTATTTCAGACCAAACAAGGTCACGCTTGTTCCACCCCAGAACTTCACTACCCAGCTTCCTCTGCCCACTTCTCAATGAACAAACATAAACCCGGCAAGCGCCCGTCCGGTAGCCTGACTAATGCGTCTAGTGACATGCCAGGATCTCAGGCCTTCCAGGCACTTATTCTTGGAAAACGAGAGCGGAGTGTGTCCTCGCCAGCGTGTTGATTCATGGCGACTCGCCCTCATACAGAAGAACGGCGAGCCGGGGCCTTTTTCACCGAGTGCGGCTTTTTGATTGGGGATGAATGGAACACCAGATGTCCATCAATATTTAGCAGAGAACATCACAAACCTGCGTGGCAATGTGGCAGATGAACCAGTGGTGAGGTGGCAAAGCATTGTGGGTAAAAAGCTGCCAACGCCTCTGTGATGTGCCGCGACTGTGCAGCGTAGCTCCGCACCAACGACTGATTTATCGATAAAACATACGGATGAAAATTCTCGACAATTTAGTTACGGATCATTTGGACTTTAGCGCGTAATAAAACAACGCACGACGATTTTTTTTTTTTTTGATGCGAAATGCTCTGACAGACGACGCTTCCTAATTGACCAGCGCAAACCCGTTTTGAAAGAAAGGTCGTGATTTAAAAGTCTGTTTCATAGCACATTTGACTCTTTTTTCGCACCCAAATAACCACATTAACTGAAATTACGCCATGCATGATTTACCTCATGAGTCCGGGTGCGGCATATGTTGGTGGATCCCATCGAATCATTTTAGATGTGCAGTAGGACTTTGGAGCTGTCGGATCGGCAGCTGAGGCCGTGTGTGTGTGTGTGTGTGTGTGTGTGTGTAAATGGGACTAAAACTTGCTGAGCCCAGATGTCCAGAACTCAACAGACTGAAGCTCAAAACACTGAGACGACGTTTTCCTCCTATAAATGTAGGAGTTGTGCAAACACACAATGGTTAAACTACAGACTCGATGAATGACGTCATGTGAGTACCATTTTACATTTGGGCATAGATTGAATTCTATAAGTTTGGAAAACAAACAAAAATAAGGCTAAAGATTTTTTTCCCATCAGTGTGAGGACTGTTTCTTAAAAAAAATGTACACACACACATACACACACACACACATTGTCTGAACTCTAAAGACGGAAAATTGCCCAATAAGGATTCATGAATAAAATTAATTGCATTTTCTTAGTTTTTTTTATACATTGTTATGAAGTTTAAAAATTGCCCTGCAGGCAACACACACAGACACACACACACACACACACACACACACACACACACACACACACACACACACACACACTTTCTGAACCCTAAACCCTTCTTTATATGTTCAATTATACATTTTTATGGAGTTTACTAATTGCCCCACAAACACACACACACACACACACACACACACACACACAAACAAACAGAAACACACATTTTCTGAACACTAAACACAGAAAATTGGCCAATAAGGAATCATGCATAAAATGAAATGTACTTTCTTAGTTCTTCTATACATTGTTAAGGAGTTTAATTGCCCTGCAAGCAACACACACACACACACACACACACACACACACACACACACACACACCCTGCCTGGAAGAGGCCAGACCTCCCGTGCAAGTATTATGTAAATTGAATTGGTTAATTCAGTGGCCATGTCTCAGGAAAATCTGCCACCAACACCTGCCACGCTTTCAAACGCAAAGACGCAGATTCGCAACGACACGCTCTTCATTAAATAAACAAACCAGGTTCCCTATAACAGCATTTGGTGGAAGGCACCATCAATTCTTATACATTTAGATCACAGCAATTGGGAATGACACTGGGGAGCTCGATCAGACGCGTGGGGTGAAGAAGAAGACAGTGTGTGTGTGTGTGTGTGTGTGTGTGTGTGTGTGTGTGTGTGTGTGTGTGCCCGGCTTGCTTGGCTCCAGACGATGACTGACGTATTTTCCAGCACAGTTCCAGTATCAAAGAGGCTCTTGTGGCCTTCTGATGCATCATCTAAATTTCATAAAGACTCGGGCGACCAGCGGCACGCCACTACCGGCGGAGCTCTGTCTGTTTGCCTTTAACTTCCACGCGCAGGCTTTGTGCCTGTCTATCTCCTTTCTCCTCCACTTATGTTGCTCGGGCAGGATCAATGCGGATCAGTGGCATTCAGCGTTCTGCCGAGGAAAGTCAGGAAGGTCCAGCCTCCTGGAGAGATCCAGCACTTCATGTGAAGTTTGATGAACTTAACTTGCCTGTTTCAAAGGCTGTAGTCATCCAGCGCCAGCGTTTGTGTGGAGTTTACGCGTTAAAATGTTTAGAATGTCTGCAAGGAAATGTAAATATTGGCGTACGCAGCAGTTGTGTAGTTTGAGCCATGTGACCGTATCGTCTTTCGATTGATTGATCAGAAAAACCTACATCAGTCAGTCAATCAGATGGACTAATTACAAAAAAAGAATATTTCATGTCGTCATGTGATTGATTAGCTATTTATAGGACCTGTTAGGCTGTAGGGAATGTCATGTGACTTTCCCACTAATAAATAAGTAATAAATAAGGGTAATTAATGGACATTTTTCTAGTTAAGCCTAATTAAGGACATCTTTTTAACTGACTCTTTTTTTCCTAATTCCGCATAGCAACTTCGCGTTGGTCTGGGTCTAAGAAAAGCGCTATAAAAATGTACTTGAACTTGAACTTGAATAAAAAGTAGTATTACGTAATAGTAAATCCCCTATGGGCTTAAACTTCTAGTTTTAAACTCAAAAGCAATTGTCTTATCTGCTCATCCAGGCATTTAATATTAGCTTTATTGTGGTTATTATGGATATTATTGCATTATTAATATTCGTTGTTGTTGTTGTTATTACATATATTAGGAGTTTTATGTGCTTTTAAGGTTTTATTAATGCTAATGTTTTACTTATTATAGGTGTAGCATTATAACAATTATAATAACAACAACATACGTACGATAATTACGTTTATGCCTGAAATCTAATTAAACTATTTTAAATAATGAACATATTATATCAACCAATATCATTTAATATGGTTTAATTTAATAATGTTTTTTGTAATAAAACAAATGCTTAATTTCGTTTTTTTTCCACCCTATATATGCGACTAATAATGCAAATGTTAAAATTAGTGGTTTTCTGCAAGGATCATTGTTTACCCATTTAATTAAATGGACATGATTACTGATTCTCCTACGTTTTAGTTTTCTCAACAGAGACACTAGGTCTTATTTTGAGGGCGAGACTGTACTTTAGTCATCCATCACATCTGGTTTTTTCCTGCTCTTTCCTTTTGGGGATCAACAGGAAAAGTCCTTGTTTTGAAACTCCATGTCCAGTACAGACTGTTTATACGGAAATAAAGCTGCAGCAGATTCACACGTTTGTAAAGTGGCTTAGCACCTCCAGTCTGAGCTGTGAAGTCTCCAGCCGTGCGCTTTATTTATTGGCTTTGGCTGTTTGGTTAAAATGTGAGCGGGAGACAGCCAAGTCATCCATAATGTTCCTAGCAACTGGAGTGAGCGAAGCTTTGAAACAGCAGGGATTATTAACACTCCGTTAACAAGGACTAATGACAGACTGCGACGCTCCGGATCACACTCACAGCTCGGGACGGCTGGAAAACACGCAAACTTTCTGACACTTTACACGTGTGTGTGTGTGTGTGTGTGTGTGTGTGTGTGTGTGCGCGCTCGTGTAATTTCCCTGGATGGTTAAATTTCACTACTGCCCCTAGTGGCCAAAGTGACAAACTCAATTTAGTTTTTTCGTAGGGTCCCACTTTAGCATCAAAACATGGCATTTGGGGACCCAATTTGACCTAAACATTTGTACACACACTGTTGTTTTGTCAAGTTTTAATTGTGTAGCCTAATTGCCTTATCACGTCTCTGAAATGAACGGACAAACCAAGCAAATTGTATCTTCTTTTTCTCTTCCATGTCACTTTGTTTCAGCACATTGGCATTTTTGCCGTTTGACGAGTGTGAGGGATGAGTGATAAAAGTAGCCGAACTTTTTAATCATGACTGTGGTGTGTTTAAACATATCACAGCATTGAGTGTTTCCCGCGAGGCTTTGGAACACAACACAACCACACACACACACACACACACACACACACACACACACACATTTGCCGTGCTTCTAGTAAACAGCATTTTGATCCGCGTGTGTTTGAGGCCTGTTTGAATCCAGCATTGGGCCTCATTTGACCGGGTTTTTGCCGTATCTGTTTCTGCATAAATGTGCGGGAATGTCAAGACTTTTGACAGCTTGGGCAACATTCATTGCAATTAAAGGCCCGTTGACATGCAATGGGAACGAGCTGAACCATCAGCCGCTGTTATAATTCTGAATGGGACTGAACAATTGCGGCACAACTGGATGCCTCAGCATTTGAGCATTTCCATAAATGCTCGCGGCTGTCTCGCCATTACTATTTTTAAATGCACTTGGGCTAAATGCCCTGTCACATCATTTGCGTTTTTGCCAAATGCTGCAGCCGTTTCCTAAAGGCCAAATACTAAAACAAATGCCCATTACCATGAAGTCTGCCTCAATGAGTGAGACCTTGAGTCCGCCACTGAGATCATTGACAGCTTGATGTGAAGAAGGTCAATTGGAATAACAGGTATGTGCTTTATTACGGACGTAGCGCATGTGTTCCACTTTGAAAGCCGGAGCAGGAAACGTTGTGTGAGGAGTCAGGTAGCCACCATTGGGTAATGAGAAGGTTACACACGGACCAAACCTGTGATTAAGATTAATCTTTCCTCAATATTTTTAACTAGTGGAACAAGCGCGCCAGGCCGACCTTGAGGCAGCGATGTGTTTGCTATTACGTTTAATTAACGGTAATTGTGTGGCGTGGTCGAGTGTGTGTGGCTGGAAGTGAATTACGCTTTTGTTTTAATCAGGCGGAAGACGCGTGTTTGTGTGAGCGAGGCGCTAGCTTTCTTAATTATACACTTATTAAATAAGTCACATTTGGCCTGAAGGAGCAAGTTTGTTTCAAGTTTGTTTTTGTTTCATGTTATTGAAAAAAAAAATGGAGTCAGCACGAAAAAATGTTGTTGAAAATATGATATTGACAAAACAAATAGCTTTTTATGCAAAAAAACAACATATCGCTATGTACAGTATGTCTCTATATCTCTATAGACTATGTATAGAGAGATATATTACATATTTAGCTAAAAAATATACATGCTTTTTCACATATTTATTTAAACAAAATACATTATAACATTTTATCAATAATTTATAAAAAATTATAAAATGTAATGTTAATTTATTTGTTTTTTTTGCAGTTTATTTGCATCAGCCTATATATGATGCATGCTACCAGCAATACAAATGAAAATATTTCTTAATGTTAAGTAATCGTTAATGAATGTTTAATAAAAGTCTGTAATAAATTATATAATTGCTCATTTTTAATTTATAATTATGCTCAAATGCTAACTTTTATAATAGTTCCAAAACGGCCCAAGATATTTACATACACAATTCAATATCAAAAAAGCAAAAGCTATTACAGAAACAAAAATACATCCTAATAATATTCTATTAAAAAGAAAAAGATCGTCTTGTACGTGTGTTTTTCAGATTTTTATACTCAACACTAAACAAAACCAAAAAAAAAGCACAAAAATCAATGCTATAATGCCCATGTATTTTTTTTTTTTTAATTTCATAATTTTTCAAGTTCTTCTTTTTGGTCCTCTGACATTATTATAGGCTTTTTCCCAGCAGAAAAAAAATCACCTCCCATCATCATCTTGGTCTCTGATGGACGGCGACACTAAAGCACCTTTGACTGTGCAGGTGTTTCTTCTCACTTTACATGTGATAAACTTCCAGCTGCTGCGCCGCCTCAGTCGTTGCCCACTTATGTCGCCTCGTAGTCTTGACTGTAGATTAAAGCAGTGCTGGCTGGCGTTTATGCCCCCCGCGGCCCTCCATACATCCAGATATACATGGAGAGCAGCTGTCATCCCCTGATCCTCCTCAACACAAACACACAAACACATATTCTTTACCGTAATTCGCCGTGTCAGTCGCTCTCTACCTTTACAAAGGTGACATACATTAACGTCAGTCAGAGGAAGTCCCAGAAGCCCCGCCTCCCCTTCGCCACCTCACTGTTAAAGCCACACGTCACAGGCGCTATGAAGATACAAACAAGATGGCAAACCCCCCTCGCTTTGATGTAATTCCGCGCTTTGCTTTCTGCTGCATGAAGCTGTCAGATTAAGGGCTGTTGTGGAGCTCGGCGAGGCTGTTGAGTCTGACAGCGTGTGTGATGGATTACAGACAAAACAAAAGGGTTATCACCTTCACCGCCAACGTTTCTATCCTCTGCGCCAGACAGAGGGAGGAGAACGTGCCCGCGCCAGGAGAGAGACGTGCCACGCTCACACTCACACACCCTCCACGCCTCAGATGGAATCTGCTGGGGTGGGGTTTTTTTTCTAGCGCTGGCCATTTTCAATACTAATGGCCTGTTTAGTCTGAGCTGTCCATTAACATGTTGATATGTTTAAATGTTACTGACTAGCTTGACTGACATACACATGTTTTTTTTTGTATTAAGATGGATGGATGGATGGATGGATGGATGGATGGATGGATAGATAGATAGATGGTCAGATAGATGGTCAGATAGATAGATAGATAGATAGATAGATAGATAGATAGATAGATAGATAGATAGATAGATAGATAGATAGATAGATAGATAGATAGATAGATAGATAGATAGATAGATGGTCAGATAGATAGTCAGATAGATGGTCAGATAGATGGTCAGATAGATAGATAGATAGATAGATAGATAGATAGATAGATAGATAGATAGATAGATAGATAGATAGATAGATAGATAGATAGATAATAAAGTAACAAACACTTTTACTCTGAGATAGACAGACATACAGACAGAGAGATAAACACATACGTATTAATATATATTAATATAGCGACAGGTAGGCAAACACATGAATGGATAGATGGACGGACGGACAGATAGTAAAGTAACAAACTCCAGTTGTTATTCATTAAATAGGGCAGACTTCAATTACACGGGAAAATGTCCAATTAAATCCGTTATTTTGTTTCGGCGTTGTCACATGTCGCCAAACTGGCTGCGATTTCCTGTTCGTTTATAAATCTCCTACTTTCCTTTTCAAGAAGTGAGTCGAGTGGAGAGATCCTGAGGACTTGTCTCGGATGTATTAGTTCTTAATGGTCTTTATAGCTGTCCTTTCTCTTTTCTAGGTGACGCGATCTGTTCATTTGTTGTTCTAAAAGTGCAGAATGAATGAAAAGAACTGAAAGATCTGTAATATTTATGACTCTGTTGAGCCGCTGACAGGGACAGCACTTTGTTTTGAAGCACCAGCTCTGAATATGAAATCAAGAGGGAGGAAATTAATGCATTTGATGTGACATGTTTACCACCGAGGTTCCACTGAAGTCATCAGCGCGACTGACAGGTCAGTTTTCCACAAGCGTTCTTGAATTCAGCCTCCATTCAACACAAGTCAGTGCGTTTCATCTCTAAACTCAAACCAGAGCGGACAGACACGATAAATATGCAGAACAACACAATTGTCGCGGTTCAGCGTTGTTTCCCGGACTCCATTTCCCAGAATCCCGCGTGTTTCCCAGCATCCTTTGTTCCAGCTGTTTCGATTACGTGTTTGTAGTAATGCTACAAAGTAGTATTTTTCCGCTTGTCATGTGTTAAATTCTGGTTTCCCGTCACGCTGGATTATAAAGTCTGTGGTATTAACTACAATGAAGTCGTGAATCTTGATTAAGGTTTTCTTTAGGTATTTTTGTGATTGAAAAAAGTGACGAGAACATGGAGTTACAATTAAGGTTTCTCATTTTATTTTATTATTCGTTTTGAGTCATTTTTTAACAACATGTACATTATTGTCCTTGAGGCTTGAGCCTTTTTTGTGCCTATAACAGAAGTTTAACAAGTACCAGACCACCATACTTGAGTAAAAGTTTGGATAATTACTGTACGAGTTACTCCAATATAAGTAAAAAGTCACAAATGGAAAAAAAGACAAGTCAAAGTAGCAAAGTAGCACATTTTAAAAGAACCTAATAATTTTACTCATACTGAATTAAGGCAAGTAAAAGAAACATTCAAATGTAGTGGAGTGAAACTACATATACTTGATCACAAATGCAGTGGAGTAGAGAGTAAAAGTTGCTTATATTTTTATACTCAGTACAAGTACAAAGTAGCCAAAAACATTCTTTTAAAGTAACAAAGTCCATTTACTCAGGTACTTTACACATCTGGCCTAGAATAACTGAATAATACACTCATTAAAGACAAAATGTACGAGAAAAACTTTCTCAAACAAGAAAAAAAAACATCTCCCACAATGTAAGAAAAAAGTTATAAAAAAAAAAAATAACAGACCTGTGCCATCTTGTAAATCAAAGGACGGATGTGAGGTTAAGCAGGTCTTTGCTCCTCCTCGGCGATGGGGACGTGGCAGTAAAACATGGCAGGCGTTGTCTGTGCATTAAAACTTTTCATAAAAGCATGTTTTCCCGCAGCAACGTGGCAAATCTTCTTGACAGCTGCATGGATGATTTGTACAATCTTGCAAATGCATCTAAATTTGTATACAGCATCCAAGACGCATTTGAATATGTTGAGTGTGTGAGTGCGAGTGGTATTTTTTTATTTTATTTTCGTAATGCCAGAGCTAACATTTTTGAACTAAACTCAATTCCCGCATATTCCGAGATGTTTATTATGGAGTAATCAGCGGCGTGCTACCGCCCGAAGGATCTGGCTCGGGAGAAAAAAAACGACGTCACAATCACCGCCTGATCAAATAAAGTTTATTTGTGATTTATGAGTGAAAACGGCTTGCAGAAGCCAAATAAATCTCAAGCTGGATGGCCAGATGTGCATCTGAGAGCCTTCTGATGCCAGACTGAGCTTGTCTGTCAGTGATTGGATGGAGCGGTTGATGACACTGTGGAGGTCGACGCCCAGGTCACGTGAGGTGTGTTTTGTAGTGTAGTGATGGAGACTGAGAGGATGGAGGAGGCTGACAGGTGCTTCTCTCCAGGTGTAAAGCTCTCCGGACCCACAGCCTCCTTTATACATCCTGAATGATTAATGAATTGGAATTTATGCAGAATTTATGCAAATCTGCCATTTTTGGTTTGTGTTTGTTTATGCTGCAACATGTAGTAATAGTGTGGAAAGATTTAGATCCTTAGCTTTAAGTCTTTTTCTGTTTCTTTTAGGGCCTATAACTGCTCTCTCTCACTCTCTTTCTCTTTCTATCTCTCTCTCCCTCTTTCTATCTTTCTCTCCCTCTCTCTTTTATTATTGTTCTGTTCTCTTACTTTTGTTTGTCTTAAATTTGCTACATTTCTCGTTCACTCTCTGTCTCTCTCTTTCACTGTCTATATCTTTATTTCTCTTTCTATCTTTCTCTCCCTTTCTTTTATCATTGTTCTGTTCTATTCCTTCTTTCTCATTTTGCTTACATTTTTGTCTTGACATCTCTTTTTTTTCTCTCTCAACCATTCCATCTCTGACTATCATTGTTCTGTTTGTCATAAGCTCTCTCTTTTTGTTTCAGTCTCTCTCTCTCTCTCTCTCTCTCTCTCTCTCTCTCTCTTTTTGTTTTACTTTCTTTATCTCTTTTTTTCTCTTTTTCTCTTTTATATTTTTTTTCCAGCTTTCCTTGTCCCTGTGTATTCTTCTGTCACGCTTTGTCTTAATATGTCCTTTTCTCTTTCTAATCCCTCTCTACTTCCAACTTTTGTGCTCTCTTATCGCTTATTAACGGTATAACTTGCTCTCTCTATCTGTCTTTCTTAAGGTCTCTGAATACGTATCCCTCACTCATTTTCCCTCCTGTCTCTCTCTTAATCTCTCTCTTTCACTTTTTGAATCACTTTCTTTTACCCTTTTCTCTTTCCAACACGCACACAATCCCTTTCTCCCTCTCTCTTCTCTCCCCTTCCTCTCTTGGATGGCTGTGAACTCCATCTGATTAGCACTGACGGGTCCTGGCGTCTCTCCTGGGAACTGGAGCAGTCTCATGACTGCCTTTAGATAGAATGATCTAATGGGGTCACACTTTAAGTCAAGAGTCTATTAATAAGAATCAATAAATATGCCATAAGAGATGCAGAAGATGACAGCAGACACCGGAGCATTGTAATGAAGGCAGGAATGGCACAGAGCTACAGGGTCTTGGCACGCTAACAAAGTACGGAGAAATATATTCCACATCACGAGGCAACGCCGGCGTCCCCGCGCACATGTTCCCTTGGTCACGGCGGAGCCCGAGTTCCTGAACCGATGCTATATTACGCCGCGTTAGCCTGGTCTAATTGATTGAAATGTTAAATATTGCGATGGGATGTTGGATGTACAGAATCGCATCTTTTCCCTAAAGCTGCTGGGCTCCATCTCTGCCCTCAGAGTAGCTGGTTGGTCTCAGATTGCCCACACACTGCTGATTTCAACTTGTTTACTTCCTTTGTCCGCACAAATGTTGAGTTGAGATTCTGTAGAGATTTTACAATCGGGCTCGAGTTTACTTTTTGTCTGAAACTGTTGGTTTAGGGCAGAAGGAAATTCCCATTGCGTTTGATTTAGCTGTTAGCTGATGGTCAGATGGGCCACTGACTCCTAAAACTGCGCTAAAGCTAGAAAAGCCTTTTTATTTTCCGCTTTAATGGCAAAATTCATCTTTAAATATAGTTGCGTTAATTTGCATATTGATTGAAAGTCTCTAAGTTCCTCAGATTACCTATTACACTTTAGCGTGTAGCTTAAAAAAAGCACCACAGTTCAATTATGTGATGTTACTCTGACAAATATGGAAAATAATTCGTTTTTGGACCAAAAGAGAATGATGTTCTAAAACTATGTACTGTAGAACTACGATTTTGAAGTGTAGCATCACTGCGCTCTACATAAAAACACAACCCACAAACTCCAAGTGGAAACTGTTAATGTGAAACAAATATTTCCAACCGCAGCGTGAAACAAAGCTGCACTTTATAGTGTATCAGCTAAAGAATGATGACACAGACTGACAGTTTCTGATAAATGAAGGGATTAAGATTTACAGTGTTCCAGCTCACACAGACTCCGCCCATCGTTATGACAAAAAGTTGTTGCCCCGCCTGTTTTTGTGCACGTTACCATCACTGCGATTGAGATGTCTCAGTCATGGAAGGTGCATTCGGTAGAAGGATGGAGATCAAGTTCAAGAACATTGATTCGACAAAACCAAGGTCGTGGTTTTAGTTCCCTACGAGTGCACTAAACGACCAAATGTACACTTTAAGTCACGCGTACGTTTCTTTGGATAAAAGCATCTGCCACACACACAAAGGTAAGCGTAGAAGACCTCAAAGGTAACAGACGTGGATTAAAAGCCACAAGATGGGCTCTTTAAAAAGACATGGGCTACATGATCTGTCGTTTAAAATTGATCGGATGGCTCCCTGAAGATCCTTGAATAAATAGGATCTATCATGTATCAATAATTCAAGCCTACACTGTAAGTGCGTAATGATATCTAATGCTAGTCAATATGATGTTAAAATAATGAAGACGTCTTGTGGAACTCTGTGCCGCTACGCTTCGCTGCTTACAAAGGATGTCTGTTAATTTGGGGTTGCAGTGGGACAGTGAAATAAATCAGGCCCAGCTGATGTGTGTTTTCCCCCCGCCCCAGGGAGTCTGGGTAATTGAGCATGTTCACTGCCGCAATATAAAGGCCTTTTAACAGGGTGATAAAAATATCAGTGCCGCCGTATTCAGGCCTCGACTCGGGGACGTGTGGGCCTGACGAATAGAGCACTTGTAAGAATGGTGTCCAGTTGATGATATTTACGAATGATTGTTTTGTAAGTATTAGGGATGAATTCATTCTAGGAATTTTTTGGGATGTGAATCAGGTACTGTGGCAGTTGTGGTCTAGTAGGGGACTTGTGCCCAAAACTTCCAAGTCGAACAATCCGCAGGTCAAATAGTCCTCGGGTCCTCGGGAGTTGAAACGTTCTGGGTTGAAAAGTCTGGTTACCAATTTCGATATGGTTCGCCATAATGTTAATCTCACTCACTTTACTCTACTTTCCTTTGTAAACAAATCAATGTGTGGTGAAGGCTTTTATTCATTCAACAAAATTGTTAATACAAAATGAATTTTTTTTTTGAGGTTTGAAGGTTTGAATATGATTGATCTTCCGTAAGGTTAGTTGAGCAGAAGATGGTCTGGTTCAATCAGTTTGAGTCTTGGGTTTGTTGTTTGTTGAGGCAAGTTTGTTGTTGGATTGTATGCAAAATTGCAATGGAACAGTTTTGACGTTCTGAATTAAACTTTGGATTTGGTCCAAGTTTATTTGTATAGCAGTTTTCTCAGACCCAAACCAACGCAAAGCCGCTCTGCGGAATTAGGAAAAAAAGAGTCTTTAAAAAGAACAAAACATCCAGTGTTAATTTGTGTTCTGAATTGGGGAAAAAAAGAGTCAAATAAAAAGAAAAAATGTTCTTTGTTCATTGGTGTTTAGACTATGGCTATGACCAGAAGAGCAAGCTAGATTGATACAGTGGCTAGGAAAACAAAACCTCTGGCATGTGGTGAATTCAAACCTTCCAATAAGGTTCAAACCAACCACCTTCTACCACTTAATATCTGGGTGATGTGAACTCTCAGCGATTATGGACCTGGCGTGAGATACACACTCTGATTCGGTGGCCAATCAATAGCAGAGTGAGACACACACACACACACACACACACACACATTTACACTCTCACACCATTGATCAATTTTCCAAATTCACTTGTAGGAAGCAATCGGAGACCCTAAAGAAACCCACGCCAGTTGGGTTTAAAAGATTTAGCATAAAAGGCCCCAACTGGGTCTTTAACTCACACCTCAAGTCTCCAACAAGCCATTACTATGAAGCGCTACCCACTGCTCCACCGTGCTTCTAGTTTTAAACCAAATGGGGCAAACCTAAAAGAAGGGTCAAAATTTCCCCCAAAACACAAAAGCGCTGAGGCAGTTGGTCTAACTGGTATTGGCCTTGCCCAGTCAAGAACTGTTCGAAAAATGTAACAAGCTATTACGGCATAATTGTGTGGTACTTTCAGATTGACAAGGGAGGCGTCTGAAGAGAAAGCGGCGACATCGCGTGCCGAGAGTGTCTGTGGGAGCGAGTGCGGACCGCAGGCATGCCGTGTGGAGTCGGTGGGCTTGCCATATAGTGGGAATCCAGCTAGCCGGAGCATGCTCTGATGTGAAGCATATGATATTACTTAGGCAGGCATGAAAGCGATCTTTTTTTTTTATATCAAACACTTTGCTGCGTGGAATGTCAGGGTTAGAAGAGGTGAGGGCCAGCGGAGTGGTTGGGAAAAAAGCTATAAAATATTAATCGTCCTTGCCCATTTCTTAAAACAGCAACATTAAAGCTACTGGTTAATTTGTACAAATGCTCTATAAAAAGGTTGTGAAACTCAAACGTGTGTATAATTGGCTTCCTAGAAAGCAGTTACGCTGAAGTTAGACCGGAGTACTTGTTTGGATTTGGTTTTCCTTTCGCGGTAATTGAGGTGATTAGCACTGGAAGCTCTGGGCTCGTATCGACACCGAATGCGGAACTTCTGACTCATTTGAAGTGCAAAGCGCCGTAAAGCTTGACTGATGGGAAAATCAGCTTTGCGTGTAATAGCCTGTCTGTCATGATGTTTGGTCTGGAGACGTCGTGAGTACCTGTGCATTCGTACAACAGCCGTGCTAATTACCAAACCTATGGTGGATGTTGTAGAAGCAGCGTTGCTTCCTTTCGGGTACCAGGAAGCTGCATCCCATCGATGTGTGTGTGTGTGTGAACGATCTGCCCTCTCTGTAGCTCTGTTGCTCTGTTCTGCTGTGTTCGCTTGTAACCGTGTTCTGATGTGATGAAAATTCATGATGCGTGCATGTTAACTACATTACGGAGTCTCTGGAGTTCCTTGACATGAATAAAAAGGCCCTCGTCTTGACGCCTAATTATTTTTGGACTTGACAGCCTTGTAGCGGCCAACACGTTGTAGGCCACAATGGCTTCGCTGCTTTCCCGAGAAGATGCGCAGCAGTAAGCAAACCCATAATTGCCACCCATAATGAGGACGTTCCCGGCCCGTAGAAGCTCCAGTCTCTCTGTTTTTACACATTCCAAACATTTTTGCATCAATTCGGAACCACCGTTCCACTCTTTGGTACGTAAATGCTACCAAACTCTTTGGTACTGTTCATGCTGTAAGTCATTAAAAATCTTAATATATTTTACGGTAAAATGTAATTATTGTAGACATTATATGACCAGGATAACTGGTTTGTTGTATCTGAAGTAGGTCACATGTGATCAAAAAGACCACAAAATATGGCCATTTTATCAATAAGAATCAAATAATGCAGAATATCAAGAGTCACTACACGCATTCCTTCAATATTAATACATTTTCATTTTTAGTGTGCGGAATTCACATGAGTGTATATATTCTAACACAATAATTTATGCATTTTTGATAAACATGTTGCCATAAATGCTGTTTATTTTGTGTTTAATTTATTGTTCATTCCAGAGGATGTTTGGATTTTCATCTTTTGTACTGCATATTCAAATTGAATCCAATTAAATATTTAAATTATATATCCAATAATCCAATTTAATATCCACATTTAATCAGTTTGATTTTTATACTCTTGTAATTCATCTTACTTGTCTGTACTTTAAAGTGTACTTTTTGCATTACTTGTATGGAAAATTTGACATTATTATTTTTATGCAAGTAAATGTATGACTATAGAAATTGATGATATATGTTTTATGCGATCGGAAAAATCTAGATTAGAATTGTTTTAAAGCTTTGCATTATACCCGGACCAATTGAAACATTGTATCATCTCATTCGTCTGGACCAATCACTATCTTACACGTCATCGTGCCAACTTACAGCCAATCAAATAGTGTCACGTCATCATCAGTCGTTTTACACCCGAGCTGTTTTTGTACCTACACCTGTAAATGTTGTCTGTTATAGTGAACCTTTCAACACACAACAATGATGCCTATCTAATCTTTCTCTTTGAATACCTAATAGTCCATTTCCAATAAGATAAAGTCCCGATAGCACCAAGCCGCTCTAAATGCTTGGCCGGCTGATAGATTCCTGATGAAAATAGCTTGTGCTGATGAACGCGGTTGTTTTAATTCGGAATGTGTTGCGAGGGGCAGTATGCATAGTGAAACTGAAGTCTATGACGGTGCCCGTGGGCATTCAATCACAGAGGATGAGGTTTCCCAGCACAGCCAGCTCAGCAAGGCCCGTGTCAGTCACATGGCTAATGACCGTTTCCGTGACGGCTTCCTATCAACATAATAGGAAGCACCTGTTAGTGAGGCATCCCAAACTTTGAGAAGGGTGTAATCAACCCCGGGGGACTGATTGAATCCTTCCTTCTGACGCGCTTCAGCGAATCGCAGCCTCACCCGGGTGGATCTTCTGGATTACGCCATGATGATCACCGGATGAGCGGCGTTGGTTTATGATTGTTCCAGGCCTCACCACATTAACCCTCTGATTGTCCGAGATGACATTATCAAAGGCTTCCTGATATCTGTCGTGCGACTGTACGTGTCTTTTCTCTTTTTTTTGACATGAGGACTGTGGACGCCTGAAATCTCTGTGGAAAAAGCCCAACGATGGCTCAATGTCGATTAAGGGCCATTGTGTAATTTCATGTCTTCTAAAGCACAATGAGCAATGAGATTAAGTTCAATTTAGACTTGCGCCAAGACTTCCCAACCTCCGTCGAGGCTGGAGCCCCCGCCATGTCAAGCAGGCCCACTGGGAAATCAGCAATCTCCAGACAGGTCAGACCGGCCCATGTATATATTCATGGGCTTAATCTCTCATCATTTCTGCTTTGGAGGAGGAACGAAAAAAAAAAAACGGCGTTGAATTTACACACAATCCAACTCGTACAGTACACACGGGATGCATCCATATGTGTGTCTAACATGGTAAGGATCCGTTCTGTTAGCAGGAACTGTTTAGGGAGGCAGGATCCAGTTTGTGAAATTCAGTCTTTATTCTGTAACTCAGATCAGCCTCAGTGGGAGTCTGCTGGTTGGAGTGGAAGGCTTCAAGTTGTCTCCGGCAGATGCTGAGTGTGTATTAAACAGATTAATTATTAAAACATGCTTGACAGATGAAAAGTGGGACCTCGGGCTAAAGAGAGAATGTTTATTCTTCTGCCATATACTGTAGTCATTTGGCTCCTGCTCACAAGTTATTGGGCACCTTGTTGAGGTTTTGAGGGCTGGTGTCGTATGGGCTGCGCTCAAAGTGTTTGTGACTGTCCAGACGGGGACGGATCTGATGAAATCACGAGGTGCTTTATAGATCTGATTTGCTAACTCAAAGGATTTGTCTTCAGGTGTCGCGTCTCGACGATGCTGAAGGACCTTTCACAAGCAGTTATTACTCACTACTGTCAGCTATCAACCAGATATTTTGGTCACAGACGATATTTCTGATGCTCTTTCACAAGGTGAATCTCAAATTCAATGACTAGCTTCTTCTGTGGACCAAAGTAGACAGTACATTTAGACTTTCGGAATTGGCGAAAAGCAGATTTATATTTAAATTAAAAATGTAATGAAAAATAACAGATGTAATCTGTAATCAGTAATCATTTATTTCTATACAATATATATTTATTAATATACTGATTTGGACATTTTTTTTATGTGATTCCGCCACAAACAAGACTCTCTTCAGCTGATCAAAATACTTTTCTCGAAAATAAGCACCCCTTTGTTTCTTGTGCTTAGTTACAGTAATTATAGTAATCCTGTAAGTGTATCATATGCACTTAAAGTCCGAGTTTTTTCTTTTATTTAAACTGATAAGCGCATTCTAAACACTAAAACAAGATTTAAATATTAATTAATTAAGTCTTCTTGAACGTAAGATCAAGTACAAGAAAGTTTCGTCATTCAACCACTTATGAGACAATCCTTATGACCAGGAGATCAGACGACTGTATATTAGTGTATATTTGTCTATTCTAGACGTAGATACTGATAAGGAGTTTTATATAATCATATTAAGCCTGTTATGTTGTGATAGGACAAAAACACACACTAGTACGTAGTAACAAATTTATTAACCCATCTGGGGTGTGGTCGACTGACATTTTGTGTCTTGAGGCAAAGACACTGAGGTCTCCACATCACCCCATTGGTTTAGGAGTTTTTCTGCAAGTGAACCCGACTCTGTCTTGGAAGTAAAATAATCAAAGCCTGCACAATATCAACAGGGCTTTAAACCTTTCGGGCAGGATCGCCTAATAACGTACGTTCTTGTCATGGATTCAACACACCACTGCTGCGCAATTGAAATCCAATCCGGAGAGAGAACACGCTCTTTTGTTGGTCTTCGTGATAAATTCCGCATGCATATTAACCAGCAGGGATGGCTGCCAAACTCCTAAACACTACTGATTGTTATTTCTGGTTTGGAAGGGGTGGAAAAAAATCCTCTCTCTGTGTTGCGGTTCAAGGATGAGAAGCGAGTCCCCAGCCAAAGCAAGCTACATCTGGCCGAAGGACTGGATGCCACCTGCTCCAGTGGGTCCCTGAGCTTCCCTCCAAAGCATGTGACCATGCAAATTGGGAACAAATTATTCTGTCCAGGAACGGAGTGTTTGTCGTAACAAAAACGATCAAGAAAAGGCGCTTCTCCCATTAGACGGCGAAGACATGCGATGGCAGCCAGCGGTTACCTGGCCTCCCTGTTGACAGCCCAGCCCCCCGCACCCTGGGGAGAGGGTCTCAGATGCAGATGATCACTATTAGAAGCTGGACACCCTCCCCTCCCAGCCATTAGCATTCCCCTGACGTGACCTACAGGTGTAGCCCAGATTAAGTGAATAAATTCATCGCCCTGAGGATCACCGGGCCTGACCCCGGCTGCCGGAGCCTGAATTAGAATGTGTTGTGGGCTCAGCGTGATTGCTGGCTAAACATGGACGCCGGCGAAGGAAAAGGGGGAGGAGAACCATGTCGATCGGCGAGGTTTGTTTGCCAGACGCTTTGGTTGCGTTCCTCGCCCCATCCGAGTGTGAGTTTCCTCCATCTTTTCTGTTCTGCCAACGTGTTTGAGGTTTGAAGGCAGGGGGCTTCAAATAATTCAGGCTGGTGTTTTTGTTTCCTGTAATTTAATCTGAAACTCGCTTGTTTTTCTTTCCCCATTGGACTCGCCTGTTCTGTTGACATTTTCCCTGTTATTTGTATACTGCAAAGTGGTCCATTTTCCCCCCATCAAAACCACTTTTCTCAGTGTGTGTCAGGATGTCTTTTGAATTTACCTTCAGCTCCTGACAGACTTTAGAACATGGTGTGTGTGCACAAGCGAGGGGAAGATTCCTTTGTGCCCTAAGCATTTTCGTAAAGGCAGAGCTCGGCTCAAAGGCTGTCAACACAAACACTGCTGGTTGGCTCTCAGTTGCGCTCCCAGTTAAGTTTGAGCAGACGATGCACATGCGTTAGCCCCGTGCTCATTATACGCACAAAAATGAAAAGCTACAGCAACGGCAACCAAACCTTTTGGGTTTCCCAAAGTACTGGTGTTTGCGAGAAGCCGATGTTGATTAAAAGTGCCGCACCTTCTACTCTGCCAAGTAAGTTTCCTTTTAGCGAATTTACGTAAAGTTTGAACAGTTTGATCTGTTGTATTTGTTCGTTTTGAGCGGTTTTCGTATTCGTACTGGCACACCAGCATTTCAATCCCAGTTTAACGTTCTAAACCCTGTACTGATCCAGCCTTGCGTCATCTACCAGTCGCGCATTCCGAGGATTGAGTTGTGAACAGGGATTTTTACTCAACCTTAGTCATGCACTTTCTGGCCAAAAATAGCCGCCACATAATAGTCGCCAGCGCTAACGGTGCTAGCAGCCTCCGCTAACCACCACTTTCACCTGCTCGGCTCCTCTCCAAGTTCTTCAGATCTTCTCCATCGTTATTGCCGCCTCACTGGGGTCCTGCCTCTGAAAAGTTGTGCGTACATTGCGTTCGGAATTTAAGCATGAATTTCTTATGATTTTTATTACTCTGGTGGTCGCAACTCATCTAATATTAAATATGTCAATTTTATTTCTTCTGCAATGATTCGTTGTGTGGAATAATTCTTTGGAGAAAACAGAAAATCACACATTTTAGAACGCTTGCATCGTATAAAGCAGACTGCTGAGTGCTTTATTAACACACATATGGACAACGCTGAGTTTTTTTTATATATATATGGTATTTAGCTTGAGTTTAAATGGACAGAATAGCTGAGCAACAGGCCCAACTTTACATTTGTTTTCTAGATTAGCCGTTGAAAGCACTATATTTTATTATATTGTATTTCTAAAATTTTGACTATAGAATGTGTTTCTCAACATGTTTAGAAATGGGAAGGAAATCAATGTACCAGTTAGTGTTAAATAACTAGTTGCCTGCTGATATGAAGATATTCTCCCATGCAGTATTAATCCAATAGAAGGCTTGTAAGTGTTTGATTGTTTTATTCAGGGTTGTTCTTTTGTTGGCCTGGCTGTGTATTTTATCCACGGGATCAGATTCTGAAAAGCAGCAACATCTCACAATATTGATTTATACTGGGATGCAGATTATGTAGATTATGCAAGACTAGAGCTGTGATTTATAGACCAAGCTTGGTCTTTTTATTAGTTATTTAATTACTTTTCTGCTTTGGAGTTGGACATAATGTATTCTTGCCTTATGAATGTATGAAGCAACTAACTGCTATTGGGAAAACATTTATTGATGAAATGGGCATGGAAAAAGATGATTGAGTTTTGCACCCCTGACCATCTATTATTTAAGGTCTATCATTTTCCATGATTTGTGTTTTTTTTTCATGAGCACCATTTTTTGTCTTAATTTGACGGCCTTTTTTTGCATTTGTTGTTTATAAGCTGTGGGAAACGGCTCGAAAACCACAGCAATGTTCTTGGGTCATTCGGTCCTCGATGAAAGCCGAGCTACTGATGACGAGAATAGCGTTTAAAATCAACATTTGGTCGTGTCCTTGTAACTCAAATGGTGGAGAATAAGTCCATCATCATCCATGGTTTCAGTCATAAGGAAGTTAGATTAAAGCGGCAAGAAAATGCTACACTGGGCAACAATTGATGTTTTACTGCTTTGTGATCAACATGTGCAGATTGACGAAATAAAAAATATTTTGGCCCGTTTTTTAATAATTATTTAGATATAATATTTATTTTTAACAGCTCTATTTATTTATTAAAAAAAATCTCCTTTTTTACCATCAACGTGCCTAATTCTTTCCCTGACAAGCTCAAATGCTCTGCGATTCATTAATAAAGCTTGAAATATGGTTCTTTTCATAAATGCTTAACAGTGAGTTTCTCTCCACGCTGCTTTGAATTCTATAATTAATTAGATTGAGGTTTGGAAATAAGACATTTAAAGTCTCATTTAACCCATATCTCTTTACATTATCCGGCATTAAAGCGCCCTTATGATTCCCCGTTGGCTCGGAGCTGAGAACAGTACATTTTGGACTCAGACTCATCTGGTCGGTCTGTTCATATGCAGTATTAATTAAGTAATGATATAGTGGCCTGCTGGAGATTATGTCACCAGAGGTGCATTAATTTCAATAGAGCTGGGCGGATTAGGCCTGGTTTTGTCTGGAACTGAGAGAAAACGTTTTTGGGCTCAAGCGTCCAAAAATGAACATAAGGCATATTTGCATAAAGGTCAGACCGTTTGTGTGTGGATTTACTCTAGCGCTCGCCACCGACTCCTCGCGTGAAGTTACAAGTTCCGCGGCTAATGCGGGAAAGCAACGTGAGATATTACGAAAGATAGATAAAGTGAGCGTGATTGGAAGACATATTCCAGTCTCTTTGTCTGTCAAGTTCTCCGGCTCTTGTTGTTATCAAATGATACAGTTGCTCAAGCACAGCGTTTGAATCCTAAGGACCTTAGGGAGAGGATTTGTCTCTCACAAGCCCCCTTCTAACGGGGATTAAGGGGATTAGACACCAGAAAATGACCAAGCACAAACTCCCTTAGCAGCCTTGGCCTTCCCGTCTCTCCCCCCCGTCCTCGGACGGACCTGAGGCTGGTTTACACAGTTACTCTCAAAGGCCCTTCTTACCATGACAAAGAGTCCAACAATTCTCCGATCCGCCAGAACGGCAGACAATGAAGTTGCCGTGGTCCACCCAGCTCATTTTCATCTGAACAAATGGCATTACACTTGGCAATGACATTGTTCTAAATACGAACATGGCGCTCGTCTTTCTTCGCGGAGCTCAAGGTGTCATATTAATTATTTAAATCTGAAGAAAATTTCCAGCTCTATTCCTCCAAGGCCTTATCCAGTGCCAGAAGGTCTGGAATCTGCATTAGTTTTGTTAATTAGAGCTGAAATAAGACTTTGATCTCAATGAAAATCTGGGGGAAAAAAAAGGAAAACTTCCAGAATGAATTATTTTCTTTCTAACCTATTTTTCCGCAACCGTTCCCCCAAACTCTCACGCGTGTTTGTTCCTGCCGCGTCAAAGTTTGATCCGACGGCACATCATGGCACGCAAGAGGTCGAGGATTTCGCTAGTTAACCAGCTTTATGAGGTCATCGCAAAATCCGGCCGCATTGCTTCAAGAAATATCGCTTTCTACAATTTCGAGAAGTTTTTGAAAATTCACTTTTCAGAGTGCATTTTTCTTTTCTTTGGTTTTGGATTCTTTTGGAGTGAAGTGGACATGTGACTCTCAACCATTTGAAGATTTGGTTGAGTACGGTTCAAGCTACAGTCATATATGAACTTATATGTTAGCTAAATTTGCTAGAAAAAATTAAAAGCGTTATTCCAAAAAAAAATTGTTTAGGTGATTACACACGACAACTTTTCTGTGTGGTCCGTTGTTTCAAAATGCACTTTTACTTTTAAGTATCTCGCCCATCTTTGGCTCAAATAGCATTTGAAATCCCTGAAACAATCCCAATAGCTGTTCTTTTTCCCTAATTGCTGTCCACTTTCCGACTCCAGAACACATGTGCTTTTGTTCCAATCCCCAAAAAAAAGACCACGTTGAAAAAGAACCCCACCAAGCAAATAAACAAGCTTTATTGTCCAGACCTACGCAAGAAACCAAGAAGAATATCCCAGTGTGATTACACGCAAAAAAAACACAAAAGAAGGAAGCATCGCCATCAACCCAATTAGCCGAGACTGTTTAATTCACGCACTTGAGTCGAGGCATCAGCAGCTCCGTAAATGATCTTAAAAACCTCGTACTTTGTCGGCGCTCCCTCAGCAAGGGTCAGTTTAATCAACACGCTCGGCGAAATAAGTGTTTGTCCACTCAGACGGCGTGGCCAATTTGGTTGCGCTTTATCCACAGCTGGAGATCAAACTCCCATAGCCGGCGCTTTCCCACTCGTCCCCCCTCCGTCTTTCAAATCGCTCTGTTTATGTAAACCCCCTCTGCACCGCGTAAAGTTTTAACGATGGAAAGTGAAATAATTACGCCGGAGCTCAGCTTGCCCGTGGCACCGAGGCTTGATGTTGACCCTCTGAGCCCCGGAGTCGGCCCTCTCCCAAAGCTCACGCGAGCAGGCGTCAATGAATACAAAGGATCGAGGGGATTAGCCCATAAGACATTTGGTAAGCATTGTTCTCTCGCCGTAAATGAGTTTCGGCACGGGCCAAAGTCGGGACATCTCGGTGAGGAATTCTTATAATTACCCCTCTCTCTTTCTCTGTGAGAAAGCGGGGAAAAAAAGGAAAAAAAAAAAAAAAGATGACAGCTTTGGCCTCTGGATTCAGAATCTTGGACATTAGCAAGTGAATAGAGAGCTTTCATACTGTATATCATTTTAATCTTTCATGTTTAGATCTACCAGATGGCTTGTTATTAGCAGAGCTGAGGAGAAGGAGAGACAAATGGTCTTGTCTTTTTTAGGGAGAGATCAGCAGGAAAATGGCATTCATATAGGCCGCGTATTGGATAATTGTATATGTTGCTGTTGGGAGCGCCGTCCACCCTCGGCCTATAAATCATAAAACTATTAATAACCGACAGATGCAGGTCCGAAGAAATGATGCGCTTTTTGATCTATGAAATATGGGTTGGAAATGGAAGATTTATTATCAGCAAATAAAAAAAAAAGATATCTCGTCTCTGATAGATGGAATATCATGTAAAAAAGACTGTTCTGTGCGTTTCTTGAAAGTCAGTGGTAAAATGTGAAAAAGTGTGTTCATACATACATACATGTGTATACATATTATATATATGCATTTTTTTTACAAGTATGACATTTGTGTTTGTATATATATACGTATATATATATATATATATATATATATATATATATATATATATATATATTTTTTTTTTTTTTAATTCATTTTTTTTTCGTTATTTCATTCATGTTTTCATGCAACTGTGCCTTTCTTACTTATTTATAATATTTCTACACATATACACACGTAAATACTAGGCAAATTTTTGCAAAATAAAAAAATTGCACCAAAAATATCAATGTTTATTTTATTTGTACAGTTTTATTTTGATACATTTGATACAGGGCTTTAATTACACAATTAAAACTAAACTGAAAGTTTCAGTCATTTAATCTTTTTTGATGACTCTGCAGCCAAAGATTTGAACCAATCACAGCTCACACACAAATTATAATGAACAAGAGCAGGAAGTTCAAAGAAGCCGGCAATGCTACAATCAGAACAACTAACGAAATTGTCAAAATCACAAACATTATCCATAAAATACGCAAAAATATTAACCGTAGTTATCTTTTTGTCAATATTGGACACTTCAAATAAAAAAGCCAATTTTATCACATCATCTAAAATTCAAATGCATGTATTAATTACAAATCCCGTTAATTGCCATGCGTTTTTTACGTCGTATTATTAATGAGCTACAATTTTGGCAGGATGAGGGTTCTTTTGCAATGTTTTAATACCACACACCAGCAGGGGATTTCTACGAGCTTCTGGAAACTGTAATAATTGAATTTTAGTGAAATCTGCGCAGCGTTTGGCAGGCGAGTGGTGGTATTCAGGACGGTTTGTCAGGGGTCCGCTGCTCTTCTGTGTTTTATTTCATCTCGCTGCACTTTGCATTTGGCTGTCCCACTCTCCACCTCTCTGTCGGCCCTCCAAAAGGAAACAATAAGGTTTAATCTCCTCCGCTGACAATGATGCATGGCGGGATGAAAAACACTTTTCAGGTGTTGTCATTAAAAAGCCATTTCTCCATAGCCCTGCTGAAAGAAGCCTAAAGAAAGGCCCCAAAGTGTAATGCTTTAATACCCCTCAAGCTTTTCATGGGCATCTGCAGAGAACAAGCTGTCGGGATTGTCTTCTCTTTTTCAATTACCTGATCTTTTCAACTTTCTTCTAAATGAAAAATGCACCCATGGTGAAGCTGTGGAGCAGATTCCCTCTTTCGCTTTCAAACTGCTCTCTTTCTGCCTGCGCGTGTGTGTGTCTGTGTGTTTGTGCAAATGTGTGTGTTTGTGTGTGTGTGTGTGTGTGTGTGTGTGTGTGTGTGTGTGTGTGTCATTTAGTAGATGTTTTGACCCTTTTTGTTTCTTGTTGATTCTTTTCCAGCTCCTTTTTCCCAGACTGCAGACTTCAGATGTGTATTTACTTTTTAAAAGTGTTTTTTGTTTACAGTTTTTGTTTGTTTGCATACACTTTTTTTATACCAGTTTTGATTAAGTTTTGTTCAATTGAATAATGAAATGACAATATTGACTATTCGAATCAGTAAAGAAAATATTTATTGCCTGTTGAAATATCACTTTTTACAAGTGATATTGTTCAACAAGTAATTACAAGGGTATGAATTAAATTGATTACAAGTGTATGGATTATAAAAAAAATGCACTTTTTAGAGGGCATTTTGTGTTTGTGCATACGTGTTTGTGCATATGTGTTAATTACATTTTAAAAAGTGTTTTTAGTTTTTGATTCAAGTTCATGCATTTGTATGGCACTTTTCACATATTCCACTGTCTCATAGATCATTAAAAAGTGCTTGTTTGCTTAAACTTTTTATATCATTTTTGTTTAATTAAGCAATGAAATGGCAATATTGACTATTCAAATCAATTACATAAATTATTGATTGTGATATGTTTTTTCAAAGTACGTTTTCATATTTGGAAAAAGGTTAAAACGTGTTAAAAATGGGATACAAAAGCACTAAAATTACATACCTTTTTATCTATTTTTTTTTTTTTTTTAAATGAATGTTTTATCATAGTATAAACAGGAAGTCTATTTAACTAGAACATTTAGATAACCTGTTGTTAATGCTTAAAAAATGTATGTTGTGCCATTGCTTTCAACGTATGGAAGTGTTTTTAACAGAAGCCCCTCAAAACCGACTTTAACCATTCGTACGTTTGATAATTTCTCCAGCTTAGTTTCTCATCCCAGTTGTTGAAAATAAACTGCAGGGAATGGAACCAACAAACTCTGATGATGAAACATTGTGCAAAATCAAGTGATTGAAATTGCAACTAAAACGTGGGCCGCAACTCCGGCATTTCCAGCGCTTCTTTCCCAATATGAAAGCTAGAGGATTTCGTTTGGCCATTTCGTCAGTCAAATCCCATTTCAGCCGCCTCGGTGTAAAAGAAAACCAAAAGTGAAGGTCAGTAAATGCGTAGAGGTTATGATTTCAAGCTGTCAAAGTGACCGGCGGGTGAACCGAGCAGTGGATGCGGCCTGAAACAGAACCCCAATGTCTCCTTTAAGACGTTTGACACCTGTGTCACGGCGAGTGTTTTGATCTAATGGGGGCAGGTGGTTAAACGTAATCCATACGAACGGGGCGCGCTCCTCGGCAATGAGACGTCGTTTACAAGATCACAGCTCCGCAAATATTTATGTTACAAAAGACGAGATGAAAGCCAGGCTTCTGCTGGAGTGCAGATCAGATGAAGATGTGCCTTCTCCTCTTTGAGCGCATCGCGAGAAGCTCCTTTTCTTCTACAAAAGACGCGCAGCATTTTGCAAAACAAGTGCGGGTTCACACCCCTGCAGTCTTGCGCCAAAACGCTTGCACGATGCTTTGGGGCAAACAGCGATAGAGCGAGCGTTTGATTGCGGAACGAAAAGCCAAATGTGTGTTAGTGTGCCTGTCTGATTTTGCCGTTTGTTTGTTTGTTTGTTTGCTGGCTTTGTCTTTGGATGGGTTGATGCTGACGCTCTGCTCGCTCCTTGTTCCTGTCGATTTTTTCTTCTTGGTTATTATTCTTCAAAGGCGGATGCAACCACAAGGGTGCCGTCTTTTAACGACTGGTTGAAGTTCAGACTGATGCACGTATGGATGTGGAGGCGTGTAGATGCGCTAGACAGATGAGAGACGCGCGGAAGCTCAGCGGAACAAAGAACCAGAGCGTCTCTCTTCAACTCCCATCTTCTCCGACTCTTTAAGTCACATACCACCATTTGAGCTTATTATAGGCGTAATCCCGACTAATGAACATGTGTTTTCGTTTAAACGAGCTTTGTGAGAAGCGGCGCGGCAACGTAACGCCTCCGAGTGCGACTTCAAACGGCGGCAGGCGTCTACTTTTCCCGCGCAACGCTGCTGTTTTTGTTGGTTTAACGCCTCCACATTGTTGCGACTCTGCTTAATTTCCCACCAAACAAGTTACTTTATTTATAACGGCTCAATCCTCCAGTGGCTAATTACGCCGTGGCTCTCGCAGTTAGAGGAGCCGCGCGCAAAAATAAAGTGACGTTTTGCGGAGCGGTGTTTGCGTCTGTAAAAAGGGCCCGTGTCAGAGTTCTGCTCGTTGCTAGTGTTTGGCCAACAAATCACTTTACACAGCGGCATGAAAGTGAGATCACACAGTGGCAAGGTTGCTTCCTACTGCGCCGCATTAAGAGGATCAGAAGAGCGTGTGAGAGCAGGGCCGGATCGCTGGCTCAGTACCGAGCTCCGGCACTTAGTAGATCATTAGCCGCAGTTTCATTGGAAGCTACACACTAGCTGAATGGCTTGCTCCTGCTGGGGCTGGGCACGGTGGCATCAGCCGCCAGATGGTACAGGCGTACGGCGCGTTTACGTGGTGAAGGGACGCTTGCGGATCACCTGGAGAGATCGATTCATTAGCATTGGGTTTAATTCCAGCGCCGCTTTATTTCCCACAAGTTGGCGCTTTCCTATCTGCTCGTGCAGATTTGTCCAATCAGCAAAGCTTAAGTGATGATTCTCTAGCCGCAGGAGATGCTGATGTCAGCAGTAGGAACATGCGATATGAGTTTCACAATAAAACACCATGTATTGATGGTGGCACATGCTGATTAAACCAATTTTGCTTTAAAGCTTGTTACTGCCGATTTTTGACCACGGGTTTTTCTCTGACTGGTCAAACATATCTCTGTAGCTCAATCTGTTAAGTTATTAGGACTTGCTAGTCTAAGGGCTGATATGTTGGCCAGACTGGAAAGTTTGGTTCTGGAGATTGAACCGAAACCAGTGTTCATTCCGTTGACAAAATATTTTCGTCATAGTCTTTGTCAACGACACTTTGTCCCTGACAAAAACGAAGCGACAGCTATATTAAAACTCCCGCTCATGTACAAAAACTTTAACCATATTTATTGACACTTTTGTCAACGAATAAAAACAACACCAAAATGACATCCTATTATTTTCAGAGCTTGTGGAGAAAGGCGGGTGCTAGCCCAAAAAGAACCAATCAGGACAGGACAGTCAAAAGACTATGACTTAAACTAAATTAAAAATCTTTGTAAAACTGAACACTGGCCTAAACACATCTGCTCGATTCGAGAGCCGGAAGAGAAGTGAAGACCTTCTTTACTTTCCCAAGGTCAAGGGTTCGATTCCATGGGAATAATTGAGCTGTCTAAATATTCCATGTGATGCAATGTATGTGCTCTAATTAAACCTTTGGTGTTGGCGTTACTAAGAATAACTCTGTTTAACTACGTTCAACCATGGCAACAGTCCGGCGGTGGGAGTACAACCTGCCACCCAAGAGTTGCAGGTTTGAATCCCGGTCTGGTGAGTTTCACAAGTGTCCTGAGCGAGACTGACCCCAACATGCCCTCTGACCCCACGACTTAAAGCTGCCCACTGCTCTGGGTTGGGTATCCATTCAATTATCAAAACATACTCGCTTTACTTAACCCATTAATTTATCCAAAGAATGTTGTCGCTTCTACTGAGCAAAGTAGAGGTATGACCACTAGGACAGTTTAGACACAGTTTGGTCATTGTGGGTCTTTTTTGGGAGACATGCATTGCCTTTCAAACCAGACAGCTCAATTGCGACTCAATGGTGCGGATTCTTCATGTCTGCTGTGAAGGCTAATGGCTAACTACTGTGAATGAGCATGTGAGGGTCATATCTGGCAAGGCTTATCTCAGAGCCAGACTATGAGCAGAATGTGCCTGTAAATACGCTCCCGGGATGTCGGCCGCGCCTAGTTTCCCGCCTAATGTGTGATCACTAGCTGGCACATGCCAACCAGTCTTGGTTGGAAGAGCCACCTGGCTGTGGAGATCTGGTCACAGTTTCTTATAAGCCCTCGCACAGGCTGGCGCTCATTCCGCTGGCACGAGAGTGGGGCGGAAAGAATATGGCAGGCTTGTCAAGGAGGGGTGCGGGATCAAACGAGGGTCCGCCCTGCTGGGCACATGTGTCCACGCCGCCCGGACACCCTGCCAGAATAAGGCAATCCATCAACTCCTCTTAAATTCCCTGCGTCCTAGCCCATAATCATACACCTGCCAAATTGCTCCTTGATACAGCTATTCTGAGAATAGAAATATGACGGCTGAGATGTGTTTTCCTTGTCGCTGTGGTAACTATGTCAGGGATGGTATTTAATTGGCCCGGGTTGTCCGTTTCTTCAGCTCGAGAAAGACCAAACGAAACAGCTCAAGGAACCCAAAAGCTCTCCCCCCGGTGATTAAGACACGTTGGAGACGGGTCGCTCTCCGGTTGGTTCCGGAGCCCTTAGCTGGCGAGCAGGTGGCGCAATCACTGCCCTCAGATCCGATGACAACTGTTGCTTTCATACCAGCCCTCCGTCTCTGATATAGACATTGTGTTTTCATCAGCCGTAAATACGACACCTGCACTGGCACTGAGCCGTCAGACACCGACCTGCCAGTCAGTCTCTGCGTTGGCCTTAAAACACCCTTTCAAAAGCTTCCCTGCCGTGGCGCTGCATAATAAGCAGGGTGCGTCGGGTTAGGCGCCGCGTTTTGGTTGCGTCTCTTGTGATGCCGAGCTACTCCATAATTCAGCACTCTGCTCTCTGCCGCACTCTGACAGTGGCGCGATCAAGGCCCGTAATCGCATCTGACTGGATCTCCTCGAAAGTCCTTTCTGATAGCGCCATGTACAAAGAGCGTTCCGACAGGAAGTGGGTCAGGGTTCAGCTCTCGTGGCAGGTGTCTGGGTTTCATCTGCTGTTATTCCTCTAACCGGGACCCGGGGACGGCAGCCTTGGTCTTGTGGGAGCGAAGGAGAGGCGACCCTGCCCGGGGTCACTGGGTGGGCAGCGTGGTGATTGATTGGAGGTATCAGCGGTGGGGTTATTTTCAGTGCTAATCCCTCCACTCACTACCTGCTGTGGCCCAGCAGGCCCGTGACTGGCTTAGAACAAGTGTAGTACCCGTGTGAGGGATGACACCGAGCCCAAATTAACTGCCGCTGAAGCCTCTTCCCACCCACCGCTGATACACGATCCCCCTTCCTGAGGAATGAAATGGGTTTAATATACTCAAAGGTAAATGTGTAGGAATGTGACATTGGGAATATTGGTGCGATTCTCAACACGCGTGATGCAATGTGCTCCTATATGGAACTTGATAATAATACACGAGACTCGAGGTTAATATCCCACGCATGGGTTGCACAGTCTGATTTTTTTTTTTTTTTTTTTTTGACTATTTTAGTTTTTATCACACTGGTTTGACATTAAATGTAGCAGTAGTGGTGATTGTTATTCGTAATGCTACAAGTTGTACTATATTTCCTAACTGGTCTAGGATTTGCATATATTTGCTTTTCCTTCATAAGTGTGTGTGTGTGTGTGTGTGTGTGTGTGTGTGTGTGTGTGTGTGTGTGTGTGTGTGTGTGTGAGCGCAGTTTGTCTTGTAGAATAGAATAGAATAGCCAATTTTCGGCTTACGGTTTCAAAAATCATCGCCAGTCCAATCCTTGTTTACCAAATTATGTAGATTTTGATTTTGCATTAACTCTGCGCAATATAATAGTGTTGTGTATAATGGTGTTTCTTTGTGGGGTCTGTGCAGTGTTATTTATGTTTATGTTGATTTAATGCATGTTTATTCACTTATTTATTCAATTTTTGTATATAGATGTTTATATAAATTCTCTATTCCTCTATATATGCTTTCTGCTTTTGTGATATGCATGCCGTGGGACAAATTGTTTAATTTCATGTGAATTTAATTGTTAAAGAAACTATTAGTAGAAGGAACTTATATCACTGGATGACAAATTGGTATAAAAGAAACGTGATAGCGCATCCTGGCTATTTTTGATATCTGTTAATGCGTCTTTCCATGTTTGTCTTTTCATCTATTTCTATTCCTGGGGGTCTAAATGTTAATATTGATCCGCCACAGCAGTACTTTACCATCAATAATGGGAGTCTGATAATGAAAAGTTCTGGATTGGTGTTCGGATTGTGCGGTATTAGTCGTCCTCTCTCTCATCCCATCATAGACCAGAGAAAGTGAGCTAGTGAGCAGACAGAGTGATAATCGATGGCAGGCCGCGCCGCCTGTATTGTGTTTCTGTTCTAGGGTTCTGTTTTAATGTCGCTTTTCCCCCTCGTTGGCCTCATTAAAGGATCAGGTTACTCTCAAACAGCTTTTTAATTTAGCCTAATGATTTTTTGCATAATAAAAGAGATATGTAGTAAGCCCCCGGGAGCAGATTCTTTTTTCAAGGTGCCTTTAACGCGAGCGAGCGTTGTGTTGGCATGAGACTTTTTATTCTCCGACAAAAACTAACCCGATATGACATGAAAACAATCCGCGGTGACATAAAAATCGACGTGAAGCACCCGAGCATATTATCAGCTGAGATGTTGTATTAGTAATCGCCTTTAAAACTGAAATGCAGATACTGGTTTAGAAGTGGATCGCTTGTGGCTAATTAGCATGCTTAGGCGCGGATGATGCGCACTTCGGTCGCGTTTCAAATGATAATCAATAAACAAGCTGGCTTTAGCAAATGATTAGACTATGGAAATTCCGGAATGGGAATTGCCATGTATTAATAATTTGCCGAGGAACTAGTTTTTGTGAAGTTTGATCATGAAAATCCAGTTTAGCAGATGACTGGCTCTTTAGCCAAGGAATTGTGATCAGTGATGTTCAAGAAATTGATGAATGGACGATATATTTTTTGGTGGACTACTTTTGTGGTGAGACAAATTGTTAGTTTATTGGATTGGTATATAATATCGATACATAGTGGCGATTGAATCTGAGAAGGTCCGTGTGAGCATTAGTTAAGCAGATGGGCTCAATCCCTGATCATCACTCATCCCAGCTTCCTTTGCTCTACATGATCCCCTCCTGTCATTAGTGTGTTTACCGTTAATTATTCAGCTGTGCACATGTTTGGCGAGGTCTGAACACAACCGACGCTCAACGCGGCAAAGTGCTTTTGAGCCCCAGTTGAGATCTGACACACTCGCCGAAATCCAGTCCAAACAACAAACAAACACTCGTGCCACTTCAATCGAGCCCAAATGAAGGCCGGTCTTGGTGTTTGCGCGGCGACTGGCTGATGCATCTCGTGCTTATTTTGGCACGCCGCGATCCACATGCATCCGCAGCTCTGTATTCCCAGTCATGCTGTCCTGCCACTCAACATGAGTCCTGCTGCTCTCCTTCTGTGAGTGGAGATGATGGCTCTCTGCGGACTGGGGGGGGGGGTCCATCTCTCTCTCTTTTTTTTTTTTTTTTGAGCTGCCAACGCTGAAAATTTGTGTAATCACAAGCCCGACGAGGCTATTCCCCACAGTAGAGCATTGTGCGGCACCGGTGGTGCTACAAAAGATGACATCACATGCAAAGTGGGTAAACACGTCTTGACATGTTTTCAATACGATTACATTAGAACAAGCAGCGTTTGATTGAAAAGCCTAATATTCGAGCCATGCAAATCATCAATCACGAGGAGCGCCATATTAATTATTCAATAAAACAGTCTAATTCAAGAATCAATGTTGGGACCGGCGGAGAGACGAGGGGGCTCCCAGCAGAGAGACAGTGGGTGGATAATAAAAAAGGAATGGGGAATTACTCCTCTCTCCGAGCTGTGGCCCTGCTCGTCCCAGCCTGTCAAAAACAACTGCCGCAGCTCGGTTTCATCTGCACAAGTTTAAAGATGACTTTGGAAACACTTGATTTCCTCCTAAACTCGTTAGGTCTTTGTACCTCATTAGCTGGGCCTTTCTTTCCCTCCGTTCTCCGTCCTACCTGCCTCTTTGCGTTTCCCGATTCCTCTTCTCTCCTTCCGAATCATCATTACGCGCTCTTACGCCTCACCCTTGCAGTTTGAAGCCTGGAATTGGGGACTGTGATCTTTAGCAATTACCAAGCAGGCCACAATTAATCCCGAGCAATTCATTATTTACATTCCCTTAAATAAACTGATCAATCGGCTCTTCTGTATGGGCCCGCCGTAACGAAGGGGCCGGTCTAATCCCGTCTAATACAAAGCCATCTGATATATTCCACTGAAGTCCAACCTCAAAGCTTGTTCGCACCAAACTCATATGGCGGCTTTTTCAGGGGGGCTGCAGGGGTCTCGTCTATTAGTTCTGAAGCATGCAATATTGATGCGATAATTGAACCCAGAAGTCCATTCAAAGTTTAAGACCATTAAGGAGCTTCGTTTAGCTTCAGTCCCCTAACGACTATCTGCTACCTTCATCTGTGATTGACTTGAGTCTGAGAGCTTCCTTCATCCCACTTTAGAACTTTTCCACATTGCAGTGCTTTCCGGTTTTTTGATCTCGGCGCTGTGAACCAAACAAGTCTTTGTCAGATCTTTCCAACTTTCTGCTGTTTGCTTTAAACCGCTGCTTATTTGTGCCCTCGACGTCTGGATTTGGTCCCTTTTGTTGGTTTTGTTTTAGATTTTCACTTCCATCCATTTGTCTGTGATGGGTTGTTGGGTTATGGTGCACATCTCTGAATTGCTGGGACAATTCATACTGCCTCTAATTTACCTAGTGCGCTTTGTTTTTAAACTTGATTTGAAAATGGACATTCTAGAACACAGGGAAGACATGATTACAGTATTTATCTGGTTTTATTTACTAGTATTTACAGTTATTTAGTTGTAACTGTACCATTACAGTGGACCCAATTAGGGCTTCAAATATAACTTTCATTTAGTGAAAATATAAATATAAAATATAAAAATTACATAACTTTCTTTTTTCACTGTTTGAACTTTTTTTTTGTATATTTTTAATTATTTTGTGCTTTTTGAAAGTGTGATACAGAATCCCTGGCGAATGGGTGTTTGTAAATGAGCAATGAGAGAAGAGAGAGACAGAATGAGAGAGAGGGAGAAATTGTGTGTGTGTGTGTGTGTGTGTGTGTGTGAGAGAGAGAGAGAGAGAGAGAGAGAGAGAGAGAGAGAGAGGGAGAGGGAGAGAGAATGAATAAGAAAGCAAGAAGGACACAGAAGATGAAATAGACAGAGCAAGAGAAGGAGAGAACATAAAAAGAGAGAATATAGAGAGAAAGACTCGCTCTGTGTTTCTCATTTTCATATTTCTCAGAAAATGAGATATGAGATATCTCAAATGATATGAGAAAATTAGATGAAAAGAGACAGAAAGAAAATGGAAAAAGAAAGAGAGAGAGTCCAAATAAGAAGGCAAGTGACGGAGAGAGAAAATAAGAAAGTGAAAGAAAGAAAGAGAAGGAGAGAGAGAGAGAGAGAGAGAGAGAGAGAGAGAGAGAGAGAGAGAGAGAAATCACCGCATTTCTATTTTCCGCAAGTGGTTTTGAAGTGTAACTACTACAATTAGCAGGGGCCGTGAGATAGGGTTTTCAGATAGAGCGCCTAAATACCGTTTTTGTGCGGATGAGTGTACACGGCACGTGATGAAACGGAGACGGGGAAGACAAGTCTGACTCCAAAACACTTGTTTGTTATCCTGCAAGGTCAGACTCTGTTGAAATGCAACTCTGGTCCTCGGGGTCTTCACACAGACAAGGTCATTGTCTGAGAGAGTGTGGAGAAGCAGCGCTTTAACCAGCCCGGAGCCTTCCTGCTATTACAGACACAGACGCTTCTCAAAGGCAACACCACTGTGCATGTTAAAGCGCTCTCGGACTGTCAACAATCACATGTTTATTAACATCTACAGCCTTCGCCGTATTTACGCCTGTAATTATATCCCGAGAGGGCATCTCTGTGGCGTGCCAGGCCGTCTGTGGTGTTTATGGCAGAAGAAGTTGGTGTGCTTGGGCACGGAGTGTTAAACGCGGCGCTCTGACATGAGAAAATGAAAGTGTACAACCGGACCTAAACTAAATTAACATCAGGCTCACAGACGCGCTATTATGTCATATTTCACTGTCAGGCCGCGACCCGCTGAGGCCCTGAGAGAAAGGTCGGAATTATTGGCTTATTTCAGATTGATGGACGCATAGAATGTTCTAGTCCTTCACAAAGGGAAGTATTGATTGGTGCTGGCTTTGTATTCACTCTCCATTTGTTGATCAGACTTTGGGCCTGAACAGCGTGACATATAACACTTGATGTTCGGCTTCAAAGAACGGTCAGCAAGTTTTGTTTTGTGCAGGAGCGGGGGGGAAAAAAAAGAGGGCGGATTGCTGGAGTTTAGAGTTATTCTGAGAAAAAGAATTATTTGAGGCCAATTTTAATTACTGGGTGAGATAATTATGGATTACGGGATTATTTATATTTATATATTATTCATATAGTGTTGCCTTGTTGGATTTGTCATTAATTGTTGGACGACAGAAAACTACATTTACTAAGATTCTGACAAATGTTCAAATTATAACTTGTGTTATCTTAATTTGGTCTCTAATTTGTTATCTTAATCTTTGATCAATCAAATACATTTATATTTGTGTTTGTATTTATATTTATAGTGTGTGTGTGTGTGTGTGTGTGTGTGTGTGTGCGTGTATGTGTACACACAAGCAATTAGGTCCAAGTGGGGCCCCAAATTCAAGTTCCCCAAATCTCTGAAAGGGGTGAGGCATACGGTTTTGTATGTAAATCAATGCTGGGACCCCACTAGAATATAAATGCAAGCGTGTGTGTGTGTGTGTGTGTGTGGTGTACATAAGGAATTACATCAAAGTGGGTCCCAAAATTCAAGGTCCCTAAAATTCTGAAGGGGGCGGGGCATACTGTTTTGTATGTAAATCTGTTGTGGAACCCCACTAGAATATAAATGCGTGTGTGTGGGTTTATTATAAAGAAATAATGGGGGGGGGGGCGGGGGGTAGAACGTGGTGGTCTACACTACCATTGTTTTCCATTAGGAAATTTTAATTATCCACAATAGTATGAGAACATAAATAAATGAGAATATATTTATCAATTATTCACTCTTTTATTCTTTTAAAGAACTAATCATACATTGTCCCCGACCCATTGTGCTGTTTTTGGATCTAATCTTTCCAGGTATTAAATGGCGTCTGGCGAAGGACGCGTCTAATGTGAAAGTAAGCGTTCAGACAACACCCTGCTTTAAAAAACATCCGAATTGTCAAAGCGTTTCAGACGGAAAAAGAAAAGGTCTTTCATTTCTGCTCGCGCAAATAATTCTAATGAGATGAAAGTGTTTAAATTTTTCACCATGTTCGCAGCAGTTCAGAAATTTCCCCATTGTCAAAAATGGAGATTGTGTTTTATGTGGCTGTCATCTCCTGTGCTCTCCCTGTCTCCCGTCTCCTCCTCATCGCCGCGCCGGAGAGAACAGCGCTAGCTGGAGACGATGAATCCCTGACAGCGTGGCGTGACAGGAGAGCAACTGTATTGGCATGTTGATACCACGCCGAGTTCAATCCAAGTGCCAGCCGTCTATGCAGCGATACAGAAAAGAAATGGACTTCTGCGTTGTGGAGCTCAGAGGAGTGCAATTATAAATATGTTAATTCACACAGTGGTAGATGTCAAGACACCGCCATGATGCACCCACTGATCAAAAACAGGGTCAAAACTATTTTAGCACAACCTTCTATGTTTTATTATTGAAAATCTATGATGTGTTGTGGGGGGAGGGGCTTGTTTTGCTTGTTTTTTTGTGTCTATTTGGCCAATGGGCAGCACTGACTTCGCCCAGCAAAGACGAGCTGGGTTTGAAACCACAGATTTGACATCCTTTTTTGATCCAAACCCAGTGTTGAAACAAGAGGCCTGTTTTAGGGGACTAAGTTTGCGTCCCTCTCAGTATTTTTATCCCATTGAGGGTTAATCAGTCAGTACTAAACTGACTAGGAATATCCAGATCATATTGTTTGGCTTCCCAGTCTGATCCGGGTCAATTATTTTGGGCCTGATCCGATTCCAAATCCTAAAACAAAAAAAAATACAAAAAAAAATCTTGAACTATGCATAAAGATGCTTTTTATGTTTGAAACATTCAGCTTCACTAAACTATTTCTTGTCCAGGCTTGTAAAGTGTTGTAAAATTGTCGTAATTGTAAGTTTATATTAATTTAAGAATTTTTTTCAGGTATGTGCTTCTATCAGTAAATATCTTTGTCCAGCAGTGACTCTGATTGGTTCAGATTGATCCAATCACAAGGCTCCCATCACCATTTAGCTTTCAATGTACAGAGCGAAACAAAGCAAGTTGAGTAAAAGTTGAAGTACAAGTTGAGTAAAAGTTACTTGTCCCGTGAAAGTTGCTGTTTCAGGTCTGTCGTGACGATTTTTGACATTTTATTTCTTACATTACTTACAGTACATGGACGAGTGACAGAATTCAAATTTAGATCAGCCAATCAAATCCATTGCCGATTTACATAAAAAGTGCTTTACTGGCCTCAGTCCTAATCTAGACATCACAAAGAAGCCGTTTCAAAGATGGATGTCCTGCCTTTGAGACTTTTTACAGGCTAGTTTTGAAGATGGATGTATGGAAGGCGTTCTTGGAAAGATGGAAGCTTGTGATTGTCTCTTGGCAGGATCGACATGTAAAAGCTGTAAAACATTTTCGCTCTTCAGCAACTTTGTGAGACCCCAGAGTTAGTTTTGAGTAAACCCTTTGTTGCCGGCTCCGAGGTGGAACGTGGGTCTTATTTAACTAGAAAATCAAGCAAACTGCTTATGAAAAAGCCATTTATCATTCCCCAACACTAATTGGTTTCCTGTGTCCATGCGGTGCAGTAAATTGAATGTGTCCTTTCTTTAGCAGCTCAAGCGTTACAAATGTGGTAATCAGCTGCGTTCAGCTTCACTTAATACAGGCAGAGAAAATCTCAGTCTAAACATGTGCCACATTCCTCCGGCCATTAATGTTCATTATGACTCAGAAATAGGAACAGTCAGCTTGCTTTGTGCGGAATTATAGCGCCAGGCCATGTAACTGGACTTTGCATTAAATATAATATACATGAGTTAATCGACTCGAACAAGTGCTGCGGAAATCATTGAGATCTTTCTGAGCGTCATCAGCGACCATTACATGGTTTTTTCTGATTGTCCGAGCCAGACTTTACACCCTCATTACTTACCAATTCTTACTCATTATCAACACGCTTAAGAATCCCAAAACATTCTGCATGTTCTGTGAGTCCCTTCCTGACGTATGTAAAGAGAACCTGAAAACCATACTTGAGATTACAGATATCTTACTGTAAAACTTACTCCAATACAGGTTACAAGTGACCAATTCCAAGAAGACTTGAGTAAAAGTCGGTTGGTATCCAATTTTATAAAAACTTTGGTGTTTTACTCTTACTTTACTTTAACTTTGGTGTTTTACTCTTACTTTACTTTAACTTTGGTGGTTTACTTTTTACATTTAGGCTCAAACAGATGAACAATGGACATTTTTCTTTTTTTAAGTGACTCTTTTCCCTCATTTTTTACCATAAATGAACAATGGACATTTTTCTTTTATTAAATAACTCTTTTTTTCTAATTTTTGAACATGGATGAACGATGGACATTTTTCTTCTTAAAAATTATTTTTCCCTTGATTCCGCATAGCGACTTTGCGTTGGTCTGGAACTAAGAAAAGTGCTATATAAATAAACTTGAACTTGAACAAACGGCAAACACCAAGAAATGTGAAAAACAAAAACTCTTGATTTATGAGGTCTTGGTTCCTAATATTGAAATGCATTTTAACATCTCAATGATTCAAAATGGCAGAACAAAAAAAATTTATATAAAAGAACAAATAGTCAGTCTCGGTCAACCTCAAATGTACAAAAACAGTGTAACCGCTAATTCTAGTCGATTCGGGTGATAAATAGCATCCAGTACCTTCAGCATCCTGCAGATGGCGATATTGCCTTATCCGCCCAAGAATTTTCCCACAATAAAAAAAGATGCGAGCTTGTCGCGCACAATCACAATGTAACGGGTAAGCTGCAATTTAAATGTAGAGTACATATCAAAATGTAGTCAAGTAGAGATTTAAAGTTGCTTATACTTTTGATACTCAGTACATGCACAAAGTAGCCAAATAATACTTAAGTAAACTAACAAAGTCAATTTACTAAAGTACTTTCCACCACTGCTTCTTGAGTATACAGTATACATGGCACGAATCTCCACATGCAAAGTTCCATTGTATTTGCAGTAAAGTTATAATGAGGTGTGTAAGGAAACCCAGTCGGATCCGCTGGTGTCCTGTTGGATTTGTTTGGCAATATAGTGTACAACACGACGATGGTAACTACAGCAAATCTGTGAGTTGCGATGATAAAGGATTGGGTTTAAAGCAGACCCTTGTCCAACTAATTCCCCGGAACGCTGGGAGTGAAACCACACCAAGACGTAGCAAAGCACACGATCCGCAAACTCATTAAGCCTCAACGGCAAAAGCCATTCATCATAGGCCCATATGAGAAGACGCGGCACCTTCGCCAAAGACTCCGCAGGGAAGCAGACTCGTAGGGTTAATGAAGAAAAGAGGAAGCCACAAGCCGGACTCCCTGACCGCCACTTCACACTGACCCGGCAGCTCCAGAAATGTCCAGACACGCAGTTCCTCCAGATTATCTTCTACAACAGGCTCGCGTCAGTCTTGCTCTGTCCGGTGCGGGAGGAAGTTGTCATTTCACAGACATGTCCATATGGGCTGTGTTTAAAATAGATTACAGGTGTTTACTTCGTAGACTTCTGCAGCGCAGGCAATTATAATGTTGGCAGCTGTCAAATTCGAGGCGGCGTTGGATGTCGGTTCTTACTGGGTCTTTGCGGGGTTGTCACATGTGGAAGTTGTCACGGGGCCATTTCATAACCCTGATAGAATCATTTTTGTGGATTCTCTTTGCGAGATTTCCCAATAACGTTGTGTCATTCATTGGCCGAGGAGATTTAGAACCACACTCCACTATATGAAATCGTAATATAACGCAGGCAATCTCATTCCAGTCCAGTTTTTGGCGTGAGTGCGTTTGAAATGTGAGAAATTGTAATCCATTTCTGGGTCCTCGGTTGCTGGAGCCAATAAATATGTTGTTTTTTTTCGGCCCCATATGAAAGACACACAAATGTCTGTGGTGGATGTTTACTTTACTTTACAGTCATTTAGCAGATGACTGCTAAAGTCCTCAAGCGACTTACAATTCATTAAAATTCTTACAATTTAACAAATTCCTGCTTTCCCTGGGAATTATGTACCCCGCCTTTTCGTATTGGTCAAATTTTGATTTGGGGATATAAATAAAGACTGAAGGTATCAGAAACTATTTTAGACTATTGTGAGGTGTGTGTGTGGGGGGGGGGTACACTTGTGGGGACCGTTGTATGGACCCTGCTATTTTGGAGACCTTTCTGAGGGTCAAGATGGGCTTAATTTTTTGTGTGTGTTTTATTTGTCTATAGGCTTTTTCTAATTTATGTTTTCATAAATAATGACTGTAAGACACAGAAACTATGACTTCTAATTATAAATTGTTTGTGTGTGTGTGTGTGTGTGTGTGTGTGTGTGTGTGTGTGTGTGTGTGTGGCTTATAGGAATAGAGAGAGAATGAGAGAGAGAGAAAAAGATCTTTACTTTTTCTTTCTTGTCCTACACCACCAATAAAAAAAAAAACATAATAAATGCTTGTATGTAATAAAAGACAAAAAAAAAAAACATGGCCAGACACTCCACTGGACCTGAACAGCAAACCGTATAAACTTTAAAAAACAGAGAGAAGTCTAAACCAAAGCAAGCAATCAAGCGGATGATGAACGATGCTCGCGGTTCTCCTCCTGCCCGGCTAGGTCACGCTGTTTGGCGTTTCTCCCCTTGGTTTTTTAACCACCCTTAATGCTAGTTTACAGCCAAAGGGTAATAACTTCAGAATAAGGCGTTCTTTCCATGCAAGCATGAATCTCAACTAGCCAAGGCCCAAGTCCATCGCGGCGTCTACTGAATCCTAATGGTCGGCTAAGAAAGCCTGACAGCAATACTTGACATGGGCATTAAATCATTGCCCCAAGGAATCCTCCATCCTGCACCTCCTGACAGGAACACTGTCATCTCTGCCAGGGCATTTCCTATGCCTCTTGACAACACTGGATCTGAATTAGTCATTGCATTAGATGTAAATTGGTGCTGTTCAAGGATAATAATGAGCACCAAGATACATGTCGGTGTCACTGACATGACGCCATTTTGATACTGTCTCCCACCGGTTTATTATGTCTAATGGTATTCGGGCCACGGCTGGCCGGAAAGTTTATTTTCAGTTTATGCACTTGTATTTTTATGTTTGTTTGGACACTTCTCGGTGCAAAGTGTCCACAGCGGAGCTCTTCTCAGAGGGTCAGTCTGGCGCTGTTTACCCGGCTGTCGGCGTGATGGCTGACGGCTTCCCGCTTGACATGCTTTGGCATTAAGGCTGACTAGCCAACAAGTCCGACTGCATGGGCAGCTCCGTGCCACAAACTGGCATTACTGCCACTGCCAGACGAGACCAGACTGCAGGACTAGGCGCTGGATTGTAGACTAGGTGCATGCGATCGCTGTCTGGGTGAAACGTGTACGACGAAAAGCAGAAAAGAGATTGGGATGCTCTTGTTTCATCGGTCTGTTTGAATTAGCATAGCTCTGGGTTATTCTTAAATAAGCTCAGTTTCCAAGTTTAATTAAAAGCCGCTAAATTTTTGATGCTTTGTTGTTTAATCATAATCGCAGCCCGCTGATTAATACGACGCATGCTAAATAATGCACTCGACGATTCGTGCTTTCAAATTGTTGTCTTAGCCTGGTTTTCTCCTCTCGTGGAGAAGCTGACAGACACACTTTCTCATCGAGGAGAACGAAGGGCATGAGCAGACGGTCTGAGCGAGATGGACAACATGTGCTTTATATGGAGAGCGGGAGGACTTCCTGCCAGACTCCTAATTGAGGCCATTTAGCAAACATACATTCAGGAGGCTGAATGCTGAAGTATGAGCCAGAGGCTCCGTTCAGCCATTAGCATGTATTCCCAGTTGCTCAAGTTAGTGAAGAAAAACTAGAGGTCTACCCCTGAAATAATGTCTGCCAATTACCGTGGTAAATAGCAGATATAGATGTGTTCTGCAGCCGAAAAACGACAAAATCTGCCGGTGTGAGAACCCGGTGACTGCGATCAATATCACTCAGGTTTGTCCTCGCTCAAACGTGTGGTCTCGGGAAGCATGCGTTGATGGCCAAGGTCTTTCTGGTTTTAGCACTTTCTGCACGTGAGTTTGGTAGAGTCAGTGTTCTTTGTGATTTGGGAGCAGAGCGAAGACTTTGGGGTAAATCTAGGTGGCCGTGTAGAGCCGTGGCGGGCTTTTACGCGATGGAGGTGTAGAGCCGTGGATTTCCTGGGAGCAGTCGGAGGGCAGAACATGATTTTTGTCACATTCCCAAATGGATGGGAAAATGTGTCCAACGGTGAACAAAGGCGATTCGTCTCTACGGAGTTTGCCCCCACATGCTTTCAGGTCTAAGTTATCCTATCACATGTCTGAGTTAATTTTGTGCAACAGTGCAAGACTATGGCAGTTCTGTCAGGTTTATGTAGAAGTTGTAGGTTTCAATTCTGCAGATTCATTTCTGCAGGCTAGCAGATGAAAAAAAAAAGCTTGAGATCCTGCGTTTCAAACATGACCGACCTCGTGTCGACGAGCTTCTCTTACCTGACAGAAAGCATTTAAAGAGATTTCACTTTTCACTAGTTGAAGACTTCACGAAATGATGGGCTGTTTTATTTCAATCTGAAATTAATAAGGGGGGGGGGATGGTTATAAAGTGTTTATTACTTCTTATCATAGTGATGTTTTTGTTCTTATATTCAATTATCACTCTTACAGGTGTGATAATATAACAAAGTGACTTAGTTGAATATTTCTCCCGAATAAAACCTCAACTCTAGTTTGTGAAAGTTTTTTTTAATGTATAAAAATAATATTTATTATAATATTTTTATTTTTTAATACTGTATTTTTTATATTTTGTATACTGTATATATATTAATTAATTTGTAGATACTACAGTATTAGAAACTTAAAATATACAATATTAAAAAATCTTATTCAACTTGACCCTAATTATAAAAAAAATGTTACTGTATCACATTTAAACAAACAAATTAACCGCTGTTTGGCTGTTTTTTTTACCCAAAAATTTTTATCAAAAATAACTTTTTTTTTTTTTTATCGATTCTTGTAGCATTTAACAGTCAGCGTGTAGCCAAACATGCCTTGGGATTCAAACCCAATCTTTTAGTGTTGCTGATGATCCCATCACAAAAATGTTTTTACAAATACAAGGTTGCATACTGTACACAAACATTGAGAACTTTAATTTAGCAAATGTGCTCACTTGGAGACTGATGAAGCGTCAGGATGGTGTGGGTAACGTGCAGGGCCGGTGGGCAGCACATGGCAGTGATGGATGGAGGAAGCGATGAGCACAAGGCGGTGCCGCTCTCGCTCACTGAAATGTGCCGGAGATGCTGATACAGTAAGAATCTGACACGTGTCTTCCTCACGCATTTTAATGAGTGTACTGCGTCTGTGAAGCTATTAAATGAAATGAACCATTTGAAAGTGAATTTTAGATTTCCGGTCAAAGCGCTCCCTTCCAAGACTGGTTGAGGGGAGCGGCGATTGTTGAGTGCCCCTGTCTACCCCCCAGTATCCACACTAGAACCTCTCACACACGGCATGGATGATCAAAAGAGGCCAACAGCGGACGACCATTATGCCAATGACACTTTGAGTAAGAGTCTGGAGAACAAAATGACATGACAGCCATTAGGGTTTGAAAGTGGGACTTTAAAGGGAGGCTGAAGGATGAATGTCAGGAGGGAATCAAAGGGGGAAAGTTAAATCTTTATAACGTTTTCTGCTCTCCACAGAAAAATAAGTTCTTTGCAAACTAGCTCCTATTCAAGTCCAAAAACATCAAGACGAGTGTGTCCATGTAGAATAAAGCCGACGAGGAAGTTGAGTCTGTAGGTTCAGACATGAAAGCTAATAGGGCAACGGAACGCCATTGTGCAGGTGGTTGATCATTAGTGGACCGGGTTTTTTTTTTTTTTCGGAGGAAAATTCGCCGGCTTCCTTCGGTTACAAAGACCGGAAAACAGTAGCACAGGTTTCGTTTGAGGCCAGACGAGCCAAACAACAATGGCGAGTTATGCGTCGGCTCCAGCTGGAGAGAGTGGGATTTTAATAGGCCACTTTTATTCACACGCGTGAGCCTCATGTTAGTTAAAATGCTAACACAATCCCAAACGCTCGCAATCTTGCTCCGTTTGAGCAATTTCGAATTCGCCTTCTCTCTGGAACGCTGCGTTGTGACCACTCAGCTGGATTTTCTGGCACTGTCCTCCCTGGCAGTGCAAAGAGGAATGCATCTAATGTGTCTCCATGTCACATAATCAAGGATTTTAGAGTGTAAATCTTTGATCTGGGAGAACATTTTCTGATAGGATCATCCCTCCACCCCGTTTGGCTGAAGTCTTCTGATCTCCCTCCAATTAACTGTGAAATGAGTCTGTTTACTGGCTGATTGGATGAGTGCTGCACTGCCACTGCTCCTCCTCCTCCTCTGCTCCATCCACGGCCACTGCTGCATCGCCCGAGATGGTCCTGGCACACAGCTGGAGCGGTTTGGAGCTGCTTCAGAGCCAGTTGTAAGGCAGCCAAGTTGGGGGTCTCGGGGGTCTTCCATCTGGTGTGGCAGGGCAGCCTCTGGGGCTTGGCTGACTGCGTGTGTGGGAGAGAGAGAAAGAGACGAGAGCTCACAACCTGACTGCGTTGCAGAGCCTCACAAATCTTTTATTTATCGACCTGCTCGCTTCACATTTGCCGTGGTTAATTAATATGCAGAGTGGGCTCCAGAACTTCAAATGCTGCTGCTGTGGAATGAAGCTGGCTGGAGTTTAGGCAAAAGGGGGCAAATCTGCCAAGCGCCCTGCAGAGAATTAGAGGAGGCACGAGGTCACGGTCCGGCTGTAGGCAAGATCTGGGACTTTTATATTCAACCATCTTTTTTTTTTATTTATTTATCACTGTTACATGCATAAAGAGGTGTTTCCTGGGCTTGCAAAGGCAAGGGATGGAGATCTTAAGAAGTAAGAGGAGATTTGCATCATCGCTTATTTTCATGCGTTGTGCTGTGGCCTTTAGGGCATCTCCGGGGGAATTTGTTTCCGAATGTAACAAATCAGGTCGGCAATTAAGGTGCTTAATTATCGCAAGGCGAGATAAAGGTAATTGGTACTTTAAATAGGAAAGGAACAGGAAAGCGTGTTCGGTCCTCATTTGCATAGTGTCAACCGTGCGGATGCCAGCCTGGTGAGGATGTTCCCTACTGCCACCTAACGTTCTGATACGTCACTGCATTCTGGGCTGAGCCTAATCTGAGCTGTGCTGGGTGTCGTACAGTTGGGATTAGGAGGGGGAAATCATGCAAATTCCTCCGCTGTCTTGTCTCCTATTCACAAATCTTGGAAAGAAAGCGTTCTGGGACGATGGAGTCATGCAAGGGTGGGAAAAAAAGGTCAGCATCAAGCTTTTGCTGACATTTACAGACTTGCAGAGTGTCACTCTACATTGTCAGACACCAAAGATGGATACGTTCTCCTGCAGTTTACTGCATGCACTGCGGGTACAGTAGAACAAGCAGTCCAGAGACTCACCGTCCAACACATGCCTTTATCCACCAAGAACAAACACATGATGCAGTCACACAAGTAGTTTGGATAGATATGTAGTACAGCATCGTCAACACAAACCGTTCAGTGGTCAGCCGGCCGGTTTAGAAGGAGGTCTTCTCTCCAGAAAGGTAAATTTCTCATTGTTGGGACAAATTAAGGGTTTTCTATGTTCTTGTTAGCTTATGTTCTTCTCCTACTTTCTTCTTCTTCTGCTACTTTTTTGTCGTCTTCTTCTTCTCCTTCCATCAAGTTTTTAGCGTATGTTCTTCTCCTACTTTCTTCTTCTTCTGCTATCTTTGTCTTCTTCTCCTTCTTCTTTGCCTCCCATCAAGTGTTTAGCTTATATTCTTCTCCTACTTTCTTCTTCTTCTGCTACTTTCTTTGTCTTCTTCTTCTTCTTCTCCTTCCATCAAGTTTTTAGCTTATGTTCTTCTCCTACTTTCTTCATCTTCTGCTACTTTCTTTGTCTTCTTCTCCTTCCATCAAGTTTTTAGCTTGTGTGCTTCTTCTTCTTCTTCTTCTTCTTCTTCTTCTTCTGTGTCCAAGGGCACACAGTAGATGCCAGCCTGTGCTCACAGCAATTATCGGCAATTATTGACTAGGTGGCATTGAGAGCGCAGCTAAGGCAGATCAACGGCTCCCCGAGCTCTTTAAGAAGTTCAAGACGCGTTTTCCAGCAGGTTCTCTGGAGCATTCCGTGCCTTTCGCTTCGTCACCCTTTCCCGTTCCTCCCGTTCGCATCCTTTTGGATCCAATTTGTGACTTGGCATCGCCCATGTTTGCTGGTTTTCCTCTGGTCTTATCTTATCTTGTTACACACACTTCAGGCTTTGTGGTTAAATTATGTATTAAGGTCAATGTCAAAACATGGAAGATATGTAATCTGCAGGGAGTTTCCTTTTATTCATTATTACAGTGAAGGCTGAGCACAACTGTCAGAGAGCCGAGAATGTGCGCAGCATGGAAGCTTGCTGCACAGCGGGGCTCTTCGTAGCCCCCTCTCCCGCCTCTCTCCCAGGACAGACCCCTTGATAGATTTACCCAGTGAACCCCTCTCACTTAAAAAGTTCTCTCTTCTTTGCCCCAATCTGAAAGCTGTCAAATGCACCTATATTGCCGTGTCATTTATCTAAAGCAAGACGTGCAGATTTGAGACTTGGGAGGATGTCATACGTTCAGCTACATTTCGGGATCTTATAAAGAGGGACATGAGTCGAGATGGAACTGGCTCGTGGGTGGGAGAATTGTCTGGTGGTTTTTTTAGGGGTGTGGTCTCATGGAATGCGTCACTCGTGTAGTGTAATGTCACCGTGAGGTAAAGTTTGGTCTACTGCTAGAGTACGAGCGCGACGCTCTTCATCATCTGGATTAGGGCTAGATTAAGGAATTAGTAATAAAATGGTGTTCCGATGTCGCAGATGTTTTTAATATTGTTCTATATTGTATAACTATATTAATTTATTGTCTATTGCATTCTACCTCTTAGTTATTATATTGTATTGTAACTTTTTGTAACCTCTTATATTGTATTGTAACTTCATTATTAATTTATTGTATTCATATAATATATTCATATTGTATTCATTCAGTCTTTATTAATATATTGTATTCATATCAATATTTAGTTTTATTGCGAAAAAAAGCTGAGCAATTGTCAAAAAACATTTCACTATACGTGTATCATACCAACTATGTATCTTATACTCTTATACGTGACTAATACATTTTCATTTGATTTGATTTGATTTTGTGAAATGTTCTGACGGGAAAAATTGTTACAACCATGGCAAGAAATACACACTATTTGCACACATTCATGTGATTTTGTCACATTGTTTAGGTCATTTTGTGTTACACAATCACATTCTTACTTTTAAGAATGCTGAAATGTAATATTTACCTGGATTCCCTTTTCTTTACTGTAATTAACACAGTTTCTTTCTATAATGCTGATCATCTGCTTGTAACAACTTTTTGCAAAGTTGTGTCTGTCCGCAGTGACGATACTTTTTGCGCTACTGTACGTACTTGTGTTGTGACCTGCTGTAGTCTTGGTCTCTCGGATGTGTGTTGCTTGCCCTGATCCCTGACTCTGACATCTGGAGGTTTGAACTTCACGTTGGAATGAACTGCGATGGATCTCGACCCGCGTGACGTCAGAGCAGTAGCCTTTTGATCTTTGTTCCATTGTGACAGGGGTTTTTTTTATTCATAAACCACTTTCATGACATTTTACTTTCATGTGCAGTGAAAAGTCTCGCACGACAATGACCCCAATGTGCATAACGAAACATATAAGAAGGAAACAAATCACTTGAAAAGTTGAGTAATGGTCAAAATGTCCAGATGCTGATGTTTGATAGGATGTTTACATTTTATTTGTTCTGGATGAAAAAAAAAGATTAATAAAGGATTAATAAAGTTTAATCTAGACAAAATATTTTGTTCATCCACATTTCTGAATTCTGAACAGCAACAACATTGTATATTTTTTTTCTCTAGTTTGAAAAATACTCAAATATTCCATCATGTAATGATTAAAATCATTTTGTTGTGTCAAATGTCCACACTTGATTTAAAGCCACTTGATGTAATGATGTGTTTGCATGATTGTTCTGCCCTGGATCAGAACATCTCCTCACGGGTTAAATTATTATTTACTACATTAGCCACAATTCAGCACTTACCCAAAATTATCCACCAAAAATGAAAAAACTACCCACACTATTCAGATTTTTTTTTTAATCAGTTAAAATTGTGTTGCGCAAATGAATATCACATTGTATGTTTGTGAAATTTAATAAGAGTTTTTCTGGTGTGCGAACAATCTGAATAGGATGTTCTTCACGGAACAAATTATTTTAAGACAAAGTGAACCGTGTGTGTGTGTGTGTAATGAATGGATTCGCTCTACACTCTTATAGCTGGCAGGGCTGTTGGATTCTATTGTGAGATTTCAGAAACTCTTGGGACCCAGACTGATGGGTAAATACAGTCTCTGTGGCTTTGTAGGAAAAAAAAATATCTTGATAAATTTGAGCCAAGTCTCTTTGGGGCAAGCCTAATTATTTTCTGATTAGATTAATTCAGTTATACTTTGGTCCTTTCCAGGGCCACTGGCATGCCTGGAAGAAACACACTCAGTCATGCTAACAATTACACAATTAGCCGTGCCGCGTAAGCCATGCAGGGAAATTTAGCTCCGGCTCAAAATTCAGCCTCCTACATCCATCGACCCTAACAATTATCATTTGTGGGGTTTATGATTCCCTGATGCTAATGGGGGTTGGAATAATGCAAGTTTGCCCTGATGTTTAACCCACCCACTCCCCTCTCATTATTTCTGCTTCATTCCGAACACCATAAACGTCTCGATCACCACAATGATAAACAGTAGAGACCGAGAAACAATCATTCCCATTACTGGCAGTGTAATTGAGACGATCCCTTTCCTCAATTCTTTGCAGATTTGAGCATCGATTCTCCACAGGGACACGTTGTCCAAACAGGCGAGGGCTGCAATATTTTTTCATTTAGATTTCGCTAGAATGTGATCCTTACTGGATGTCATTATGCCGGCAACATAAAGCAAAGCTGCTTGGCAATTGATCGGGACAGTGATTAGTGAATCATATTCGCATAACCACAAACACTGCGTTTCACGCGGTTGTGTTGTACAGTGGAAGCATTAGCAATCTAATACCGGACGTCAATTACACGCTAGTCGCTAGCGTTTCAGAGCCTGTGAAAGTCTTTCTGGTTTTGCGTACTGTACTGTAGCTGTCGACTTGAAACCAGCAATGATGCAAATTTGCTGATGCAATATTTACACTAAAGTGTCCCCAAATGTTGCTCGTGTGTTTAACGGGAAGCTCAGTCAAACTTGTGCGCAATTCTATTTCAGTACAGCAAAAGTGTGCGACATTTGAAATAGTAGAGTAAAGAAGAGATTACAATGGAATAATATATTGTTATATTATTAGGATATTGTTACCAGCAACATCATTTTAGAATAGAATTCAATAGAACAATGTCTTTAATAAAATAATTTAAAAACAAAAGGATTAAAATAGGTGAAAATATGTACAATATGAAATAATACCCGCATATCTGAATGGAGAAGTTACATACAGTGTAACAAAACTGACATAAATATAACAAAAACAGATACATTAATACACCTTTTCCCCCTCTGAAATACCGTATTTACGTGAATATAAGCACCACACTGATTTTTCAGGCTCAAAAAAGATAGTTTCTGGTTCAATTACGTTAATATTCTCTTAAAAACACAAATTTTTCTTTATTTAACAAACATAACTTGTGACTTCTATAATTTTGATATTGTTTTACTTGAATAATAGATAACAAAAAGTAAATTCTAGTGATCAGGACTTCAATTCCCAAGATCCTTTACTCTCCAGTCAGACTCTGCACATAGGCAGAGCAATTGTTTCAAGCTCAGGCCTGTTTCAAGGTCTCTGTTATCCGACGCCGTGGAAAGAGGATCATAGCGGATTATTATCTCCTGTGCAATGACCGAGCGTTTTGATTGTGTCTGTTCCTTGCAATTTTTTTTTACTCCTTGCCCGTGTTTTTCATTCTCGTCTGTTTCGACTCTTTTTGCGATGACACGTTGGACTTTCTTGAAGTCGGTTGTGCTAAGCTAAGCTAAGCAGTCGTTGTTTGTAGTCTCTGTTTGTTGCACTATAAAATTGTATACTGTATTTAGTTTAATTTTACTTCCAGAGTTATTACGTTAATGTTCTAATGTGTTAATGGGTTATGTTAAGTGTCGCGGCGTGTCTAATGTTTCTAATGTTATTGAGCCAACAAAAGCTTTTACTGTAGCACATCTGCTACAGATCATTGTTTAACATTGTATAGATACACACGCACAAGATGACGTCTTTCTGCTTATTTCTGCTTGTTCCTGACTTGAAATATGGAAAAAGGGGGGCTTATATTTATGCGCATATTTGAAATCGGCAATTTTGCGCACCTCCCAAGTTTTCAAGCGTCAAAAATTCGAAAAAATGGGCGCTTATACTTTTCGCGTAAATACGGTAATTCACTTTTTTAACATTGTGTTATGTAAATGTTTACAATTTGCGCTACATTTATTTGTCAAACCCGTTTATATAAAGCGACAAATTGAGTTCAGTGTCAGCTGTGGAACCTGATTAGAACCAGTCCAACTCTGCACCACTAAGCCACACACACATACAGTTTCGAAATTGTTTTCGAAAATAGATTTTGAAATAGCCAACATACAGTCTCGTTTTCACTCCAGTTCCTGACCCATCAGCAAACCCTCGATAGACGAGCCCCAATTGGTAGAAACCTGCTCTTCCCAGCTTGCACTCACACGTTTTAATTGAAACTGGCAAGACGAAGATATCGTTTCTTCAATCCAGAACTAGGGGCGGCCATCTTGTCCTCCAACCAAGCGCTAATGGGCTGGAAAACACTCCTGCGGCCGTCCAGCAGGGGCTTGTGAGACCGCTAATGTCGGCGAGACACAGCGAGCTGCTTTCTTTTCATCCTTGGCTTTTCTCTCTCCGTCCTAGTGGAGTGGATAGAAGCGTTCCCTTCTTAACCTCGCTTGTACGGCGCGGAAAATAACTTGTGACTTGTGAGCCTAATTACGGAATCCTCGGTGACCCGCACACCCAGGCCTCGACAGAAATCTAACACCGGAGCTGATTGGACATGAGCTACACACCGGGCAGGACCCGGCACTAATGAATACTAATGAATAATAATTACAGGCTCTTTGGCACCCAGACGCACTGCGGGGACAAATGCTAATACGCTGTAAACGTACACCGCTAGGAAGGACTCGCGGGTTCAACGCGCGGCAGATTAGCCAAAGGCCAGATGCAAACTCAAGGTGAAGGATGAAACGTTTCACTCAGACGAAATTATGGGCATATTGGTTTGTTTTTCCGCGGCCCCGTTGATCTTGAGGATTGAAGCCACGCGAGAGCGGACGAGTCTCGGGATGCGCCGCTGCTAGCGTGTTAGCGTCTGCCGGTCTTCCCGCTCTTTTGTGCGCCTTCTCCCGACTTTGTGCTGTTGTGTTTCTTTTCTTTTCCCCCTCGCTGTTTATTCTTTTGATCTGTGTGTACATTATCCGCAGCGCTTTGAATTTAAATTTCACTGTCATGTTTCTCTTTTCATCGCACTGATGGTTGCAGCTCTAATAATATTCAGCTTTTAAGTCACTGCGGAATGTTAATTAGATTCTCTCTTTTTTTAATTAATACGTCCCTGCAGGTTTACCGCACCAGTTTGGGGTTTTTAACACCAGCGCTATAGCGAAACGTGGAAATGAAATCGCATCAAACGTACGCGAACTAACGTATACGCAGCTATTTTTGCACGCGACGTAGAACGTTCTCCATCGCTGCCAAATCAGCCGTGATGTGATCAGCCGTGAAGTGTGTTGTCATCAGCAACATTATTATGGAATAGAATAGAATAGAATAGAATAGAATAGAATAGAATAGAATAGAATTGAATTGAATTGAATTGAATTGAATTGAATATGATATGATATAATAGAATAGAATAGAATTGAATTGAATTGAATTGAATTGAATTGAATTGAATATGATATAATAGAATATGATAGAATATAATAGAATATGATAGAACAGAACAGAATAGAGTAGAACAGAATTGAATTTAATTTAATTGAATACGATATAATAGAACAGAACAGAATAGAGTACAAAAGAATAGAATAGAATAGAATAGAATAGAATAGAATGTTTTCATAGCCTTATTTAAAAAAAATAAATAAAAACTATGTGAAAAATGTACAATATGGAAAAAGTACTTAAAGTGGAGAATCTAGTAATCTAATTGGAGAAATACAGTGAAATCAATTCTGCAACAATTTATCCTAAACAGATCCAAATTTGTTTTTCATCATGCAACTGAAGGCCGCAGTATCTTCATAGATGTTTAGTCTCTTAATTCATCTGAATTGTTCAAATCTACTTCCTCTCTTTCTGAGCCAATCACAGTGAAATCTGAGATCCGAGGCCAGCCAATCACATCAAATCGCATCAAAGGTACGCGAGCCGCGCAGCTATTTTTGCACGCGGCGTAGAACGTTCTCCATCGCTGCCAAATCAGCCGTGATGTTTCAATCTCGCCAAGCAAGTGGTGATGTTTTTGTGATGCGGGGCGATAAATGCTTGTACTGCAGGGCATTAGTGGTAATGTGTGGCGCTCGGCCTCTCTAACTGCTGGTGTTGTCCGGCAGCTTTTACTGTCCCATCTATCATCTTCAGTGGTGAGCCGAGGATTCTGGGATGGAGGAGCCACGTACGGGGCTGTGATAATGAAAGGTCACAAAGGGGGCGGAGTGTTGAAATTGCTTTACTTTGCAATGAAACATGCCGCCGTACCCGAGGTGAGCTCGAATCTCAAGCAGGCGGAGCCATTACGCTCGCTTCTCGCCGAGCAACTGAAGGCCACGGAGATCTGACTTTATGGATATTTGGATACGGATAACCATTTCATCCATTTCTGAGTCACATGGAGCTGGAGCCAATCACTGGGAAGTAGGACATCAGTGGCCAGCCAATGAGAGAGGGAGACACACTTGGATCTGTGGCATGAAAATGTATTAAACAATTTGCTGATGCCAAATTTACACTAAATTGTCCCCGAATGCTAGTGTTTGTGTAGAATTCTATTTAAATGCAGCCAAAGTGTGTTGTCATCAGCAAAATGTTATAGAATAGAATAGAATAGAATAGAATAGAATGAATCGAATCACATACGATGGAATGCCATAGAATAGAATAAAACGGGATAGAATAGAATGTTTTAATAGCCTTTTTTTAAAAATAAATGAAAATCATGTGAAAATTTTACAATATGAAAAAGTACTTTAAGTGGAGAATCTAGTCATCTAAGTGGAGTAATACAGTGAAATCAATTCTGTAACTATTTATCCAAAACAGATCCAATTTTGTTTTTCATCATGCAACTGAAGGCAGCAGTATCTTCATTGATTTTTAGTCTCTTAATTCATCTGAATTGTTAAAAACTACTTCCTATCTTTCTGAGCCAATCACAGTGAAATCTGAGATCCGTGGCCAGCCAATCACAGAGCAAGAGAAACACATGCACAAATCTGTTTGGGGAAATTTGAGGCTTTATTGAACTGAATTTGAGGTTATTTGCACTCACGTCTTTGTTTTCTCCAGAGTTCGATAAAGTTTCAAACGCTCGTCGGCTCATTTAGCACATTTTAAATAAGCATTTTGCTTTTCATTTAGTTAGTTATTTGTTTGATTAATTATTTATTTCGAGATAAACTCTGCCTGCCAGCAAAATACACTCAGAAACCTTGATTTTTTTTTTCTTCCTCCCCCTCTATTATCCAAAGATGGTGTAATGCATTTCTAACTCTAAAGTAACTCTTTCCTGTGCCAAAGCTCTGTGACGGCGAAAGTTTCTCTTGAAATGAGAGCAAACGTAAGGAAAACCGATATTCGCAGAGCAGAAAAAATAATATATTTGGAATTTATTAGACTTTATAATGAAGTGATTCACATCTTGCTGAGAGGTAATTAATACAGGGAAATCTTGAATTAAAGATGTAAATCTTGACACTTTGGCAGGGGGGCCGGTAAGGGACAGCGTCTCCACGGTCTGAATTATTCTTAGCATAGACCAATTAACACCATGTATCTTCTTTTATGTTCAGTTCAATTAAAGAGCCTTTACGGTTTTTAAGTTCTTTTCTTCTTTATAGTTGGAGAGTGTCAGGAACACAGATCAAAGCCAAACGCTGCGGTCCGGGCACCATAGGTAAATCTGCTTTGCATAAGAATCTGCATGTTTCTACGAAGGTTTTTATTCCGTTTTGCATGAATTAAACAACGGGATGGGAGCAGAAATGAAGAAGAGAACCCGCAAAGCAGTCTATTAATCTGCTCTCAAATCTCCCTATATCTCCGTCTCTGACAGCTGAGCACTTCCATAGCTCAAACCCCAGTAGGCTCACACCGGCTGTACAGAACAATTTGACTTTTTGTCATTCCACCACCGCTTCGTGTGTTTTGATTCCGCATCATTTCAGCCGGTGCTGGATGTGAATGAAGGGCTGTAAAGTGCTTTTAATATTTAAGCAACTCACGTTTTTGCCTTATTGCCTTACTCTTACTGGTATCAGTAATCAGCAAATTCAGACAGACTGTGTGTGTGTCTGTATTTATACATTTATAAACTTTTAAGATGATGTAAAGGGAAAAAAAAACTAACAGAATGCTAATAATTTTTATGTATAGATACATTTTTGATGTGTATATAAATACTCTCTACGGTATATGTATATACGCAAACACACACACGTATAAACTGTACTGTATATACACAAAATGATCTTTTCAGACAACTGTGTGTGTATTACATTTATAAAGCTTTTAAGATTATTTTTCTTTTAAGAAGAAAAAAACAAATTAACATAATACTAATAATTATTTTTATGTACTGTATTGATACATTTTTAAGTGCATATACACACACATTTGTATGTACTGTATAAATATATGGTCCTTTCAGACTGTTTTTGTATGTGTGTGTGTGTGTGCGCGCGTGCGTGCGTGCGTGCGTGCGTGCGTGTGTGTGTGTGTTTATACATATATAAACTTTTAAGATGATTTAAAGTAGAAAAAAAATTAAAAGAAAAATGTTATGTATGGATACATTTTTGTGTACGTATATATACATACTGTGTATATATTTACCTATGTGCACACATACACCTACATGTATATACTGTATGTACTGTATATATGATCCTTTCAAAAAACTGTCTGTCTGTCTGGGTGTGTGTGTGTGTGTGTGTGTGTGTGTGTGTGTGTGGGTGTGTGTGTGTGTGTGTGTGTGTGTGTGCAGTGTGCATGTGTGTTAGTTTTATAAATATGTATATATATGTATATATACATGTATATGTATAAACTAGTGAATCGATCAGATGAAAAAGTCCCGTGTTTTGGGGGGGAGAAAGCCTTAATTTTCCACCCAAATTGATGTGGCTGAGAAAACCTTTCAGATTCATTGTAAGTGTCCACAGCGCTGTTCAGTGTCCGACCTTTCAGTCGTGTTTCACTCAGGCAGATTCCTCCTGCCGTCGGAGCTTGACGTCTCAGGCCGGATGATGCGCTGTGACTAACATACATCATAATCAGATTGAGAAATGAGATGCAGTCATGGAGACGCCCGGGGCTGCGAGGAGCGTTCAGGGCAACATAATAACACAAACTACCTGTTTTTCACCACCTCTAATTGCTGAACTTTAATTGCATTAAGTGGTGCAATATCAATAAATCAATGGGCAAATGAACTGGGCAACTATGAGCAATGACTGTTTAGTGTTGCTCCGTATTATTCTATTGACATTCCACTAACAGCCTTCCTTCAGATATTGAATGTGTTGTGGAGCGGCGCTGACATCATAACACTAGGCCTTACAGCGTGTGGACATACGCCTTACAGCGGGCCGTTGTGTATAATGGAGTTGGAGAGACTCCTCGAGTGTTTTATGCGATGGTATAGTATAGTATAGTAGAGTATAGTATAGTATAGTAGAGTAGAGTAGAGTACAGTATAGTATATTCATTAGATCTTAGAATTTAGAAAATGTTATGATGAAGTTTTGTATTATGTTTCTCTCTCTCTATCTATATATTTAAATATATATATCCAGTATATAAATATATATATATGTATACTGTATATATATATACTGTCTATATACGTGTATACATACATAAAATCAATAAATTATTTTGTCAAATTAAATAATAAATAAAGTCAGGAAAATCACATTCAAATTTTTATTAATTATGTATTAGTTATATTATTAGTAGTAGTAGTATTGTTAGTATTAAACAATAATATTACATTAGATAAAATATTATATATAATTAATTGTAGAATTATTAAAAAAATTTCTCTCAGACTCAGGTATTTTTTGAGAATTTTACTTAAAATAAACTTCTCATAATAAAGTTTATAAAACATCTTCAAATAAGACAAAAAGTGTGACGGCTTGCCCAAGTTCTGCCGGCACGCAGCCTGTTTGTTCTCATCAGGACAAATGAATGGCAAATGACCCTGTCTCCTTACAGACAAGCTTTTACTGCCTGATATCTTGTGATATGTAGAACGTCAGCTGAGTCTTCTCAGCCCGTTCTTGACCCAGTATTTTTTAAAAGGATTTGAATGAAATGTTGTATTCTTTGATATCATTTTCAGTTCTGAGGGAAAGGTATTTTAAGCATTTTGGGCACTTTCACCTTGGTGTGTGTATCACGCTGTTGATAAAATTGGCATTTTAATTCAGTCTTCAAAAGATGTCTTTATAACACAGCAGGCTAATTCAAATATCAAAATATTTTGGCAGGTGCGATTCTTTTGTTGGTTTGTTTTCATGACCCTGGTGTCTGAAAGTATTATTAAGTAAAATCTGGCCTAGCTTCTGTTGGGAATGATATGTAGCGTCTACTGCCATCTAGTGGACTGATTCAGCAACAAGCGTTTGATCGCCTCATGTGTTTTTTCGATACGTTTGCCAAAATATTTAACCGGTTACTTTGCAGACGTATTCCGCATCCGAGGCGCATGCGTATTGTTGTTGTTATGGTCTCGTGGATCAATGCCGAATTGTATTATAACAATAGTGGGATTAAAGAAAAACAAATCGGTCGTCATGCAAATTAGTAAATATTCCAGATACGTGCACGCGCTCAGTGTGGAAACTCAGTCAGGTGCCGAATGGGCGTCTTGTTATTCCCTATGTGATTCGTAATAACACATACAATTGGTTTATATTCAGTATAGGTGGGCACTGTTTTCTGTCTGAATTTGTTCGTATGTTTTTGTACGTCGTTCACTGGCCAAAGTCGTTCTGTCGAGTCATTGAATAATTTTCAGCGTTCTGTTTGTTTTGTACAGCTGCTGTGAGACGGTCTGTGACTGTGAAAAGCGATTTATAAGATAAGATGAACTTGAACTTGCCGATCGGTTCTGCGCATGCGCCGAGATTTTCCTCCACGGATCGCTAATGTAATTGCTTTACATTGATCCTGTCTAAACACGCGACCTGTTTACATCCTTTCTCGGGGATCTTTGCCAAGCTTTTGTCCTTCTGTGATGTGAAAAGTGAACGGTCTTTTCGGCACGTAACAAATGGATCAAACTTTCTCGCAAGCTCTTGATCTCCCGAGTTTGTCGTAAAAATTAAACAGACGTTAAAGCAAAACAAAAAAAAGTAATCTAAGAATATTAAATGTGAATAATGTGTAACTTTTGCTTATTTTGAATGTATGCACGTATTTAATTTTTTTATTTTGAATTCTTTATTTTTGCATTTGATCATGGCATTTATGGTATGTCTGATGCACTATATATCCATTAAGTAATATGATTGCAAATATTATATTTTGTAGAAGGTAATTTAAAAACCATAGATGTATGCTTGAATTTGAGAAGTTTTGGATCAGAGATAAAGAGCTGTGAAAGATCAGAGTTGCTTTGATCCGATATCACTGCATTTTATTCTCATTAATGGAATTATGTTTTAGTGACTTCAAGACAAATTGTGGCCCTTTTATAATAATAACGCTCAATTTTAATCAGAAATTTGAAATACTTTGACTAAATAAGCATAATGTGTGTTAACTATTCGCCTCGTTTTCAATTTAAACTCAGATTACCAAGTCATTAGTGTTTTTTAATTGCAGCCTCTTAAGATTTTGAGATCAGCTAATTTCCCCTTGTGTGTTTTACTGTTTGTTAAAAGAAAGAAAGAAATATAAGCAACTCAATTCCTTCATTCACTTTTAATTCACCGTTTTTATAATTTCTGCTAAAATTTTTCTTTTTTTTATTGACAATTGCCCCTTTATTTTCTCGATTATTTTCTAAAGAAGCCTTAAACAGCACTTAACTCAGTCCACTCTCACTCCTTTGAGTGACATTTAGAACTTTGAAACTACAAGTCCCATCGATTTTCACATTAAATTCTCAATTTTCTTTTTGTCAGTTTCATCGCGGACATAAATGCCAATAAATCCCAATCATTGCATTATATCACAGCTTTCCTCTCCTGCACCACCACAAACCCACTGATGACTCCGACCGGAGTGGTTGGAATGATTCTTCATACAGTCTAATCTAATGCCTTCTAATCTTTTCCTGCTTTTTCTGAATTATTCAAACAGATCTTGAAGCAACAGTGAGCAGCGCTCCTGTGAGGCAGCCTCAGATAATGTGGAGTGAATGATGAAATTCCAGGAGATAAAATGAAAGAGTGATGTGATGTGTGTTCAAAGGTGGGGCCTTCAGGTCCCCGGGTCTTCAGGGACTCAACAGGCCCTTTTACTGTCCTGAATGTGAACGCTACAGCATCTTTGGTCCAAAAACATGGTGCAGACATGGTCTTTGTCAAGCCAGACATTTCTAACTGACGATTTCTACTTTTTTCTTTTTCTTCTTAATGTTGAGGGAAAGTGAAACATGATTGAAATCTCAAGTTGGTTAATAGATGAAACACATTTTTCCGAAATAGGTTAGTCGTTTTGGTAGGAAGCATTTAGTGAACAATTTAGTTAATGCGTAAAATGATTTGTACTGTGATGTAATGTCCTTTTCTTTTTATCTTGAAAGGAAACTGCTTATCTGAATTTAATTACAGTTAATGGTGCAACCAACAAATAGCCTTAAACACTAATTTTCGTCTGGTAATATTAATGACACTTGCCCTGACCTGTGAACTTCAGTGTGGAAAAAAATATGTAAGCCTTGTTTACCAACTGGAAAACTTTTTTTTACATTATTATTTAATTTTATTTTGATTTTCCGAATGTTAACTGACTGCAGTTTTGGTATTTAAAAACTTCTGAATAAATCTTCTGTAATTTCTGTGTGAGTGTTGTTAGAGTTATGATTAAGATTATATATACAGTACATTCACTACACACACACACACACACACACACACACACACGCACACACACACACACAGACATATTTGTATGCTGTGTATAGGGTTGAATGTGTTATTTTTAATGAGAAGAAACTAATTTTGAGATTGTATTTTTTTTAATGTGTGTATTCTAGTACTCGCGTGTAAATGTATGTATAAATTCTGACCTTTGTAATTTTATTCTGCACGTTGGATCAATTTACAACTGGCTTATAACCAAAGATGTTCAATAGCTAAAATGTTTTTATTGTTAATTTCAGTTACTCTGTTTTTCAGCCGCTCTATAAATTGACATGATCACATTGTCTTTGTTAGATTCTTTTAGACAAAGAAAGTTGCTTTTATGGTGTTAACATCAATATATTGGAAAACCTCAGTGGATTTGAGAGGCGAACGCTTCTCTTCCATTTCCCAATATGAGCTCAAATGCAGAATAAACATCTGAGACCAATTGAAGTGTCTGGAGAAATTCCCGCCGAGCCTTGATTTATTATGTGAATTGCAAATAGTAATGTTTCTGAATGAAGATGGTGTCTTTTTGTACTATTAATAATCGTCAGACAGAGGAATATAATTTAGTATTAAAGTATGTGATGTATTAAAAACGGCAATAGATAATATTAAAATATTGTTTTGTATAATATTGTAAAAGATTAAAACTACAACACGTTGCACTAATTCATAATACTGTACCGCATTAGTGATGCCACTTTCGAACCGAATGCTTGGGAATCGGTTCGAATGATTCGTTTAGGAGTCACTTCAAACGAGAGTCGGTGCTACATAAAGTCTCGCGATAGCGCTTTTCCCGGTTACCTGATGTGACGAGAGTTTGATTCAAAGTAAGTGAAGCGATGTTTGTTCTAGCGATAAAGGCAATAACGTGTCCCACAAAGACCAGGTAGAGTGAGAAATCAGTTACTTTAGGTTTGTGTAGCACGTTAACGGCCTCGGTTGATCGCTTCGGAAGAGGTTTGTTTGTTTACTCCGCTGTATCCGTTAGCTTCGAGAGTGTAAACATTCTCCATCCAGCTAGCAACAGCAGACAAACATGTTCGTTCTACTGTTAAAGCGACTTCGAGTTGTAAAGATCTTTCGAAATTGTAGCGTTTTTAAATAAAGTCGACTCGAATTTACGGTTCAAATGTAACTTGCCGCTTGTTTTGAAGTACCCGATGATGATAATAATAGCACGTTTCTTTCCGATATTAGCCAGGGTCTATATCGAAAAAATGTTTAAACGATCAAAATAAAGTTTATTGTGAATTCATTTATATGTTTTGGACCGAATTGAAAGTCTTAATTTTTAACTTATGCAGCACAAACAGACCCAAAACCATCAAGCGAAGTAATAGAAGTAAACAATTAGTAAGACTGTACATTAAACACACTACAAACTACAAGTAAAATGCAACATGTAAATAACATGTAAATATGCCACAAGTCTATAAATGTCAGACATGCATTAATAAAATGGTGCAAAAGATCAAATAACCTTTTGATTTTTTTTATCGTGAATTTACAAATAATCATGATTTTCAACATAAAACCAAACTTTTGTAGATTTTAATAGAAAATCATGAACTTGTTTGTTTTATTTAATAACAGTATCAGACTTTTTTCTTTTATCATTATGATTTATACTTTGACGTATATGTGCATGTAATGTTGAAAAAATTGTCATACTTGCAACAACAACAACAACAACATGCATATAACAAGTTTGTCTGTGTTTGTTTGATTGATGTAAAGGAAGAATAGGTTTTACACACACTTTATGGAATACACACACACATTTTGCTTTTTTGCCATTTAATAAACAAAGGAACATTTAAGCTATTAAATAATTTTTCGAGTATCTTTTACATAACTTTTGGAAACTTTCCTTTTGTTTTTAGGCCTTTTGCATCTTTTTAAGAGAAGTTTTGACGCATGAAGCAAACGGAGAATGGCAAGTCCGCAAACACTCCAGCCCGTCCTGAAGATGAAGGTTGATGAGCTCTTCCTCTTCTGGTTCAGTGAGCCCAGCACTCAGGTGATGCTGAAAGACTGTCTCAACAAGATCAAGAACGAAGAAGAAATAGTTCTGTGCCAAAGTGATTTCCAGTGCAGAAATGCAGGATTATTAATCGAGAGCAACAACAACAACCATGCATCAAAGATTAATGCGGCAGAAAGATCCTCTGCAGGCATCGGTGCTTCGTTCAGCCCCCCATCTACTACACCGCCATCTGCTAGTGGCAGCAATAGCAGAGCGGGCATCAACGCCAGGGCCCTGCGACGCTCTGTCAGCACTAAAAAGGTAAAGCGCCTTTGTTCGGAACTCACATCATGACGCAGATGAATTATTTACATGTTCAAGTAGTTTTTTTAGTACATTAGTAAATAGTGTTTATATTCTGGGCGATTGGAATTTTGATTTGCAAAGCGTCTGTTATGCCATCTTAGAGCTGCTCAATTCTGGATAAAATGAGAGTCACTCATTTCATGAGTGTTTAAAAATCACGATTCTTCACAATTCAGAATATTTTCTTGTTTTAAATATGCAACCCTGAAAAATCAGGTTGTCAAACAGCAATTTAACAACACGTATTACTCTTTGCCTTAAATTTAAATAAATGGAATGAAAAATAATGTAATGTAAAAGTAATGTTGTAAAGAAAGATCATCACCATTAAACGTAATAAAAATAAACATTTCAAGGTACAGTATGTACAGTTGAGGACAAAATTATTAGCGGTTTAAAATCACTTTTGGAATACTTGCCCTATATTAGGGATTCCTTTTAAAAGTTACTGGTAAAGTATTAATAATAATAATTCATTCGATTTTTTATTTATTGGCGCCTTTCATGACACTCAAGGTCGCCTTACATGACACACAACATTCACACACATACCAATTGCCCGGTGAAATAGCGGCAGCCAATCTGCGCCAGCGTCCACTTCACTCGGGCATACACACCACACGCTCACACACCCACACGGCCAGATTAACCTGAAACGCATGTTTTTGTCACTGTTTTTGTCAGTAGGCAGAATCCAATCTAAAAAATGTTGTCACATATATGATGTCGCAAAACTAAGTGTAAGAACAATTTTGTAAATGCAACCAGGATTCGCTTTGGCAGACCAATGTCAATTGGGTATTAACTGTATTTCCCACGAGCCAATTAAGCCCAATTCAGGATAGTTTTTTTTACAGCGTTTAATTTCTTGGAAAAACAATAAACAACAAAGACAATATTGCCATCTGCGGGGTGCTGAAGGTACTGAATGCCATTTATCGAACTTTTTTGCACATTTGAGTTTTGAGACCTGTAACTTGTAATGTTTTACAGTAATTTTTACAGTATGTAGTCGTATTTTAATCAAGTTCAGTTTTCAGGTACTCTTTACACCTGGGTAATGAATATTAACATACCACCAGTTTTATACATATATTAATTAGCTTTACAATTAACAAAGAAAAATCATATTTTATTTTGAACCATGTCAATTTATATATCGTGATAAATGCAACATACTATATAAAATTATATATTGTATACTATATCATACTATATTAAAATTATATATAAATTATAAAAAAAACAAATAATTTTCACTCCACTTGTGTCATATTTATCATTTATAAACCTTTCCCCCAAAGGCATATGACAGCCAATGAAACTCTTCTGAATTCTCAGGAAAAGGATGTCTGGAAAAAGTCTGGTTTAAGCACGTCTGAGTCTCAAGCGTACTGAACTGTTTCATCAGATCATCCCGATCATTTCACAGCCTCTATTAAACGACAAAACCATCCATGTTGATGTTCAGCAATGTTTTATTCAATCTCTGTAAAATAGCAGTTTCAACATTTAAACATAACCTGATTCTTTAATCTATGGATTTAGCAACTTATTTGGCACAACAAAAACGAAAAAAAAAAAACATGCTGCCACCTGCTGGCGGGCAATTGTAACCTACATTAATGCTGCTTGATAATTGCTCACAAATAAAAAAATAACGGTGCTTTGATTTAATAATAATTGAACCTTTATTAGTCCCTCAGTGGGGAAATTTGATTTGCTGCAGTATGCACAAAAGCTAAAAACTGGTGAAAAAGTATGCATCAAAGTTCATCAAAAATCACTTCAAACACTGTATAATTTATTATTTGTCATTGTAAACTTCTGTTGTATTTAAAGTAAGAAACTTATGGTCTTGTTAAAAATACATACTGTATACAAATAGTATGTATTCATTTTTACTTAATTTCTTAATAAATTAACGGAAACCAGCATCATTACATATGTTAGAAAGTCTACCTGGAGTAGGAGATTGTGTGTTTTATTCTGTGTGTTTCCCACTGTTCTATCACTTTCTTATAATCAATAACAGTACAATAATCAGGATTTAATATGGTTTATTCCAGTATCTGATGCAATTGAATGTGCTACGTCATTGTTGTAGATACATACTCGTCGCCAGATCATCTCCACGGAACTCCGCGGCAACCAGACTGTTGTATACTGAATGTTTGTGTACTGTTAGTTAGTTACCTGCTTTCCATCTGAGGAGACAGAAGTCTCCTCTCTGCTCTGTTAATAAAAGGCCTTTTCTCTGGCTAATCAAGTTCACGTGTTTCTCTGACCGGAAACCCACTTTCTGTACTGCGACCGCAAGCAAAGATCCCAACTATCCGCAACATTGGCGCCTGAACAGGGACCTTGCACCTTTAACCAGTACAGAAACGGTGTCGAAAGATTCTAGATGGAGTTCGAAGACGATGAAATGGGCCTGAAGAGCCTGCAGCTTCGAGACGACACACAGGAAGATGTGCCATCTGCAGGAATCAGAACCAGTCCCCGCCGTCTCGAACAGCCTAGTCAACAGGACGACACTGTACTGAACAACAGGATTAAACAGAGACACTTAGAGGACCTTATCAGGCAGCAGCAGGAGCTCGAAGTCGAAGCTGAGATGGAGGCTCTACGCCGAGAGATGCAGGCCCGACGCCGAGAGCAGGAGCTTGAGATGCAGGCCCGACGCCGAGAGCAGGAGCTCGAGCTGGAAGCTGAGATGAAGGCTCGACGCCGAGTGATGGAACTCGAGATGGAGGCCCGACGCCGAGCGATAGAAGCTAAACATCGACGGGAGATGGAGGCCCGGCACCAAGAGGCATTGGAACAAAGGCGACGTGATATTGCAGCGAGAGTACAGGAGGCTCAACGGGACCTAGGTGCGACTGGGTACGGAGAAGGGATCTCTCCCCAAACCCAGGCACCGCAAGAATTCCGTCCAGAAGCATCGTCGACTCTGCTGTTACCACAATATCCAGCCAAGGCTTCAACGAGTGCAGCAGTGGAGTACAATTTTCTTCAAAGCGAGCTGAGTGAACCTACACGCCTTTCTACACTCAAGAAGCCGGTGAGCCTTTCATTTCATTCATTAAACCCAAGAGGGTGGCCAAAGGACGCTATGCAGAGTCAAGTCCCACCCACCATAAAAGAGTCAGTTCAGCAGAATGTTCCTTCTTCTGCAGACAGACACTTGTATTCACGTCCAGATTGGGCGGAATCATCTCCCCTGGCAAGCGGGAGGCAACGAAAGATTACGCAGATTGATCATACCTATAGTGATAGCGACCAAAAAGATGAAGGAGGGAGTGAAACGGAATTTAGACCCGCAGAGCGAGTAACTAAGCCGCGGGGACTAGGAAGAGAGCCGATCTGCGGCGCGGTACCGCACTACCCCCCAGCCTTTAATGTAGCATCACTCTTATTGCCTAAATTCAAATCCGGTAATTCTGATGAATTTATGTATATGAAATCGCGGTTCGATTACTACTTGACACACAGGCATGATATAGATGAGGAAGCTAAATATGCAGCTCTGATGAATCATCTTGAATGGCCAGAAGCCATTGAATTAGCAGGGAGTAATTGGAACTCATCAAAACCCTACACGTATGCAATGGAAACCCTTGTAGAACGATATAGCAATCCTAAGAATGCAATCCGGAAGGAGCTTAGTAGGATCGAAGTGTATCCGACAGTACGAGTGCATGACCCGAAGTCACTTCTAGCATTCAATACCTTCGTCAAAACGGTTATCGGGCGACTGAAGGCAGCTGAAGGCGAGAACGGGCGCGAAGCCACACGTAGTTCCAATGTCGATTGCTTGCTAGAGAAGTTACCAAGGGACTATGTGTCTAGATTCAAGACGCATTGCAGAGACATGGGATTTAGATCTGATTATACCATCCCTCAGTTTTCATGGTGGATAAATCAAGAATGTCAAGACATTGACGAACCAGTAGAGCGATTTACTAGGCCGCAAGAATTGTATGAAAGAGAGTCGAAATATGACAGAGAACCCGCTAAAGC